>WOXC01007817.1:0-30770 GCA_011680675.1 Gymnobelideus leadbeateri | reverse complement strand
TATAGAGAACTGAGCCAAATCTATATGAATACAAGTCATTCCCCAATTGAGAAATGGTCAAAGGATATGAATAGGAAATTTTCAGAGAAAGAAATTAAAGATATCTATAAGCATATGAAGAAATGCTCTAAATCACTATTAATTAGAGAAATGCAAATCAAAACAACTCTGAGATACCACATCTATCCAGTCAGATTGGCTAAGATGAAAAAACAAGAAAGTGACAAATGCTGGAGAGGATGTGGACAAATTGGAACGCTAATACATTGCTGGTGGAGTTGTGAACTTATCCAACCATTCTGGAGAGCAATATGGAATTATGCCCAAAGGATTATAAATAATTTCATACCCTTTGACCCAACAATACCACTTCTAGGGTTATATCCCAAAGAGATCATAGATGTGGGAGGAAGACCCATATGTACAAAAATATTTTTAGCAGCTCTTTTTGTGGTTGCAAAGAATTGGAAACTAAAGGGGTGCCCATCAATTGGGGAATGGCTAAACAAGTTGTGGTATATGAATGTAATGGAATTTTATTGTGCTATAAGAAACGAGGAGGTGTCGGATTTCATAATTACCTGGAGAGGCTATACAAACTGATGCTGAGTGATAAGAGTAGAATCAGAAGAAATTTGTATACAATCACAGACATACCATATCTGTGATGACCAACTATGACAGACTGGACTCTTTTCAGCAATGCAGTGATATAAGTTAATCCCGAATGACTCAAGAAAGTGAGAAATGCGCCATCCAGAGATATAACTATTAAGAACTGAGCCTGAATCCTGATGGAAGCAAACTAAATGATCTTGTTCTTCTCATTGGTCTTATTTCTTCCTTACCATCTTTCATCCCACCTAGTACAATATGCCTTTGTAATTGGAATAATGTCTAATATGAATGCATTTGCAGACCCTGTACTGTACTATATGCTGCCGTGATGGGAGGGGGGAGGGAAGTAAAGGAAATTTGAAAATCAAGGAACTATGGAATTGAATCTTGTTAACTGAAACTAAACTAATAAACTAATTAATAAAAAAAAGATAATTCATTATCAATCAACGAACATTCACAATACTATGTGTTAGGCACTGTCCTCCCTGCTACAAATATACAAATATAAAAGTAGTCCCACTTTTGAGACCTGCCCTAAAGAGGCTTGTCATCTACTCATAGGATATAACTTGTTTCCAGGCTTCATAAATATGAGATACATACAAAATAAATGCAAAGTGATTGGAAGGAGGGATTAATAACTGGAGAAATTATTGCAAGGGGAACTAGGAGTTCAAAGAGTTGGATTCTAAGGACAGAAGGCAAGGAGGTGGGAGAGTATATAAGTATATAAGATTCATTTGCTCCATTCTTTTATTTCTCTTTTATTTTTTTGAGTGGAGGAGGCAAGGCAATTGGGTTTAAGTGACTTGCCCAAGGTACACAGTTGGTACATGACAAGTGTCTGAAGCCAGATTTGAACTCAGGTCCTCCTGACTCTAGGGCTGGTGCTCTATTCACTGCACCACCTAGCTGCCCCCCTTTTTTACTACAAATATCAAGAATAAAGGTTAAAAGTTTAGCATGATTTCATATGTGTATTTCTAGCTTTCTTAGGGATTGGAGGAAGAAATGGAGGTAGGGCAAAAACTTAGAACTGAAAACAATTTTTTAAGAATTAAGGTTGACACTAATTAGCTCATCTATAAAGTTGTAGGATGGAGTATGAAAGCACAAGGCATGGAAGTTGCCAATCCCTGTCATGAAACCTGGGGCTCCACTAAACCATCACCCAAACTCTATCTGTTTAAGGCCAGGGCAAAGATAGAAACAAAAGAAACAACCTAAGAACTGAATGGAAGATATGAGGGTGATACAGATTGATGAGACTGTAAATTCTTTGTTTTCCTAGTTTACCTTTTTATGTCTTTCTTGAGTCTTGTAATTGGAGATCAAATTTTCCATTGAGCTCTGACTTTTTCATCAGGAAAGTCTGGAAGTCCCTTATTTCATTAAATGACCATCTCCTTGCCTGAAAGATTATGCTCAGTTTTGCCAGATAGTTAATCCTTGGTTGCAGTCCTAGCTCTTTTGCCTTACTAAATATCAAATTCCAATCCCTCTGATCTTTTAATGTAGAAGCTGCTAGGTCTTATGTAATCCTGACTATATTTCCACGATATTTGAATTGTTTCTTTTTGGTTGCTTGAAATATTTTCTCCTTAATCTTGTAATTCTGGGATTTGGCTACTATATTTCTTGGAGTTTTCAATTTGGGATCTCTTTCAGGAGGAGATTGGTGAATTCTTTCGATAACTATTTTACCTTCTGATTCCAGGACTTCAGGACAGTTTTCTTTGACAATCTCTTGGAGGATGTTGTCCAGGCTTCTTTTTTCATCACAACTTTCTAGTAGATCAATAATTCTTAAGTTATCTCTCCTGGATCTGTTCTCCAGGACAATTGTTTTTCCAGTGAGATATTTTCCACTTTCTTCCAATTATTCAAACTTTATGTTTTCTTTGATTGATTCTTGGTGTATCAGAGTCCTGAGCTTCGATTTGACTGATTCTAATTTGTAGTGAATTGTTTTCTTAGGTTAATTTTTGAAGGAACTTTTTAGGGAGGTATTTTCTCCAATTAGTTTACAAATTTTACTTTTTAAAGATTTGTTTTCTTCAGTGAGACTTTTTTTTTCCAATTTGGTCACTGTAGATTTAAATTTGTCTTCTACTTCCCTAATTTGGCTTTTAAAATCTTTCTTGAGCTCCTCCAAGAATGCCTTTTGGGCTTGAGACCAGTTCATATTTCCATCTGTGGTCTCAGGTGTAGACACAGAGTCCATGGCATTCCCAGAAAGTGATTCTTCTCATTCAGAATAATAGGATTCTATTGTCTTTAGTCTTGCCTTTGCAAGTTGCTTCCAGCCCATTGTAATTGACTATTTCTTGTCATTTAAAATATATTTCTGTTCCTGGAGTCCAGAGGGCTCTGACCCAAGCTTCTCAGGCTGGGTGCTAGGTGCCTGGTTGTTGGCTTTGTGTGCTGTAGCCTCTGGGTGTCTAGATTGAGGCCAAGGCCAGAATTCTATGCGTTTCCCCTGAGTTACCCTGAGGCTCACAGAGTAATCTGGGTGGGGAGGGGTGATCTGGACACTTAAGATTTCTGCCTCTATGCCCCCCCTGGGCTAAAGATCAGGCAGGCTTTGCTGGTCAGGTGAGGTGAGGCTTGTTGGGAACTCTCCCGCTCTTCTCTTCAGACTTCTTACTGCCTCAGTTACTCCCTTTCTCCATGATTCCTTAGCCTGAGGCTATTTCTGCTATTTCAGGATTTTTCTCTGGGTGGGACATTTATCTTTGTGTTTTCTTGGTCAGGGAGGTGTATTGGAGCAGCCAGAGTTTGCTTTGCCATCCTAGCCTCTGGAAAATCAGGCAGGTGATTTTTAAACTTCCAGGCTGGGGGCTGATAGCCCCAGGAGAAGCTGCTGTCTCTGCTGGGGGCCCTGTGTTTTCTCTTACCCAGCCCCATGGTGAGATGCTGGTGAGATGGCTGTGAATCACTCTTGTGGTGGGTGATATTAGATGCCGAAGAAATATTTGATATTCTTGCTCTGAGTTTATCTCTCTTCTATGTTCTGAACTAGTGGAATGTAAGCTTCTTGAGGGGCAGCTAGGTGGCATAATGTATAGAGAGCCAGGCCTGGAGTCAGGAAGCCTCATCTTCCTGAATTCAAATCTGGCCTCAGAAATTTATTAGCTATGTAACCCTGGGCAAGTCACTTAACCCTGTTTGACTCAGTTTCTTCAAATGTAAAATGAACTGGAGAAGGAAATGACAAACTACTCTAGTGTCTTCACCAAGAAAACTCCAAATAGGGTCATGGACATGACTGAAATAACTCAATAAGCTCCTTGAGAAAAAAGATAGTTTCCCTCTTATAATATTTGTTTTTCCAGTGCCTAGCACAGTACCTTAGGAGCTTAATACATAAGTATTCATTGAACACTTGATAGAATTCTCTACCTATGTCTGGCTAATGCCATTATCTACATTTAAAGGTAATTTAACACAACTGATAACTCACTCAAGGAATTGCTGGAAGTTTGCTTCTACTCTCCCCATCAGCTTCAGAATAATAGTAATAGATGGTCTTTCCAAAGTCTTCAAAGCACCAAAGGAGGCTGTGATGAAACTCTGTTCCATAAACTTGTGGAGATCTGGAAAAAATGGTCACATAACATCTAAGTGTCTGATTTCACTCTTAGCCATACAGAGTCATTCTCAACACAACCATAATCCTCACTCTGGATTTAAATCTCACAATCAATGGTACAGGTTGTGTGCATAGAAATTATAGAAGCAATGTTTTACAAAATGGTGTCTACTGAGTGCAGAGAGTGGTGATTTGTGCTGGGGTATAAAGTCCATATGAATATCTGGCTACTGGACCCAGATGGCTCTGGAGGAGAAAGTGAGGCTGCTGACCCTTGCACAGCCTTCCCTCACTCAAATCCAAGTCAACTGTAACTCATGTCATCATTTCCCTAATACCATGGTCCTCTTTAAAAGCAAAGGACAAACACAATATAGTCCCTTATCCTCATGGAGCTTCCAATGGAGTACACAGGTGATGCAAAGAGACAACTAGAAAACACAAAAGGTTACATACTAAGTGAAGCACAGCAGTGCAGACTCAGGTGTGCATGCATGGACCATGCCCAGGTAAACCAACTGGGTGACTCAGACCATAGAAGGCTAGGCCTGGAGTTTGAAAATCTTGCCTCATATAATTACTAGCTGTGTGTCCCTGAAGTAAATAACACTTCTCTCAGCCTCAGTTTCCTAACCTGTAAAATGGCGATAGGAAGAGCTCCTACTTCATAGGATAAGATAACATACATAAAGTGCTTTGCAAATCTTAAAGGACTATATAAATGCTAATTGTTAATATAACTAATTATTAGGATGGCTGGTCCCCCTCAACCCATATTTTCTATGCACAACAGAGAGAGAGACAGAGAAAGAGACAGAGACAGAGAGAGAAAGAGACAGAGACAAAGAGACAGAGAGTGAGACAGAGACAGAGAGACAGAAAGAGAGAGAGAGAGAGAGAGAGAGAGAGAGAGAGAGAGAGAGAGAGAGAGAGAGATAACTGCTGTGTGAGGTCTGAAGGAGAATCTGGTCATCACCAACTAGGAGAGCCACTGTTTCTGAAACTCCCTGATGTCATTTCATAAATGCCCCACTACCAAATTTGTTTGTCTTGGTTTCCCCATCTATAAAATGAGATGGAGAAGGAAATGGCAAACACTCCAGTATCTTTGCCAAGAAAACCCCAAATGGGGGTGGCAGAGTCAGGCATGACTGAAAAACAACAGCAAACTCATCTCAAGCCAAAATGTTACTTCTTCCTTGAAACTCTCTCTGACTGTCCCCCCTCCCCCAAGTCAGACACAACCTTCTGTTCTACTTTGGTTTGCCTCGGTACTCCTCATATTCTCTCTCATGGTTTGGTCTTCCTCATTAGAATGTAAGTTCCATGAAGACAGAGATTGTCTCTATTTTTGTTTATATTTGTAATCCCAGGATGTTTAGTTCAGTACCTAGCCCAGACAGAGTAAATGCTTAATAAATGCTTGTTGGTTAATTGACATATTAGTTATTCCTGAGTATGTGGAAGTCTTGGACTAGATAGAGTTCCATAAGGAGAGCAGCAACCTTGTCTTATTAATATACCCTTTAGACACCCCCTTCCTGCCCCTGCCCCAGTAGAACAGAAGGATGCAAAGTATATACTTTAAATGTCAAAATAAACTTATCTGATGCTAAGAAAAAGAATAACTTTGAGGATGACACAACTTGGAGGGAAATGGGAATTTACAGCATTACAGGATCATAGATTCAGAACTAGAAGGAACCTTAGAGGCCAGCTTTTCCAATTATCTCCTTTTAAAGCAGGAGGAAATTGAAGCTCAGGAAGTTAAGTGACCCACCTAAGGTCACACAGGCCATCAGTAAAAGAGCCAGGATTCAAACCTGACTCTTCTGAGTCTAAGACCAATGCTCTTTGCACTGTACCATGTTTGCCCACCAAATAGCTCTTGCAGTTACCAAGGATAGGGTTTGGGAAAGTCTGGAAGGCCCTTGAGCTCTGTGAGTTTGTGATATTCAGTTAGAAAAATTAAGGAAGCATATAAGGTTTGGAAAAGGAAGGATTTGGGGTACAGTCCTATTACAGAGGAGGAATTTGAGGCTCAGAAATAGGAAGGAATGTTATACAAAAGCAGATGGGCCAGAGGACTCTCCCAGAAAGGTGGACTTAGAAGGAGCAAAGATAACAAAACAGATAAAAATCACAAGACCATAGATCTGGGTCCAAAATGAACCTCAGAAACCATCTAGTGCAACTCTTTCATTTTACAGATAAGGAAACTGAGGCCCAGGAGAGTGGAGTAACTTGCCCATGCTCACACAAGGAATAAGCCTCTGGGGTAGAATTAGAATTCAGGTCTTGGGCTTTTTCTGCTTTACCAGGCTTGTCCTTCCAATAATAGCAAGGCTGTAGCTTGCCTGTTTCTAGGATTTTTGGAACATTTTCAGGTAGTTGGGCTGGAGTCAAGGTGAGTAAGCAACAGAAGAATATGAGTCCCCAGAGGTGAAGCATCTTCATTCCAGACAGCTCGATGGAGAAGGGCCAGGCAAACATGGCAGAAATGGGAGAGGCCCTCACAGGCTGCTGCTGGAAAATCTCCGAGGTTGTTCAAAGTTAAGTTAGATAGTCATTGAAAGCATTCTGGTGACTCAGATTAAATCCAGCTGCACTGAATTTCCATCTCTTCAGCCAGCCCCACCTGTGAAGAAAGCTGGGCTCAAATGGTTCTCTTCTTACATGATTAGTAACGGGCATTCACAGGGACTGGTTACTTAGGACTGGGAGAAAAAGCCATTGTTTGGTCATCCAAGTCTGGTTGGGGGGAGGGGAGAAAGTAGCCACGGTCAGTAGGTAAAACGGGGCAACCACAGGGCCAGAGCATGATGGTTCTTAGTAACTCACCAAATGAGAGTTTTTGGAGCTCATGGAAGGCAAATTGTCCCTTTTTTCAGACAATAGAAGGGAGTCACATTGCATCAGCAAGAGAAGAACTCTACCTTTCAGCTACTACATCCAGGAAAATGTTCATAGACTCACAGTGTTTCAGAGCTAGAAGGGACCTTAGAAACCACCCAGCCCTACACTCTCCCTCTACAGAAGTGAGCTCAGAGGAGCTAAGAATTTGCCCTGAGTCACACAGCTTGTAAGTGGCAGAGCCAGAATTCCATCTCTGACATCTAAAGTCAGGGCTTTAATCCAGAGCAGAACCAACTATAGAAGGAAGCTGGAGACCATTTTTCAGTTGCTAGGGTTTTAGAGATGGGAAGAAATATGACTTCCTAATTTTGTGGAGGAGAAGATAAACCCATAAAGAGGAAGATATTTTTAACATTAGATCCAGGATTGAAACTTGAAGCCGGAGTTCCTGATTACTAATTTGGTTCCCTTATTTGACCAGAGCAGAAGAAAAACAGTAGAAGATCTCAATTTTGTTAACTGGTTCAGGGAAGTAAAAAGGAAGACCTCTTCTGACTTACCCCACCCCACTCAGTCAGCAAAAGCAGTTAGATCTCACTGTTGGAACCAGTTAGGATTACACTCATTTCCTGTGTTCTAAATCCCCTAAACTCTGACATCCAATCTTATCATAACTAATGCTCTTCAAAGCATTATTAATGACCTTTAGTAATGTAATTATTAATAATTATTATTATTAATGATCTTTGAATTGCCAAATTTAATAGTCTTTTCTCAATCTTCTTCCCTCTTGATCCCTCTGCAGCAAACATTTGCGACTGTTGATTCCCACCTGCATGCTTGCTCTCTGGGTTTTGTGGACACTGCTTTCTCTTGGTTTTTGTCCTATTTATTTGGCCCAATATCTTTTGTTGGGTCAACATCAACAGCATATCCCCTGAACATGTGTCCAAGACTCTGTCATGTCCCTTTTTCCTCTTTTCTTCTTTTTCTCTCCCCTTCTCTCCTCTCCTCTCTCCCTTTTATCTCCTCTCTTTTTCTGTATCTACATACTCTTTTAGAGACATCATCAGCTCCCATGTTTTAATTATCATGTTTGCTAGGAGTGCCTAGATCTGTCTTTCCAGCCCTAGTCATTCTCAGTTGGATCCTGTTCCACATCACCACCTGTCTACCAGACTTTTTGAACTAGATGTGACTTGGATATCACAAACTAAATCTCCAAAACAAAGGTGATTATCTCCTCCCTCTTCCCTCAGCATAACAACCCACCTCTTCTGACTTGCCCTACTTCTGCAAAAGGTACCAAAATGCTTCTTGGGTTTTCCTAGATTCACAACCTCCAGATTATCCTTAATGCCTCCTTCTCTCTCACCCCACATATTCACTCAGTTGGCAAGTCTTAGTTTTTCTATGCCCATAGCATCTGACTTTCTATCCACTCAACCAACATCCTAGTTCAGGCAGTAAGCACCTCTCACCTGAACAATCTTCTCATTGGTTTCCCCACAGCTTATAAACCAAATTTCCTAAAGTATAAATATGACCAAGTTATTCCCATACTCAATATTAATTTCCTTTAGCACCCTATTACCTCAAGCATGAAATATAAGCAACTCTGTTTTCCAATTAAATTCCTTCACAACCTGACCCCAATCTACCTTTCCAACTCTAATATCATATATCTAGAGATAGAAAGAACCTCAGAAGCTGTCTAATCCAAACCCCTCATTTTAAAGATGAGGAAACTGAGACTCATGGAGGATAAGTGACATGCCCAAGGTCTCATTGGCAGTAGGTATCATAGGAAATGAGAGCCAGGGTTCTTTCCATTATTGTATGACTCTCTGACCCAGCCAAAATGACTTTCTTACAGTTGATCATACACAGATCTCCACTTACAAGCTTCTTCATTTGTAAAATGCAAGGTTTGGACTGGCTGGTCTCTGAAATAGCTTCCAGCTCCAGATTTATGAGCCTGCCTCCTTGACTTTGCCCTCACCATTCTTTATGCCAGGAACAGACTCTCTCCCCACCTCTACCTCTCATTATCCCTTGTTTCTTCAAATGTCACATTCTACATGAAGCCTTCTTTGATTCCCTCATCCTCCCTATCTACCCACTATCACCCTGGGTATCTTTTGTAACTCTTATGATATCTACCTTTATAGACACCTTATCCCCCAGCTAGACTGAAGCCCCTGAAGGGAAAAGATTCTTTTTGCTTTGGTCTTTCTGTCCTTAGTACAGTACCTTTATGTGCTTAGCATAGTGGGAATTGAATAAATGTTTATTGATCAATTGACTGAAGGTTGGATTAAGAGAGACTTGGACCGGAGAAAGCCGAAGCTCAATCCCTCTTCAGACACCGATTACTTCTGTGATCCTGGGCAAGTTTTTGAAGCTCACATAATTAAATTACCTAAACCTATTAGAGGAAAGATCTTTGAGATCAAGAACTATCTTTTGCCCTCATTTGTATTTCTAGCCTTACTGAAATGTCTGGCACATAATAAACACTTAATAAATGAACTGGCTGGGGCAGCTAGGTGGCGCAGTAAGAGCCTCAGTTAGCACCCACACATAAATAACTAGCTGAGTAACCTTGAGCAAGTTACTTAACCTCAATTGCTTTAAAAAAAATAAAAATAAGAATAAATGAACTGGCTTTCTGTGTTTCAATTTCTTCAATTATAACATGAAAAGTTTAGACTTGGTGGCTTATAAGGCTCCTTCCAACTCTAAGTCTATGTACTTATAGTCTTATAATTGATTAAAATTTTGATTTTAAGGAAAATTATTTTTAATTTTTCCCAAACTTTACATCTAAGCTTTTTTTTAAATCTATATATAGTCATAGCAGTTTGTTAGTCAGTCAACAAACATTTATTAAGCACAAACTATATACCAGGCACTGTGCTAAACACTGGGGATAAAAGAAAAACAAAAAGCAAAACACGCCCTGGTCTCAAGGAGCTCATAGTCTAAAGGAAACAGTTTGGAAACCCTTATGCATAAGTATAAGCTGTATACTGAACAAATGGAACACATCAACAGAGAGAAGACACTAGCATCCAGAGGGAAGGGAAAGGTTTCTTGCAGGCTATCAGTCTTTAACTGAGACTTGAAGGAAGCCAGAAAAACCAGGAGATGGAGATGAGGAGAAAGAGAGCTCCAGGTCTGGGGGGAAATCAGTAGACTTGGGCCTAGAGATGGCAGGTGGTGCACAAGGCTTTTGTATAGTGCTCTAAGGTCTGCAAAGTGCTTTGTGTGGAGTTGGTTGTGGTCCTCAACCCTGTGAGGTAGTTACCACATCTTACATTTTATCCGTGAGGAAACTGAGGCCCAGAAAGGTTGGGTGACCAATAATCACATAGAAAAAGTAATAGCAGCAAAAGAAACACAAAAAAGAAAAGTTGCTTCATACAATTTTAAAGAATCCAGATGTCATCTTTCCTTTTATAACTTAACCTGATACTGATGACATAATTATTTCTTATACCCCTGTTTTAATCACAAATGAGGAAACTGAGGCCCCCCAAAAAAGAAGTGACTCACCCAAGGTCACACAACAAGTAAAAGTGAGAACTAAGACTAGAACTCATAACTCCTGCTTTCCTGAGTAGGGAACTTTGGTCTATAACAAGCTGCCTCTTCCCAAATGCTTTCTTTCTTTAAAAATAATAATAATAATACTGAATTCAGATTAAAGCATATTATTTTCACCTTTTTGTTTGCTGTTTCTTTCTCTTGGTTTTTCCCTTTTGTTCTGATTCTTCTTTCATAACATGACCAATGTGAAAAATGTTTAATATGATCTTACATGTATAACCCATATCAGATTGCTTGCCTTCTTGGTGAGGAGGAGAGGAAGGAGGAAGGGAAAAAAAGTTTGAAACTCAAAATATTATAAAAGTGAATTTTGAAAACTTTTCACATAATTGGAAAAAATAAAATAATACTTAAAAATAAATAAAAATTAATTTTAAATATTAATGATTTTACTCTTTTTTTTCAATGTTGCCTCCATTTCCCACTGTATTCCTTTCCTCCTTCCAGGGAATCACCCTTATAATAAAGAATTTTATTTAAAATAAGGAAAAAACAGTTTAGCAGAACTAATCAACATATTGAAAGAGTCTGACCTTTTGTGAAGTATTCCACACCTATAGTCTGCATTTGGGAAGGCAACAACTCATAATTGTAGTTATTGTGTACATTGTCTTCCTGATTCTGCTCGTTTAATTTTGCATTAGTTCATGTCTTCCCAAGTTTCTCTGTATTCATAATTCAACATTACTTAATGTACATTAACATACCATTGTACTGGGGCAGCTAGGTGTCGAAGTGAGTAGAGCGCCGGCCCTGGAGTCAGAAGGACCTGAGTTCGGATCCAGCCTCAGACACTTAACCCACACAAACAAAAAAAAACCTAGCCGTGTGACCTTGGGCAAGTTACTTAACCCCAATTGCCCTAAAAGGGGCGGCTAGGTGGCTCAGTGAGTAAGAGCGCCGGCCTCGGAGTTGGGATGACCCGAGATCGAATCTAGCCTCAGAAAATGAGCACCCACACACAAATAATGACTAGCTGTGTAACCTTGAGCAAGTTACTTAACCCCAATTGCTTAAAAAAAAAAAAAACATACCATTGTACTTATATACCACAAATTTGCTTAGCCGTCCCTCAGCTGATGGACATTTACTTTGTTTTTAATTTTTTGTTATTACAAAAAGTGCCACTGTCAATATTTTGGCGTAAATGGGACATTTCTTTTGTCATTGACCTCCTTGTGTGTTACATTTAGTAGTGAAAGCCCCGAATCAAGAGGTGTAGATATTTTAGTGACTTTCTTCTCATTATTCTAAATTTCTTTTGAGAATAGTTGGCTCAGTTTCTAGCTCCACCAACAATATATTATTGTGCTCATCTTTCCACATTTCTCTGACAATGAGTACTTCTACATTTTTCCACCTTTGCCAAATAGCTAAGTGTGCAGTGAATGACTAATGCTTTCTTGAACCAGAAGAAAACCACACAGCCTTTCAAGGAAAAGTTGACACATTTGACAGAAAGAAACAAAAGCTGTAGACACTGAATTTCTATAGTCTAGACTAAGGCATTAGGGAGTAAATGATGGAATGAACACTTGGTTTGGAAGCATAGTACCTATGTGATATGAAGAACAAGATGAAGGAAGGAAGGAAGGAAGCAAGTAAAGAAGAGAGGGAGAGAGATGGAGAGAGAGAGAGAGAGAGAGAGAGAGAGAGAGAGAGAGAGAGAGAGAGAGAGAGAGAGAGAGATCTAAAGCAAAGGGAGAAAAGGGAAGGGGATACTTTAGATTGGCTATTAAATAGTTGGAGAATGGCAGAAAAATTGTGATATATGAATGTAATGGGATATTATTGTTCTATAATTAAATACAAAAGAGAATATTTCAGAGAATCCTGGGTATTATGAATGGATGTAGAATGAAGTGAGCAGAACCAGAAGAACAATTTATGCAAAGATGAAAAACTTTAAAAGATTTGAGAACTCTGATCAATTCAAAGACCTAAGAATGTATGATAAAGCATGTTAGACCCTTCCTTACAGGGATCTGGAATAGTGTTGTGCTATAAAAATGACGAACAGGATGATTTCAGAAAATTCTGGAAAGGCTTACATGAAGTAATATAAAGTGAAGTGAGCAGAAACAGGAGAATATTGCACACAGTAATACAATATTATACAATGATCAACTGTGGATGACTGAGCTATTCTCAGCAATACAGTGATCCAAAGGACACATGATAAAAAAAATTGTATCCATCTTCAAAGAAAGAACTGATGAAGTCTGAATGCAGATTGAGACATTATTTTTCACTTGTGTGTATGTGGGGGGGAGGAGTCTCTGTTTTCTTTCATAACATGACTAATATAGAAATGTTTTGTGTGATTATGTGTGTATCACCTATATCAAATTGCTTACAATTTCAAAGAGAGGGGAGGGGAGGGAAAAAGAGAATTTGGACCTCAGAAATTTTTTTTTTTAAGCAATTGGGGTTAACTTGCTCAAGGTTACACGGCTAGTCATTATTTATGCGTGGGTGCTCATTTTCTGAGGCCAGATCTGATCTCGGGTCATCCCAACTCCGAGGCCGGCTCTCTTACTCACTGCGCCACCTAGCCACCCCTTTAGGGCAATCGGGGTTAAGTAACTTGCCCAAGGTTACACGGCTAGGTTTTTGTTTTTGTATGGATTAAGTGTCGGAGGCCGGCTCGGAACTCAGGTCCTTCTGATTCCAGGGCCGGCGTTCTATTCACTGCGCCACCTAGCCGCCCCCCTCAGAAATTTTAAAATGGATATTAAAATTGCTTTTACATGGGATGGCTAGGTGGCGCAGTGGGTAAGAGTGCCAGCCTCGGAGTTGGGATGACTCAGCATCGAATCCGGCCTCAGAATATGAGCACCCACACATAAATAATGACTAGCCGTGTAACCTTGAGCAAGTTACTTAACCCCAATTGCTTTAAAAAATTGTTTTTACATGCAGTTGGGAAAAATAAAATATTATTTGAAAAAATAAAAGATCTAGCCTAGACCCATTTATATTTTGTCTATCTGGTTTGTCTTCTTGAAACTTCTTTTTTTAATATTGTGTTGAAGGAGGCAGAATAATGTTATTTAAGTCACTATTAAGTTTCAGTAATGCTATCAGAGTCTGAAGACCTTGGCTTGAATTCTGACTCTAAATATTCCCTGTATCGCCTTAGACAAGTCATTTCCACTATTTTGGTCTCTGTAAAATGAACCATTTGGCTAGATGACCTCTAAGGTTCTTCCAAATCTCCAAAGCTCTATATTCTATGTTTTGGTTCGAGGTTTCACTTAACAGTTCAGATCGTTCATTCAACTCAGTTCAAAAGCTGATGCAGATCAAAAGAAATTCAGGTTTTTGAATTAATATTAAATTGTTTTAATCGTTGACTACATGCAACGTGTATGCTTAGTGCTGGGAATACAAAGACAAAGCAAAAAGTACTCTTTGACCACAAAGAGTTCAAAAGAACAACCAATATCAATAGGATCATTTGAGGACATTTTGTATTGACTACAACTTCCTTGTTTTAAAGATGAGGTAACTGAGATACAAAAAGTTTAAATGACCTGTCTAGGACTATACATAAAGAAGCAGAACTAGGATGTGAACCTAGTCCACTTGTCCTGAAATCTACACCATGAGTACTATATGAGTTGGGCCAACTATGTCTTCTTCTTCTTCTTTTTTTTTTTTTTTGCTTTTTGGAAGGCAATTGGGGTTAAGTAACTTGCCCAAGGTCACACGGCTAGGTTTTTTTTGTTTGTTTGTTTGTTTGTGTGTGCGTTAAGTGTATGAGACCGGATCTGAACTCAGGTAACTTCTGACTCCAGGGCCGACGTTCTACTCACTGCACCATCTAGCCGCCCCCCAACTATGTCTTAATGTCCTTATTTGGTTACAAATTCTGTGAACCTATATCCTAAAGGAAGAACTGTATGAGAGGAGCCCAGGCAGCAGTCATTGTTGGCTATGAGATCATCAATAATACTCCTGACCATAAGAATAAGGAAACAATATCTGATGATGCATTTCAATATAATAGTTTGGAATAACGGAGTTATGTTTTCTCCAAAGCCAATAAATGAAGATCACATCGCCAGGGGACATACTCCATTTGATAGACAAATTAAAACAGAATATTGACCTTTTCTAATCAAGCCTAAAAGAAGAAACAGCCCTAAAGGTCACATGTTAAGTAGAATCATTGTGAGATTTTTAGTAGAAGAGGGATATGAGTGGACAAGACATTTGCCTTTGGAAGATGAGTCTGGCAATTTGTCCATTATGGATTAAAAGGAGTAGAGAATGCTGGCAGGGAGATCTATTAGGAGGCTGTTGCAATACTCTATGTAGAGAACAGAAGGAGACACCACACCTTTCATGACTTTACCTAGGTGGAAAGCACTTAGCCAAACAAGGGATAAGAGTGGACATAAAATACAACATAAGTTCATATGAATTTGTGTAGATTCCCAAAATGTCTTGGATATTAGACTTTTATTGGTTCTATTTGATTCAAATATTTTTATCACTCCAGTATTTTTCTTACTTATCTGTACTGATTTTGCTCATTCAAAAGATTTTTTTAATTGGTTAAGAATTTTCCCCTAGCTGTAAGTCATAAAAGGTGTAGTGCCTTGTTCTGGTCATTTGTCAATAGATAAATTGTCAAAACATTAATTATTTTGAAAAGAATTACAAACTATTGGGGTGGCTAGGTGGCACTGTGAGTAAGAGTGCCGGCCCCAGAGTCAGGAGGACGCAGGATCGGATCCGGCCTCAGAAAATTAGCACCCACACACAAAAATGACTAGCTGTGTAACCTTGAGCAAGTTACTTAACCCCAATTGCTTAAAAAAATTACAAACTATTAATAATCATATGAAAACATGTTTCATACTGTTAATCATAGGAGAAATACAAATTGAAACAACTCTGAGGTTTCCCCTCACTCCTAGCAGACCATCAAACAAACAAAAGAAAACAGGAGCACACCATCAATGCAACAGCTGTGGGAAGATGAGCAGGCAGTGGGAAGATGGGCTACAATGTATTCTTGGAAACAAACTTTATGAGCAATCTCTTTGAGGCTACTTTGAACCCTCCTTTGTCTGGTTCAGAGAAGAACAAAGTCATGAGATGTCGACTCTACCACTCCCCCCCACTATGTTCATGTATTTTTTTTTTCTCGTACAACATTTATGCAAAATGGTTTCTCCTACTTCTTTTTCATTTCTTCAAAGACAAAACAAAAAGTGCTCAACTTCAAAGAGCTCAAAATCCCAATCAATGTTCATGGAATCAGTGAGGCCATCTTAGTATTGAATGTAATCTCATTTAAAAATGGAGGAAACTGAGATACAAAAAAGTTAAATAAGTTGTTTGGGTCATTTAGGTAAAGGTCATAAAGGTAAATGACTTGAGCTATGAATTATTCTAATTCATTTTGAATAACAATTTTAATTAAGTGAGAAAATTGACTAAACTTTCCTTATCTTTTGGTGCAATGATCCCACTAAAACATATGTACCCCAAGGAGGCCAAAGACAAAAATAAAAGTCTGATATTCCAAACTATGCATTTCAGCATTTTAGTGGCAGCAAAGAAACAAAGGAAACAAAAGTAAATGCCCACTGACTGAGGGATGGCTGAACATAACCGAATGTTGTACAGAAAGAAATGTTGAAGGTAACATGAGAGAAATATGGTATGGTTTGTTTCTACCAATTTAAGTCAAAATACGCCCAACCAGAAAAATTACATGCACAACAATAATGATGAAAATTTTTTAATCTAAGAAAACAATGAAAAAAACTCTAAATAGCTTTAGTAACTTTTAGTTCTGGAAAATAAATAATGAAAGACAGCACCCTCCTCTGAGAAGAGAAGTGGGGGAATACAGAGACAGAATGTTATATTCACTATCAGGTATAGTCACCATGTCAGTTGTTTTTATTTAGTTGCTTTTCTTGGTTAAAAGGGAAGAATCAATTCTATTTTTGCATATGTTTGTATGTGTGTGTGCTGTATTTTTTTTTAAGCATTGGAATCTAAGAATATTTACAACAATAAAAAGTTTTAGAGGACAAATCGTTCAGTAATAAAGATCAATGCTACAGTAATAGCATGAGATAAAGAAAATAGATGTTTAGCAGTGGAACTGACAGGACTTAGTATAGATCTAAACAGTGAAGGAGAAGAAAGTTTCAAAAATAATAGCAACTCAGGGATGGCTAGGTGTCGAAGTGAGTAAGAGGGCCAGCCCAGAGTCAGGACAACCGGGGATCACCCACACATAAATAATGACTAACCGTGTAACCCTGAGCAAGTTACTTAACCCCAATTGCTTTAAAAAAAATAATAGCAACTCATATCTCTAGAATATCTTAAGCATTATAAAATATTTTCCTCCCAACAGTACCATGAGCTATATCCCATAAGCATTATTTCTTTATATTTTGGTTGAAGAAAGTGAAGCTTGGGAAAGTTAAGCCACTTTAAGTGACTCTGATCATAAATTTAGTAAGTATTGGAGTGAGGTCCCTTCACTTCAAATTTATTGTTCTTTCCACTGCATATCCCAACATGGAGACCTGGGTGAATATTGTTGGTGGTGATAGTGTCAGTCATTTCAGTTCTGCCTGACTCTTTGTTGCCTTATTTGGGGTTTTCTTGGCAGAGATACTGGAATGGTTTGCCATTTCCTTCTCTTGCTCATTTTACAGTACAGGAAATTAAGGCTAAAGGGGTTAAGTGACTTACCCAGGATCACACAGCTAGCAAGTGTCTAAACTTAGATTTGAATTCAGGAAGATGAGTCTTCCTGACTTCAAGCCCAACACTATCCCCTGCACCACCTAGCTGCCCCTGGGTGAATATTGATGATCCTTATAGAAATAAAGAAAAGTGCTTTACTTACCCCTTTAAAATACCTATCCTCTGAAACTGTAAGGGCCTACATTTAGTACAGAGGAGGCTGTGATTGACTGCAAGAAAGAAGGCTCAGGCCCAAGAGTCTAGTGAAGTCATAGAGACAGGTACAAAGAAGCAAAATTCCTTCTTTGTCTTTGAGTTATGCAGTTTGCTTAATTCTCTGATCCACTTAGCAAATTTTAACATGGAAGCTTAGGAAAGTCAACTATTTAGACATGCAAGCATTGCTTAAGATATTTTTAGCAATGAAGGAAAAGCAGAAAATTAGTGTTTGAATAGAATTTAAATAAACAGAAAGAGAAAAGGTAACACTAGAAGGAGAAAGAAAGAAGAGTGAGCAAGTAAGAGAATAATCAGACATAGACTACCACTGAAAGAGACCAGGAGCTGCTGCCCTATGGCCAAGATGGGAGAATTCTCTAATAGACTGTGAGAGTGAGTATGGGCAGTGCATTAAACTTTAAATCCATAGAAGAGCTGCAAATGTCATAATGGGATGCCTCCCTTCTAATCCCAACTTCATTGACTTTGTGCTCAAGCTCTGAGAACAGTTCTTCCTCTGATGTCTTTTAAATTCCCCCCTTCAGAATCATCCTTATATGGTAAAAGTTTGATTTGCTTGTGAGTATTCTCTTTCTTACTCTGCCATCTTGTGACTAAGGTTTCCTTCTCCTTGTACATAGCCAAGTTACTGTTTTCTTTATTGCATTTGTCCATTATGATCTTTTCCCCATAACTTTCCCTTATTCAGTTCAGATAAGATCAAAGTTTATGAGATACTTATTCCTCTCATCCATCACCATGATTTTATAATATTATTTTTCCTGTTGTGTTCCAGATATAAGAAATAGCATGATAACCCTCCAATTAAGATGGTGGCATGATAGATGATTTTTTAAAAATTCCAGCTCTCCCACTTAAACAGAAGTGAAAATCTGAAAACTACCCCAGAAGGAAGGAAGGAGAGAGGGGGAAAAGGAAAGGATTTATTAAGTTCCTATGAGTGTGCCAGGCTCTGTGCTAAGTGCTTTATAAATATTATCTCACAACAACCCTGGGAGGTAGTTGTCATTATTACACCTATTTTATAGCTGAGGAAACAGAGACAGAGATTAAGTGATTTGTCCAAGGTCACAAAGCTAGCAAGAGTCTGAAGCTAGATTTGAAATCAGGTCTTCCTAAGTAGCTAGGTGACACAGTAAATAGAGCACTGGGTCTGGATTTAGGAACACTTGACTTTGACTTCAGCCAAAGAAAGTAGTGGGAGTGACAGATTAATTTAAAAAATATGTATTACTTGAAAAATTAAGTGAAAGTATTCAAACTTAAATGTAGACTAAATAATTACATCCATAAGAATCGGTATTTCAAAGAATAAGAATTATGAGGGAGGACATAAGAGAGAAAAGATTGTGGGAAGGGGTATTCAGTAGGCTCGCTATTTTGGGGAAGGGGTAGGGGAAAGATGGAGAGAAAAATTTGTAACTAAAAATCTTGTGGAAATGAATGTTGAAAACTAAAAATAAATAAATAAATTGGAAAAAAGAATAATAATTAGAAACAATTCATTTCATCAATGAAAATTACAATAATTAGACAATATACCAAAACTTCTGAAATGCAACCAAAAGAGAATCCTGTGAAGAAGAATTATGTCACAAAATATTTTCAGCAACAAAAAAAGAACAAATAAATGGATTGGACCTGGAACTAAAAAATTACAGAAGCACAAAATACAAAATCCCAAACACAAAAGAAATTCTGAAAATCAAAGAAAAGAAAAACAAAATTAAAAACATAAAACACTTAATTCATAAACTAAACTGGTACACAAGTATATACGAAACTTTCAAAGGAAAGGAAAACTAACTACGTTATGTATTTTAAAAAAAACAACAACTGAAAATTCACAACCAATGAAGAAGAATGTTTGGGTTTTGTTTTTGCTTTTTTTTTTTTTTTTTTTTGCTTTTTGGAGGGCAATTGGGGTTAAATGACTTGCCCAATGTCACTGTCACACAGCTAGTAAGTGTTAAGTGTCTGAGGCCAGATTTGAACTCAGTTCCTCCTGACTCCAGGACTGGTGGTCTATTCACTGCACCACCTAGACGTCCCAAGAAGACTGTTTTAGAAACTATTTTGACTAGGTACCAAGAAAAAATGACCAAGAAGATGGAGAACTACATATTTTCTCTGACTCTCCCAAACTGTCAAAGTTTTCTCAAGTAAGAATTATGCAGAAGAGGGTAAACTAATTGTAGCTCTTTCCTCAGGCCAAAACCTCAAGAAATAGAAAAGGGTAATGAGTGACCTGCAGAGGAAGCCATTCTCTCATATCCCACATACTCAGTCAGTACTCCCTCCCCTACCACCGTAAAGATCTGACAGGATGGCATAATGAGACCATGTTGTGCTCTAGAATTCACTCAGCAATTTCATTATTGCCAGCACACACTGCCCTTATCTTCACCCCTCCATTCTGTGACAACTAGCAGAAGGACTCAATTCTATCCACCATGTGAAGACATTGGGTTATAACAGAATAGAAGTATGTTCTGCCTGATTGTTATCATGCTATCTTGAATCAGTATTCACCAATAAAACTAAAGAAGAGAGAGAATCAAATTGACAGGATGATAGTGGAGAAGGGGGTTGAACCACATCTTAAGGAAAGGTGACTGGCATCCAACTGGGTTTGATTCTGTCTCCCCAGTGGCCTCTTAAGGCAGGAACATATGTTGATGAAAAGTTAATTCTTCATCCTGGCTGAGATAATTTTGAGGTCTAGCCCTAGAGGACTTGTTATCAAAGTGGAAGTGAGTAATACAGGGATATAAGGGAGGAGCTAATGAAATAATTTTTAAAGTTTCAGGAGGAAGAAAACTCAGTTAAAAATCTTAAGCATAAGCAATAGAGAAGATGGTAAAATAAAAGGTTGATGACTTCTGGGACATCTAAATGAGTCCAAGCAAAACACAATAAGTATGTGAGATAAATGAATACAAATCAATATCTCAGGAAGGAGGGGGCCCTGTGGAATCCCAAGAGATTGTGGGATCATAGCAGCGTGTTCCAAATGGTTTACAAGAGAAATAAGGATTCTGAAAACAGAATTTATGGCATAAATAGCAGAAATAATTGAGAGAATAGAAAAAAGACAAACTAATGATGATGAGTTTCTCCAAAGAATTTTTTTAAAAAAATGACTGGGGGCAGCTAGGTGGCACAGTAAATAAAGCACCAGCCCGGGAGTCAGGAAGGCCTGAGTTCAAATCTGGCCTTAGACACTTAACACTTACTAGTTGTGGGACATTGGGCAAGTCACTTAACCCCAATTGCTCTGCCCTCCCTCCTCCAAAAAGAAAAAAAAAAGAATGACTGATTGGAAATATAAAAATTCAGAAATGAAGGACAATTTGGAAGAAAAATAAAATCAGTAACATTAAAAAGAACACTTGATCTCTATATAAGCAAAATATATTGATCATGAAGTCAAATTAAACAGAATCAACCCAAAGAACAGTCAAAAAATATGAACACCATGAAATAACTTTTTAAAACTCTCTAGAATTTCTGAACACAAAACATCGATTGAAAGCATTCAGATTGTCTCTAGAAAAAAAAAAATGCCTTGTACTGCAAAGTCCAAGATACCATAATGATTAAATTTAGTAATTCTAATGGGAAAAAAATTCTGCAGGTAACCAGGAGGAAGACTTTCAAATATAAAGGAATAGAAACTTAAGTAATAAGAAACACCCCAGAAGAAACTGGAATAATATATTCCAAAAAGCAAAGGAGCTCAAGGCACAACCCATGACACATCCTGAACATCTAAGCCTAATCATCAATGAAAAAATATGAATGTTCCATAAAAGCATTTAAAGCAGTTCTATAAAAATAACTAAATAGATTGGGATCATTTGCTATCCCACATAATAGAAACATAAATAAGATAAATACAGCTACCAAGAAAAACACAAGTAATTAAATAAATAAACTCTTCTGAGAGTGAGTGAGAAAGAGTGCTCTATGGGAGTAAAGCCATCAATAACAAAATAACAACATAAGGATCATGATGAGATTTTTCTCTAAAAAGTACACCGAAAGACAACAATGAAAGCAGATCTCAAAAAGAAAGTATGATGATGGGAAAATAGACCTGAAACACCATGAACTTAATTTCATAACAACCAACCTACAAGTAAAATCACAGGTTTTTTTTTCTTTTCCTTTCTTTTTTGTGGGACTAAATTGCAGGATGGGAGGGTGAACACAAGAGAAGAGGAAAGGAAAAATATATAAAGTAATGTGTGATGCACCCTAATAAAATTAATTATTAGACATTGAAGGGAAAATTACTCCTATAGTCCTTCTGGACAAAGAGAGTGTATGGAATTATGCAAACAGAGGGATTAAAACCAAGGATAATCTCAATTCAGTTGTGGGAGATCTCATTGAAAAGTACTCCCATTATTAGAAGAAATATTCTGTAATTTTACAATTGCAAAAAAGTCTTCTGGGATTATATGCTTAGAGAGAACACTACATCTGAAAAAAATGTTGTGCCTCCATGGATAGCATTCTTTCTCGAGAGAAGTACAGCTGAAGATCCCGAGGTCAACCAATATTGAGAAGGGTGGGACAGCATGGACCAGAAAAGATATGTTTTATGGTAAATGGGAAAGAATGTAATCATGAGGAGGGCAAGAGGACTGAAATGAACTCCACAAGAAGGAATACAAGGACATTTCTATTATAGAGCAATATTTTTACCAGATCTGCTGAAGGAATTGATACTTGTGTAAGCAGGCGGGAGAAAAATCTTCAAGTCATTTTCTCCAAAAATTCAAAGGGAGAACTTAAAATGGATACTTTAGATGCCATCATTCCATGAAAAAAAGAGACTAAATAAGTTTAAGGTCCATGAATCAAAAAATCAATGAAGAAAGGAAAAGAGGGAAAATTCTTTTGAGAAAATTACATGAAAAAATGAAAAGAAGGTGAAGGAAAAGAGAAGAAAGGGGATTTTATGTAACTATTCAGAAGAAAAAAAAAGGGAAGATTTGGAAAATTAGATGAAAGAAAAAGAAATGAGTAAGTTAAGTTCCAAAACTAGAGAAAGGGAATTGAAGGTGAGGGGAAGAAAGTTTATGGGATAAAGTAGTTTCAGATTAGATTAAGCAAAAATAACAGAAGAGCTAAAGAAAGAAGGATGGAAGGAAGGAAGGAAGGAAGGAAGGAAGGAAGGAAGGAAGGAAGGAAGGAAGGAAAGAAAAAGAGAGGGAGGAAGAAGAAGAAGAAGAAGAAGAAGAAGAAGAAGAAGAAGAAGAAGAAGAAGGAAGGAAGGAAGGAAGGAAGGAAGGAAGGAAGGAAGGAAGGAAGGAAGGAAGGAAGGAAGGAAGGAAAAATCCCTGGAACCAGGGGCCTAACTAGCAGGGTCATGAAAAGATACAGAAATAATTATAATATAAAAAAATGTAAAAGAGATATAAGACTATGAAAAGTCAGTAACACTTGAACTCCTCAGTGGTAATTAAAGTCTGTAGTATTTAGAGCTGCAAAAAATATTGAATAGCATATAATCCAAGCTTTTTGTTTAAAGATAAGGAACCTGGGGCTCAGTGAGATCAAAAAACTTATACAAAGTCACACAGGTAGAAAATAAACCTTGTGTGTCCCAACCTTTTCCTTGCACTTTGATGTTAAACCTTAACTCTTAAGTTAAAACCTCAAGCTGTCCTAGACTCTGAAAGATCTCTCTGGAATCATAGATTTTTATTACCATTCACAGTAAGGACTCTGGTTCAATTCTGATTCTCGGAGCAGATGAAGCTTCTTTTTTAAGAAACTTAGATGAAACCTCTAATCATAGCATATCTTATGTGGTAAAAGCATTACCCTGATTTTTGAACCATATACATTTTAAATTAAGGACTTTTAGGACACAATGGACAGAAACAGAATAAAATTAACACAGGATGATAAAAATTAATTTTCTAGGAATTTCACAAATGTAATTCTAACCCTTCCTGTATAGTCTAATTAATACCAATAAAATATGATGATAAAAGATTATTTTTTAATGTCTAAGCATGGGGTAGCTAGGTGGCGCAGTGAGTAGAGCACTGGCCCTGGAGTCAGGAGGACCTGAATTTAAAACCAGCCTCAGACACTTAACGATTACTAGTCATGTGACCTTGGGAAAGTCACTTAACCCCAATTGCCCTGCCCTCCCCACTCCAGAAAAACAAAAAGGAAAAGAAAAAAATGTACAAGCATTCCCCTAATGTGTAGGAAACATAATTCTCTTCCCCACTAAACCATCTCAGTCTCTGGGGAGGGGAAGAGAATTAACTTCATGGTTCCCATAGAGCACAATCTCTGTTCCAAGTCCAAAACTCAGTTTGTGCTTGAGTCCCAGTCACCCAGGCTTCTCAGAGTTTCCATGTGGGCTGGTTTGCTGCACCACTCCACCTGCAATCCTGGTTCCCAGGTCATCATGGCTGTCTGGGTCCATGAGGATCATCTCTGTCACCTGAAACTGATGACAAACCCCACAGAACAGAAACAAATATTTCTTATTTTTCATTTCTCAGAGCCAGGGTAAAAGAGAGAGAAGGGGAGAATTTTCCATCACTTCTCACCAGTTCAGTTTGTGGCATTCATGCTGGATGTAGCAGATAAGAGCTGCACCCCCCAAAAAAATTAGCACAATCTAAAAGGAAAAATGATTCAGTTTTCCTAGTTTTAAAGATGCAGGAGACCAGTCAAAGTAGGCTCCCCACCACCACCTATGTAAAAGGGTGAAGGATCTTCCGTTTTAAGCAATCTGGGCATGCTCCAAACGTCCCTCATAGACATCTCCATGTCAGAACTGGTCATACCCAGAGAAACCTGAGTTACATCATCAAAAGAACTTAACAGTAAGAAGAATGGGGAAGGGAGACACTCATGTGTCTCATACTCAAGCTAGATTAGAAGACCATAGATTTGGAAAGGACCCAAAAGGTCATAGAGTTCAACTCCTTCAATTTTCAGATGAGTAAACTGGGTCTCAAAGAGTAGAACCAGTAGCCATAGAAGTTGCAAAGAGGCAAGATGAATATCTTGATGTCAGGAAAAAGAAACTGTCCAAAATTACCATGCTTTGCTTCATGAAATAGTGGCTTCCCTTCCTTTAGAGACCTTCAAGAAAATGTTGGAAAACCACTTGTCATAGGTGTGTGTGTGTGTGTGTGTGTGTGTGTGTGTGTGTGTGTATGCAACTATTTGGATTCCTGTAAGGTATGGATTGAACTAGATGGTCTCTGAAGTTCCTTCAAACACTCAGATTCTGGGGTTCTTTGAATTAAGTGATGTACATAATTTCTAGAGGAAAGAGCAGGTAATTTAATGTAGTTCTGGAGCAAAGGAGATGTTGGCTAGCTATGGAGAAACCTAAGACATTTTGGTGAGAATAAATGCTCCCCTCTCTCTTTCAACTCTGGAAAATACAGAAAGGAGGCAGGCTCCCTGTTGTAGGCCCTGGTCACCTTTCCAATGCCTCTTCCTACTACCCTGTTCACAAAGTCAGTCAGGATCAAGTTAAACAGCAAAGAAGCAGTCAGGACCAGAGGTTGAACCAGAGGTGAAACACCCTCTCTCCGTGATGAATTCTCATCCCTTCACTGGTTCAATGATATGAGTCAGAGTATATATTTGGGAGCAGAGACATCCATGACCAACTTCTTCATACCTCCTTTCTCCATGTCCCAAGCCTGATGCCCCTTACTGCAAGAAAATCACTCATAATAGGGATCCCTCTGCTTGACCCTCTTCGTTAAAGCTTCAGTTTTTGAATGACAGACTGACATTGGCATCTGTTTAACTTGGCTATCATTTGTTTCCCTCTCCCTTCTGGCAATGTGATCATCAATTATTGACGTTAGAGGATGCTTGGAGGCACCACAAGTAACATCTTCCAAACCATTTTCTTGAAATCCACCATGAGTTTCCTGCTTCCTCTGGCTGGTTTTGCTACTTAAGGATCACTCTTGTGCAGATGCTAACAGGACAAGATAGAGAGCTTGGATTCCTGCTGTGATTCCTCCTAGAGATCCAGGTAAGAACCACCAGCCACATTCTACCCTTGCCTGGGGTTCCAGGGCTAGAGTAGGAAGGGTCTTTGCTGTTTACATCCCTAGGGCATTTTTCAGAGACTTCTTTTCCCCAAATTCCTGCTGACCCTTGTTCCAAGGTTGTACAATCAGGCTGTATCAGTCAGATGTTTTAGACAACTCTGCTTTTACCAAGTATCTAAGCAAATTTTAGTTAGAATTTTAAATTGTTACATTGTCTTTATTTCCCAGTTAAGTCCCTCTCTTCTCTCCTACCTAGGGAATTATCGCTTATAAGAAAGTACAAGCAGGAAAAAAGAATAAAAATTAAGTTCAGCAAGTCTAAACAACACATTAATCAAGTCAGATAGGATATACAATGTTTCATAGTCTGAATCTTACATATATAAATAGGCAAATACATACATATAGGCATATGCATATATAGGTGCATAAATATAGTCACCTAATTTTATACATATATAGGTACCTGCATATATAGATATATATGCATAAATACAACTAGATATACATAGAGATATAGTTTTATATATGTGTATGTCCGTGTATGTCCATACATATTTAAATTTTCTCCTCTGTTCTTCATGTCTAAGTTTGATCATTATAATCTAATAGTACTCAGATTCAATAGATGTTTTATTATTATTGTCATTTACATAGTTTGAGGCATTGTGTATGTTATTTTCCTGATTCTGCTTACTTCACTTTGCATCAGTTTATATAAATCTTTTCATGCTTCTCTGCATCCTTCATGTTCATTAGTTTTTAGGGTATTGTAGCATTGTATTACATACATTTGCCACAATCAGCTTAATCATTCCCCAACTGATGGGCATTGACTTCATTCCCAGCTCTAGACTACTATGAAAAGTATCATTATAAATATTTCATTGTATTTGAGACATTTCTTTCTAACTCTATCTATTTCTATCTTGTCTTAATAAATTAGTAAATAGCCTCTATTAAGGTACTAGACACTGGTGCTAAGTGCTAAGGATTCAAAACAAAGGTGAGATAATGCCCATTCTCAGGTTGTTTACTGTCTACTAGGGAAGATAGCAGGAATATAGATAGATCTGTTGTTCAGCCATTTCACCCAAGTCCAACTTTTCATGACCCCACTTGGGTTTTTTTTTTTTTTGGCAAAGCTATTGGAGTAGGTTGCCATTTCCTTCTCCAACTCATTTTACAGATAAGGAAACTCAGCCGAAAAGATTAAAGGACTTGCCCAAGATCACACAGTTGTCAGTGTCTGAGGTCAGATTTGAATTCAGGAAAAACAGTCCTCCTTACTCCAGGCCCAGCACTCTGCTGTGCCTCCTAGCTGCCCTAACATATATAGGAATATACAAAATAGACACCAGATGGTTCTGGGGGAGTGTAGACTGGCTGCTTCAGAGATGTGGATTAGGAAAGGCTTTATATCAAAGCTGATGTTTGATGTGAGTCTTGAAGAAAACTAGGAGTTCTAACAGGTAGAGGTGAAGAGGGTGTGTATTACAGTTTTGGAAAGAGCCTTTGTTTTGTTTTTAATGTATGATTGAAAATGAATGGCATTTTATTTTTTTCCAAATGCTTTATTGACTTCTGGTTTATATCATTCATTTTCGCCAGATTTTGAGTTATAATTTTCCCCATTTTTCCCCTGCCCACCACCCCAGAATTGCAGTCCCACAGGATACCCCCTCCTTCAATCTGCTCTCTCCCATATCTTCTCCCATACCCCCTTTGACTTTTCCAGTAGGTGAATCTCTATGCTCTAGTGTCTGTATATCTTATTTCCCAATTATATGTAAAATAGTATTAATAATAGTATTTATATATTTTTAAACATTTGATTTTAAAACTTCGAATTCCAGATTCATTCCCTTCCTCCCTTGTCACCCACCCTTACTGGAAAGATAAGCAATTCAGTATATGCTGTACATGTGTAGCTATGCAAAACATTATTAGAGTAGATATATTGTAAAAGACTGACTATATTTCCCTCTCTTTTATGCCACCTCCCACTTGGTCTATTCCCTACTTTGATCCTGTCCCTTTTCACAAGTGAGTGCTTCTAAATTCCCTCCCCCCCAGCCTGCCCTCCCTTCCGTCATTCCCTCTCTCATCCCCTTCCCCACTACTCTCCTTTAGGGTAAGATATCCTATTTAGTATGTATGTCATTCTCTCCCTGATCCAAATTCAATGAGAATAAGGTTTTGCCTTTTTGCCTTCCTGTTCTTCCCCTCCATTGTAACCATTTTCCCGTACCTCTTTTTTATGAGATAGTTTACCCCATTCTGTCTCTCCCCATCTCCTCTCGTTATACCCCTCTCTCACCTCTTAATTTCACCTTTCATTCCCATTAAGTTCGACCTGTGCCCTCTATCTATGTATACCTGTAAACATATATACACACATTCACATATGTATTCATATGCCCAAATACCCTTCTTCAACTATTTTCATACTGAGAAAAGTTTCATCAGTTACAGTTATCATTTTTTCCATGTAGGAATGTAAATAGTTCAATTTTGATAAGATCAAAGTGATTTCTTTCCCCTGTTTACCTTCTCATGCTTCTCTTGCTTCTTGTATCTTAATATATAATTTTCTTTTCAACTCTGGTTTTTCCTCAAGAATGCTTGAAAGTCCTCTATTCCACTGAATGATGATATTTTCCCCTGAAATATGATACTCAATTTTGCTGGGTAGGTGATTCTTGGTTTTAATCCCAGCACCTTTGCCCTCAGGAATATCATGTTCCAAGCCCTTCAATCCCTCAGTGTAGAAGCTGCCAGGTCCTGTGCTATCCTGATTGTGTTTCCACAATATTCAAATTGTTTCTTCCTGGCTGCTTATAAAATTTTCTCCTTGATCTGGGAATTCTGGAACCTGGCTATAATATTCCTAGAAGTTTTCTTTTGGGGATCTTTTTCAGGAGGTGATTGGTGCATTCCTTCAACCTCTATTTTGCCCTCTGGTTCTAAAACATCAGGGAAATTTTCCTTGAGAATTTCTTGAAGCATGATTTCTAAGTTCTTTCTTTGATCATGGCTTTCAGATAGTCCAATAATTTTTAAATTATCTCTCCTGGATCTATTTTCCAGGTCAGTGGTTTTTCCCATGAGATATTTCACATTGCCTTCTTTTCTTTCATTTGTTTGGAGCTGTTTAATAGTATCTTGATTTCTCATAAAGTCACTAGCTTCCATTTGCTCCAGTCTAATTCTGAAGGAATTATTCTCTTCAGTGAGCTTTAAAAATCTTTTTCCATCTGGCAATTTGGCTTTTTAAGGCATTCTTCTCCTCATTGCCTTTTTGAGCCTCTTTTGCCATTTGAGTCAGTCTATTTTTTAAGGTGTTATTTTCCTCAGTCAGGCTGTTGACTCTCACTTCATACTTTTCTTGCATCTTTCTCATTTCTCTTCCCAATTTTTCCTCCACTTCTCTTATCTGCTTCTTAAGGTCCTCTATGGCCTGTAACCAGCTTGTATTTTCATTTGAAGCTTTTGGTGCAGGAATTCTGACTTCCCAGTTCTCCTTCTGTTCTGTGCTTCAATCCTCTTTGCCCCCAAATAGTAGTACAATGTTGAATTTTTCTGTTTGTTTTGTTTCCTTTGCCTAGGCATATTGCCACTCAATTACTTGACTTTTGAACTTTTTGCCACAGTAGGACTCTGCCACCAGCTAGGGGAGATTCCATCCCAAATGCTGGAGTTTTCTCAGCTGCTGGAGTTATTAGTTAGGTGCCCTCTCTGAAGCCTCCACATGCTCTGGCAAGTTGGTTACACATCCCAAGACCTCCACCCTAGAACACAATCCAGATCCAAGAAGGTTAAAGCAAGAGCAATTACCACCCCAGACTGGTCGTCAGGTCCTCTTACAGTCTGCAGGCCAGGAGCTGAAGCTACAACATGCTACTGGCTGTGCTGCAGCTCCTCAGTGGCTTCTCGCCAACAGGCTCTCCCAACTAGTGGGTCCCAAAGTCCATACTGCACTGACCTCTTACTTTGTCCTTGTTATCTATGTGTTAATAATTCTGGAAACAGCTACAGCTGCTAGTGTTCTGAAATCCCTCCAGCCAGACGCTGGTCAGGCTGCCCTGGGGCTAAAACCTCTGGGTCATGCAGGGCTGGGGTCAGCTCCCAGAGCACTGCACTGGCCACTTCCTGCTGGACTGCTGGGCTTTCAGTGGGAGGTTAGCTTCTCTGTGTCATTTCGTGGGTTCTGTAGCTCCAAAGTTTGTTCAGAGTCCCCTTTTACATAAATTGGAAGTGGTGGGAACCAGAGCTGCACAGAATTCCTGTTTCTATTCTGCCATCTTGACTCCGACGCCTGAGAGCCTTTGTAAAAGTACAGAAATGCAAAGTCAAGGAAGAGGAAAGTGAAGAAGAGCAGTTTGAATGGACCATACAGTATGTGAAGAGAAATAATATGTAATAAGGCAGAAAAAAAAAGTTGACTGGAACAAGGTTATAAAGGGTTTTAAGTTCTAAGTTTACATTTGCTCCTAGAAGTATTAGGGGACAATTAAATTCATTAAGAAGAGCAGTGATGCCGTCAGACCTGGGTTTAGAAGAGTTCATCTGTTGGAAGTTGTATAAAAGGTTGGATTGGAGAGAAGATCAATGACGAGATTATCACAATAGTCCAGGCAAGAGGTGATTAGGGTCTGAACTAGAGTGTTGACTGTGGGTATCTAAAGCAGGTACCTGATGGGAGAGAAGTTAAAAGACATAAGATTTGACAGCTGCTTGACTTATGGAGTGAGGGAGAGTGAAGAGATGAAAAAACAGTGAAGTTTTTTTTGTTTTTTTTTTTATTTTTTTAAACAAATGCTTTATTAACTTCTGTTTTACATCATTCATTTCCACCAGATTTTGAGTTACAATCATTTTCCCCCCATTATTCCCCTATCCAACCTCCCAGAATAGTAGTCCCACAAGATATCGCTTCCTCCAATCTGCTCTCTCCCATACCTTCTCCCATACCCCCATCGGCTTTTCCATTAGAGGAAGGTGAGTCTTTGTGTCCCAATGCCTGCACATCTTATCTCCCTTTTATAGGCAAAAGAGTATTA
>WOXC01007816.1:352500-363731 GCA_011680675.1 Gymnobelideus leadbeateri | reverse complement strand
CAATAATGTATCCAGCAAGTAGATTTACGTAATGGTTTCTAATCCAGTTTAGCTAGAGTATAGAATGTATAAGGAAGGGGAAAGCAAAATTATGCTGTAAAGGTAGATTATAGAGGGCTTGATATGTCAGCAGAACAAGCTTATGTTTTATCCTAGAAGTGACAGGGAGACCCTGAAGGTTTTTGAAGAAAAGAGGAACACGGGAGGTCTGGGTCTCAAGAAGATTATTTTGGCAGCTCATGTGTATGTGGATAGTGGATTGGGGGGTGGGGAATAGAGAGGCCAGTTTGGAGCTTATTACAAGAGTTCAGATAAAAAATAATGACGGTCTGGAGTAGTTTGGTATCAGTGGAAATAAGGGACCAGAATTAGCAACTGTTTAGTTATGGGAGGTGAATAACATGGAAGGATCAGGGCTAAGTTCAAGGTTTCAAAGCTGCATTACTAAGAGAATTATAGAATTCTTTTTTTTTTTTAAGCAATTGGGGTTAAATAACTTGCTCAAGGTTACACGGCTAGTCATTATTTATGTGTGGGTGCTCATTTTCTGAGGCCGGATTCGATCTCGGGTCATCCCAACTCCGAGACCGGTGCTCTTACTCACTACGCCACCTAGCCGCCCCCTGAGAATTCTAGAATTCTTGATAGAAAGAGAGAAATTTAGAGGGGAAGGTTTCTTTAGAGAGGATGATTTGCTCTTGTTGCTGAGTCATTTTTCCCCACTTATATCTGATTTTCCATGATGCCATTTTTTTTGTTTTTGTTTTTTTGGAAAAGATAGTCAAGCAGTCTGTCATTTCCTTCTCCAGCTCATTTTGCAGATGAGGAACTGAGGCAAACAGGATTAAGTAATTAAATTAGTAAGTGTCTGAGGTCGGATTTGAACTGAGGTGTTCCTGACTCCAGGCTACTATGCTATCCATGGCATTATCTAGTTGCCCTAGGAGGAAGATAGCATCTTTATATATGCTAAGTTTGAGATATTGATGGAATGTTGAAATGGAGATGTTCAGAAGCCAGTTAGCAACATGAGACAGGAGTCTTAGCAAAAGATTAAGAATGAACACACATATATAAACAGATACATACAAAACCACATCTATCTATCCTCTCTCTCTCTCTCTCTCTCTCTCTCTCTCTCTCTCTCTCTCTCTCCCTAGAAGGTGTCAAAAAGGTCGTAAAATGTGATTAGACTTTTGGAACAACCTGTATATGCATGTATTACACACACACATTGTGCACACACACTACACTCATTAAAAAAAAAGGAAGAGTGGTTCAGAGGAAAGTAGGTGATAGCCACAAGACCCTGGACAGGAAGATATGGATGGTAGAGTTTAGTTATATAGAGAATGTAGTTTAGAGAATGTAGAGTTTAGCTATATAGATGGGGCAGTGGGGAGCAAGATGTAGTCAGTCTCTCTTTCTCTTGGTCCATTACATGGTGTAGCAAGACAGAAGAAACAACACACTCTAGGGAATACATCTTTTATAGTGACTCTAGCAATACTAGCAATGACAGAAGATGGGAAAAGTATGAGATGCCATAATCTAAGGTTAAGGGATATTTGTTTAAAATTGAATGATTAGAATGAATAGAACAGAATCAGAGCACAGAATAGCATTAAAAAAAAAAAAACACTGGACAAAAAAACAAAAAACAAAAAACAAACAAACAAAAAAAAGGGGGGACGGCTAGGTGGTGCAGTGAGTAGAGCACTGGCCCTGGAGTTAGAAGGACCTGAGTTTGGATCCGGCCTCAGACACTTAATGCACACACAAACAAAAACCTAGCCATATGACCTTGGGCAAGCTACTTAACCCCAATTGCCCTCCAAAAAGCAAAAAACAAAAACAAAAACAAACAGACAAACAAACAAACAAACAAAAAAAACTCACTGGAGAGATGTAGACCTAAACAGGATGATGAGCAAGTGTAAAGAGAGGTGGTGCGAGAGATGGTTCTTGTCTCAGCAAGCAATGGCTGAATGACTGGGAAGGAGGAGATGGGAGTTTCCCACTTGGAAGAAAAGCTTCCTAGAGACTCCACTCTCCAAGGTCCTGAGATAAAACATGGTATTCTGAAAATATAGCAGGTATAGGAAGAGCAGGCATTTATATGGCTGCTATATAAGGCAGGTATATAATGATAGGGAGACACACTTACAGGGAAAATATGTGGCCAAGGTAACTCACCCCTGTGCTGCCAGCAGGCTTTGATACAATCTTTTCACTCCATGTGGAATTCTCAGGAAACTAAACACTGGATATGAGTTCCTAAACTGGGCTCCCATGGTCTGCTCTCTTCCACAATATGATTCTCAATTGCCAAAGCTTACTGGCTCCCTTCTCTGCTGCCAGAGGTTCCTCTACTATACATCACTTCCTCACTGGAGAAATCTGCATCCATGTACATCTGGAGAGTGTATCTATGCTCTGTGCTACTGGTCATATAACTGCTTTAAAGTGATAAGTCTTGTAGGGGAGGAGACAAGAGAGAAATTATCTGCTTTTCCTACCAGAAGTATCTACCTTCCTACATCAAGGGATAGCAAAAGTCACACCAGATGCCAGAAATTGTTTCTCAAGGATTGTACCTGGACAGAATTTCCATATAGGAACACTATCTCATTACTAATATTAATGCTAGAGACTGAGTCTAGGTGTTTGTTTCTTTGTTTTGTTGTTCTTTGTTTACTTGTGTTTACTTGTGTGTTCTGGTTTTGCAAGCCTAGCAGGAGGGCAACAGTAGTTACAATGTTAAAATGACAATATGGGAGTCAGTGTAACTAGAGCAAGAAACAGGGAATGAGGACTCAAAGATTATGAGAAGTTAGGGACTGGGACAGAATTTTGTCCATTTTTCTACTGTGTTACAATATGTGTTACAATATTTGTTACATATTATAAAGAAACAAAAAATTTCAGTATCAGGGATCATAGGATTTAAAATTTGAGGGATCTTGGAAATTATTTACACCAATCTCATTTTTAAAAAATGTATTGATGACTTCTCTCATAATATTACAGTCATTTCTGAATATATCTCTCTTAGGTCTCCTATCCCATAAGCCATCATACCTTGTAACAAAAGTTAGAAAAGAAAGAGGGTAAAAATAGTTAAAAAATCAACAAATACATGGTATATAATGTTCCACACCCATAGTCTCCCACCTCAACAATGGAGAGAGAGAAGACCATTTCTTCAACTCTTCTCTCGGGCCAAGTTTAGTCATTATACTTACACACTATTCACTTTTGTTTTATTTCAACTTCTCATTTGACAAGCAAGAAAATTTAGGATTATCAAAGGGCATTGACTTCACCAAGGTAACATAGGTAAGAAACAGAAGAACAGGGACTTGAAATTTAAGTCAAGTTCTCTGATTTCAAATGTGGCCTCTTTCTACCATTCTCTTGTCTAGTTTTTAATTAGCACAGAGGTACTTTTTCTATAAAGAAATGTTTTTCATCACTTCCTTTGTAACTAAGGATTAAAGTGGGGAGAGAGGAACTGTGGGAGGTGAGGAAGCCAGAAAATCAGCTCCCCCCCATTCACTTACCTGAATATCTTATCTGAAGGCTGCTCTCCCAAAACCAAGTCAAATCCTCTCTGAAATATTGTGTAAGGCCAAGGCCTAGAGGGAAAAACAGAAACAGAAACACAAACACAAACTGTTTGCTTTTACATCGCACTTTGATCCCCAAGTCCTTTAACAGAATATAAATATGATTATGTGCAAATCATTCAAAGCACGACTCAAGTCTGGCCTCTAACTACCCTACCCATGACAACCAGAAGCACATGCCTATCAAAGCCCTGTGAATTTAGATCTGATAAATTCAGTAATCATAAGGATGTGGGCTGGGCTGATACTGACATTGAAACTACTAAAATTATTGATTGAGGGCATGGTGGGAGGGAAGTTGCTAAGCAAAAGCACGGTAGACAAAGGATGGAAGAAGAATCGTTATTTTATGGCCAAAAGTTTTCAATCACTTTTGCAGCTGACATTTTCAGGGAAAAAATACTTCATGGTGTTCATTAGCCTATTGTCTAATGAGGAGAGTATGAGGGTTAACTGACAGCTCATTTACTCCACTGGTACCCATAGAATTCCAAGAAAACTACAGGAATAAGAAGGCTCCCAGTCTGAAGGTTGGATGCCTCATGAAGGATATGGACAAGAGTTGTGTGCGTGTTGTTTTTCCCATTAGACTGTGAGCCTATGTCTTTACTCCTCTCTAGTCAGCCTTCTGACTCTTCTCTCAGCCTTCCCTTGCCATGCCTCCAAGTCAGACATCTTCATTCTGCTGACCTCAATCACTTTCCCAGCTTGCTTTTATGTTACTTTCTCCCATTAGAAAGTGAGCTCCTTGAGGTCAGGAACTTTCTGTGTGTAGTTATATTCCTAGCACTTAACACAGAGTCTGACACATAGTGAGTGCTTAATAAGTGCTTGGCAATTGACAGTTGATTGAGCTGAACAGAATGAGAAGATATAGACGAGTTTTGATCTATACCTCAGGTGTCAAACTATTGGAGGGAATACCTGTATTGATGATACAATAAATCCATAGAAACATAGATGTAATCACAAACTACTTTTATGGATTATTTCCTGAACAGACCCTCTATGTGATAATATTTTATTAGCTTAATTCATGTCCCTATACTTGAACGTAATAAATTTGTATTTTGTCTAAAACAATCTCTGTAACTTCCCATTAATCCAATGTATGTGTCTGCTCTTTTCTGCCTTTATCCTAATTGATGAGAGTTTAATATCTATAGTTTTTCTTTTCTTTTCCTTTTTAAAGGCAAGGGCAACTGTTATAGTTTGAGCAGGCTAAGTAAATCACTTTGGATTCAACCAACCTTAGCATTCAGTCCAATGAACTATTCAAGCAACTACCTGGAGAGGGCACCCTTTGAACTATTAGCTGTGGCTTCTGTGAATGAACACCGCTTTCACATCTTCCCTATCTATTTGCTATGCCCCTGGAATCCAATTTAGGAGTCCTGAGAGCAACCAGAATTGACTCATAAACCATACTAATGCTACAAATAACCCCTTCACCATGGGAAAAATTTCCTTCTCTTAATGTGTGTGTGTGTTTTTTTTTCATCCTTTCTTTGTGTTAGTTCTGTCCCATTTAAATGGTGAACCCACCAAGCAGGGTTCACATTCAATTCTCTTTGCTGAACAGAGCCTAATGCATTGCAGGTACTCAATAAATATCTGGTATGATTCACAGTCTGGTCTAGAAATGAGAAGGAAACAATGCCATTCTGATCATCTGAATCTTAGAAAACAGCAGTCAAATGGAACAGTTCAGTACCTACAGTAGGCAAGATTCCACTTTGTTTGTGGCTAACACTTTCAAGAATAACACACTGAGTTTGGGCTTTCAGGTTGCCAAAATTACATGTATTCAAACGCACTCTTAGGCCAGATATCATTAAAACTAATTCATGTGTTGTCTGCTATGGTATTTCATTTTGGTATGTTGGTATGTAATCTAAAGCTTAGAACTGAATGTCTGAGTTTACAAGGTTCATGCTCAGTGGTGGGGAAGAGGTTACACACACAGACACACATACGCAATCTCTTCTGTTCATGACCCCAAAATGTGTTTCCCCTGGGAAAAGTAGAGTTTGGCTAATGTTTATGAGGTTTTAGGTCCCTGCAAGTACTCAGGCTAACAATACATAGAACCTGGGAGAAAAGAAGGGGAAGGAATTAATCATTCATATAGAACCTACTATGTGCCAGGCCCTGTGCTAAGCACTTTACAAATATTGCCCATGTGTAAAAAAAAATCCATTAGCACAAACACAAAATCCTCATTCTCAAGTCCATTAAAACAATATAGCCAATTTTCCTTTTCTTTCTGGTGGGTCTCGGGGCTATCTGAAGTTGAGCACTCTCTTCCCATGGACTTATATATTCATTTCCAAACATATAATACTAGGTAAGGACCCCCTTAGTATTGCTAAATAGTCAAACAACCATTCCTTTTGATGAAATTCATTCTAGTCTAGGCACCTATACTGATTTACCTCAACTGTTTACTAACCAAGGAGAAAAACATTTGGGTTTGAGATAGAGTCATCTTCCTTCTCCCTCCCTCCAAAAAACCAAAATAAAACAACTAAACTAAACTAAATACTATAAAATATACAACTCCAAATATTAATGTAGAGCACGGTCTGGGTTTGCTTTTCTAAATGATGGTTTTGACCCTTGCTATTCCTCAGTTCCTCTTGTCCAGGAATTCCTCTCCACTGTCACCATCTCCTGCTGTTTTTGCATTTTCTAAGGCCATGTGCCTCCTTCTTCATATGGGTCACTTGGCTCTTTGGAGGGGTCTCACACGGGACCAGGTTTACCTTCCCACTGGCACCATTTCTAAGCATCCACAATATACCCCATCTCTTTTTTTGTTCCTCAGCTCTGTTTCTCTTCTGCTAATTATCCTGGGTAGGGCCTGGTTTACAGGTAAAGCTCAGAGACTCCCATAGTAGCAGTAAATATATCATCCTTAATGTACTGTCAATGGACCAAAGACTACCCAAGGCAAGTGTAGTTTACATGACATTATCAATGACAGAATAATGTCTTAAATGTGGTGCCCATGGGGATATTTAGACCTTGTAGAGAGAGATATCTTCAATCCCCGGCTGAGGCTTCATATCCTCTAATCCTTTTAAACTTGTTAACAATGAGTTAACTTTGATCAGCCTCTTCCTAGATGCATCTTCTATAGGAACAAATCACACTGCCCAAAGTGTAATTGTTAATGATGATGACAGAAATAAACATCTATGAAAGGCAATGGTAAATCAGTCAATTAAGACATGCTTATTAAGCACTGATCTGCATGCTGCCTCATTAAAGTTCCTGTGTAGATCAAGATAGATATGGTCCTTGCCTTTGGGGAGCTCACAATCTAAGAAAGACAACTGAGACCTAGACATAAAAGAGCTAAAGAAAGCTCTAAGAGGCTAGGAAGAATAAACCCTCAACAACCTCACAGATTTGCTAATTAAATGAACCAAAAATAAATAAATACCCTATTAACAATTACAAGGGAAGGGATAAAAGCAAATTGTGGGGTGACAGATAAATGAGAGACCTGAGAGTCTCATGTTTGCATAGGAAAGGAAGGGGCAGGCCAAGAGAGCAATTCACGACCTCCCTTTCCACTGATCATAGAATGTTTTATTGAGGAAGCAGGGTTCTACTACTATAACTGCTTAAATGAAAATAGGGAGAAATCAAACCTTATGATTATATCAGTGGATGGAGGAAAATGCTCCGATAAAGTATAGTACTCATTTATACTCCCTCAAAACACATAGGAATAGAAAGATCTTGTAAATAACATATAAAGTATCTATCTGAAACAACAAGTTCACATTATATGCAAATTGGAAGCAATAGAGGCTTTAACATAAATGTTTCTGTAAATCAAGGCTGACCCCTTTCCCTACTATTATTTCATATAAATCTAGAAATTCTAGCAACAGTGATCAGACAAGGGAAATAAATTAAAGGCCTTAAGATAGGCAAAAAAGAGATAAAATTACCCCATTTGCTTAAGACATAATGGTTTACTTAGAAAATTCTAGAGAATCAACAAAGAAATGGAGACAATTAATAGGTTCAGTAAAGAAGCAGGATATAAAATAGAGCCACAAAATCAAAAGCATTTCTGTGAAGTAATACTAAAAAGCAGGATAGATGGGGAAAAAAGTCCCTTTCAAAATAAGGATAAAAAAATTAAAAATCTGGGATTCCATTGTACCATGGCACATTTAAGATGTGTACATGTATGCACATAGATATATGCATATTTGTATATCTGTATATACCTTGTCTTATAAAATGCATCCTAAAGAAACAATAAGTCAAATAAATGGAGGCATATTCATAACTTATGGACAGATTACTACAAAATAATAAAAAAAAATAATACATAAACACAAGGCAGTGTGGTACAGTGGGTAGAGACCAAAATTTGGAACCAGGAAGACAGGAGTTCAAGTCACAACTTTGACACATACTGGCAATATGAGCCTGGGTAAGTCTCATGACCTCTCATGTTATAAGCCAGAGATGTCAAACATGGTTGACATTCCCCAGCTGTACAAAACTTCTAAATGAAGAAGCCCAAATCATATTAAGATGTAATTGAGGGGGCGGAGCCAAGATGGCAGAGTAGAAACAGCTCATCCAAGCCACTCTGCCCCCAGATTCCCCCCAAACTATGCAAAAGGGGACTCTGAACAACTTCTGGAGCCCCAGCACCCACAGAACGACACAGAGAAGCTAACCTCCTGCTGAGGACAGCCCAGCAGCCCTGCAGGAAGGAACAGTGCAGCAGTCTGGGAGCCAGCAGCGCGCAGTATGCAGAGCGCAGGGAGCGGAGCCAAGCAGAGCCCAGGTCCATGTGAGCCGAGGTTTTAGCCCCAGGGTGGCAGGGCCAGCAGCCAGCTGGAGGAACCCCAGAACACCAGCAGCTGTGGCGACTCCAGAATTATCAACATAGACATGCCTAGGACAAAGTAAGAGGTTAGTGTCCTATGGACTTTGGGACCTGTATGTGGGGAATGCATTGGCTCCCTCCCCTGGGGACTAGAAGCCACTGAGGAGACACGCCATTTTGTAGTTTTCAGAGGCAGCTCAAGCTCCTGGCCTGCGAATTGTAGGGAGATCCAGCGATCAGTCTTGGGGGGTAATCGCTCTTGCTTTAACCTCCCTGGATCTGGATTGTGATCTAGGGTGGAAGTCGTGGGTGGGTTTACAGCTTGCCGGAAAGGGAAGTTGCCCCCCACACGTTCGGGATGAAAATTCCTCTATCTGGCCTTAAAGCCATAGTGTGGCAACAAGCCCCAAAGTCAAGTAATTAAGTGGCAACATGCCAAGGCAAAGGAAACAGAAAAAGGCAACCCTAGACTCCTATTTTGGGGGCATAGAGTGGGAAAAGGAATGTGAGGTCAAAAGTCCTGCTCCAAAAGCCCCAGGGGAAAACATGAGCAGGTTGCAGGCCATAGAGGACCTTAAGAAGGACTTTAAAAATCAAATAAGAGAAGTGGAGGAAAAATTGGAAAGAGAAATGAGAAGGATGCAGGAAAAGTATGAAATGAGGGTCAACAGCCTGACTGAGGAAAACAACACCTTAAAAAATAGACTAACTCAAATGGCAAAGGAGGCCCAAAAGGGCAATGAGGAGAAGAATGCCTTAAAAAGTCGAATTTGCCAGATGGAAAAAGAATCTCAAAAGTTCACTGAGGAGACTCATTCCTTCAGAGTTAGACTGGAGCAAATGGAAGCTAATGACTTTATGAGAAATCAAGATGCTGTTAAGCAGATACAAACAAATGAAAGATTAGAAGGCAATGTGAAATATCTCATGGAAAAACCACTGACCTGGAAAATAGATCCAGGAGAGACAATTTAAAAATTATTGGACTACCTGAAAGCCATGATCAAAGAAAGAACCTAGAAATCACCCTTCAAGAAATTCTCAAGGAAAATTGCCCTGATGTTTTAGATCCAGAGGGCAAAATAGAGGTTGAAAGAATCCACAGATCACCTCCTGAAAAAGATCCCAAAAAGAAAACTGCCAGGAATATTATAGCCAGGTTCCAGAATCCCCAGATCAAGGAGAAAATACTACAAGCAGCCAGGAAGAAACAATTTCAGTATTGTGAAAACACAATCAGAATAGCCCAGGACCTGGCAGCTTCTACACTGAGGGATCGAAGGGCATGGAATATGATATTCCAGAGGGCAAAAGAACTGGGAATGAACCCAAGGGTCACCTACCCAGCAAAACTGAGTATTTTGTTTCAGGGGAAAATATGGTCATTCAGTGGAATAGAGGACTTTCAAGCATTCTTGAGGAAAAAACCAGAGTTGAATAGAAAATTTGACATCCAGACACAAGAAGCAAGAGATGCATGAGAAGGTAATCAGGGAAAAGAAATCAAAAGGAACTTATCAAAGTTGAACTATTTACATTCCTATATGGAAAAGCAATAACTGTGACTGATGATATCTTTCTCACTATGAAAATAATGGAAGAAGGGTGTGTGGTCATATGAATACATATGTGAATGTGTGTGTATATGGTTACAGTTATATATGGATAGAGGGCATAGGTTGAATTTGTTGGGAAGGGAGAATACTCAAGGGATGAAATTATGAGGTGAGAGAGGAAAGTGGCAAGAGGAGATGGGGAGAGACAAGGTAGGGTAAACTATCTCATGTAGAAGAAGCAAGGGGAAGTGGTTGCAAGGGAGGGGGAGAATAGGAAGGAAAAAAAGGCAAAACCACATTCTCATTGAATTTGGTTCAGGGAGAGAATGACATACATACTAAATGGGATATCTCAACCTGAAGCAGAATAGGGGGAAGGGGGTTGAGAGGAGGGATGATGGATGGGAGGGCATCCTTGGGAGGAGGGGAGGTTGGAAGTACCCACTATAGAAGAGGGACAGGATCATGTAGGGAATGGACCAGGTGGGGGTTGGGATGAGTGGGAGGGAATTATAAGCAGCCTTGTACAATATATCTACTATGATAATGTTTTGCATAGCCAGCCATGTACAACATGTACTGAATTACCTATCTCCCAAGAGGGAATGGGTGACAAGGGAGGAAGGAAATGGATCTGAAATTCGAGGTCTTAAGATTAAATGTTTCAAATATATATAAATACTATTATTAATACTCTTTTGCTTATAATTGGGAGATAAGATGTGCAGGCATTGGGACACAAAGATTCACCTTCCTCTAATGGAAAAGTCGATGGGGGTATGGGAGAAAGTATGGGAGAGAGCAGATTGGAGGAAGCGATATCTTGTGGGACTGCTATTCTGGGAGGTTGGGTAGGGGAATAATGGGGGGGAAATGATTGTAACTCAAAATCTGGCGGAAATGAATGATGTAAAACAGAAGTTAATAAAGCATTTGTTTAAAAAAATGTAATTGAGAATTTTTAAAAACAAAATATAATATAACATAAATAATGTTAATTTGTGGCTTTCTGAGTCAGTATATGACCAATAGGGATCTGTTTCTCTTTGTGTTTGATACCAATGCTCTGATCAACTGTATAAGGCTATTCATTGCAGAGAAAGTAGCAACGTATGTTGCTAGTGGATGTTTCCTCATCTGAGAGGATCCAAAAGTTCAGTCCATATTAGAATCTGTCCAAAT
>WOXC01007816.1:0-347500 GCA_011680675.1 Gymnobelideus leadbeateri | reverse complement strand
TTCTGATCTGTACTGGTGGACACAACATGCAAACAGATGACATCACAAATCCTTGAAGCATAAAAAAGTAGTTATAGAAGGCTCCACAGTCAGATAAGCCCAGACCCTGAAGATTATCTCCTAAATAGGCATTCAGTTGCCAGTGATTTCTTCAGGCAAATCCTATCATCCCAACAGCAGAATCCCTTTTGCATCTGTTACTGTGAAGAGCAGAGGAATTTGTGGCCTAGAGATATGCTCAGTTGAAAGGGAGGCCATACATCCAGGGAGGCACAGACACAAAATGGAGATGCTGGGCACTATTAACAATCTTCAATCTACCTCTTTCTCTTCTGGCCTTGAACATACGCCATTATTTTCAGAGTCTCCCTAACTGCTGACCCTTTAGATACATTCACCATTACTTTTAACTCTACTTCCTTCCTGTAAAAAGCACTTTAGATACACAATCCCTTCTCCACAAGTCGCCTTCACATCCTTTAAAAAAAAAAGTGCCTGAAGCACAGTGCTGACCATGGTACCAACCTACTCAAGAAGCTATTATAGCTTTCTATCATCTCTCTGAGAAAATACAAATTCCTTTACTTGGCATTTAAAGTCCTTTGCAATCTGGCTCCAGCTTACCTTTCCAGGCTTGTTCACAAAATGCCTCTTTAGACACTCTATGTACAAGACAAACTGACCTCCTTGCCATTCCCTGCATATGACATTCCTTTCCCCAAATCCATGACTTTGTATAGTCTGTCCCCCATGCTCAGAATGTTCTTCCTCTTCATTTCTTGAAATTCTTAGTTTCTTCAAAATCTAGCTAAGTAATCACCCTCTGTGACCTTTTCTTATCCCCCTTCCTTTTTCAGTGTCTTCCCCAAAATGATTGCATTTACTTTGTTTTAACATTATATGTGTGTGACTATATATATATATATATATATATATATATATATATATACACATACATATATATATATATATATATATACATATATATATATACACATACATATATATATATATATATATATATACATATATATATTCTTTTCCCCTTCAGTAGAATGTAAGCTACTCAAGGACATACTAGAGCCTGGCACAGTGCCTAGGCTACTGTAGTTTCTTAATAGATTGGATTGAGTAGAACTGATTTCTGGGCATGTTGTTGCAGTTTTCAATGCTGGTGAACACAATATGCCAGCCATGGTCATTATTTTTTGCTTTTTGGAGGGCAATTGGGGTTAAGTAACTTGCCCAAGGTCACACAGCTAGGTTTTTGTTTGTGTTCGTTAAGTGTCTGAGGTCAGATCCAAACTCGGGTCCTTCTGACTCCAGGGCCGGCACTCTACTCGCTGTGCCACCTAGCCACCCCTTATGGGCATTTTTCAAAGAATAGATTCCATCCTTTCTGCCTTCCAACTGCCAGAGGATTTTTTAGGAGTAGGTGATCCAGGCTCTGCCAAGAACATGATGAAAACCCACCCAAAGTTGACCAGACGCAGCATTCAGCTAGGCTAGAATCAGCATGTAAGACAATTATTTCTCTCCTGGTCCTAAGTCCACAGAAGGATGTTTTATTGATTGAAAACCAGTTGTAACTTCTCACTGAAAGGGAATAAGGGAATTAAGTTTAAGGCTAAGAGTTCCTAAATTATAACAGCTAGAAGGGGGAGCTTCATGGTATGGTGAAAAGGGGGCTAGATTTGGAGTCAGGCTACCTGAGTTCAGATCTTGACTTTGTCACTTAAGAGTATGTATTATGGGGCAGTTGGTGATTTAGTAGATAGAGAACAAGCCCTGCAGACTGGAGGACCTGAATTCAAATGTGATCTTAGACACTTACTAGCTGTGTGATCCTGGGTAAATCATTTAACCCGATTGCCTGGGGGAAAAAATGTGTGACCTTGGTTTGGCCACTGTTTTCTCTATTGATCTCAACCTTCTTCATCTATAAAATGAGAAGATCAGGGCTAACTGACTTTTAAGGTCCCTTCTAAGCTCTAAATATCTGCTACTCTAAATGGGAATTATTGAGGTGGGTGGATTTCACTCTTTTTCTGGGCTGGGACAGCTAGACTTGTTGGCTCTCCTACCAAAGAAGACTAACTTCTCTGTTTCATTCCAGGGAGACTTTACCAGACAAAGAAAGTGGAGTCCCTTTCCTCATAGAAAATGTTTTATAACTAAAGGGATTCTTTTTACAAGTAATTATATTGATGTTTTTCTTCTCATACCTTGGGGCCCCCATCCAAGATAGGGAATATTTTAAAAATGAAAATAACACATCAATAGTCAAGTGCAGTCAGATCCATTTAAGCCTCCCTCTGGCTGGCATGAAACTGAGTATCCTGTAGAAGTGAAGTTTCTAAACCTGCTGTGTGGCGTCTCTCACTGCATTCTGCAAGTGATGTGTGCTGTGTATGATGTCTAGAGGTAATTGGAGAGCTTATAACAGGATATTACTTTACCTCATCTTGGAGGTGCAATTTTTGTGGAGGGCTGTGCTAGTTGGGGGTTAAGTGGCAATTTATTTTAGCTAATATTTCTGGGGGATAATCACTTGGTCCCACAGATATTCAGAATTTAGGAGGATGCAGAGCAGGAGGATAACATCGTGCCATATGAGGATAAGCTAAATGTTTAGCCTGGAGAAGGGAAGAAGAGACTAGGGACAGGGAGGGCTGGTAAATGTTTAACGACTAGCTCTCCAGGGGGAAAAAGTATGTGGGACCCTCTTTTAAGTTTAATGTGCATATATAATATTTTTGCTACCATCTTCTTAAGTCTAGATAATGAACAAAACAATGAATCAAGTCCTGATTTTTAGTATTTACTGATTTCTAAGGTGTAAAAGCTCATATTAAAATGTAAGAATCGGCTCTCTCAAGCTGGTAGGAGCTGGCTCTAATACACCACCTGGGTCTGTGATTATGGAGGGAGGTGGGTCATAATGAGAGCTCTTTTCAAGTATTTGAATGGAATTCATGTGTAGCAGAGATTAGATTTATTCTGCTTGACGTCAGAAATAGAAATGGTAGATGGATATGACAAAGAAGCAAATTTTGGCTTTACAGAAGGAAGAGACTTCATAACAATTAGAGCTATCTAAAAGTAGAATGAAAATGGAGAGAGTGTACTATCTCTTACCATAAGTCTTTAAGCAAAGGCTGAATGACCACTTGTTAGAGATGTTATAGAAAGGATTGGTAAGAGCCATTCCCTAGTTGATAAATGGTCAAAGGATATGAATAACCAGTTTTCAGAAGACGATATGAAAGCTATCTATAGAGACATAAAAATGCTCTAAATTACTATTGATTAAAGAAATGCACATTAAAACAACTCTGGGATGTCACCTCACACCTACTGGAATAGCCAAGAAAAGACAGCAAAGAAAAATGACAAATGTTGAAGGGGATATGGAAAAATTAGGACACTAGTTCACTGTTGGTGGAGTTGTGAACTAGTCCAATCATTCTGGAAAACATGCTGGAACTCCAACCAAAGGACTATAAAACTATACATTCCTTTTGACCTAGCAATACTACTACTAGTCACATATTTCAAAGAAAATAAAGATAAAGGAGTAGGACTTATTTGTACAAAAAATGTAGCAGCACTTTTTCTGGTGGCTAAGAATTGGAAATCAAAGGGATATCCATCAAGGACTGCCTAAACAAGTTGTGGTATATTATTATGATGCAATACTATTGTACTATAAGAAATGATGAGTAGGATGGTTTAAAAAATACCTGGGAAGACTTATATGAATTCATGCAAAGTAATGTGAGCAGAACAATGAGAACATTTTACATAGCAATAGTGATACTATAAGGATGGTCAACTGTAGGAGACTTAGTTACATTGATCAAGACAATGATCTAAAACAATTCCAAAGGATCCATGGTAAAATATGCTAACCATATCCAGAAAGAGAATGGATGGACTTGGAATGCAGAGTGAAGCATGCTTTTTTCACTTTCTTTATTTGTACTGTTTTATTTTGTTTGTATTTTCTTTTGCAACATGGCTAATATGGAAATTCATTTTGCATGACTTCACATGTATAATCCATATAAAAATGTTTTCTTTCTCAAAGAGAGAGAAGTGGGAGAGAGGCAAAGAATCTGGAATTCAGTTTTTTAAAATGTGTTAATTTTCATATGTAACTGCAAATATTTAATGAAATTAATAACATAATTTTAAAAAGGATTGTTGTTCAAGAGGGATAAGAGGGATTAGATGACCTCTGATGTCCCTTCTAACTCAAATATTGGGGGGTTTGGAAAATGTCAGAGACAACTTCTCCTAGTAACACCATTGGTTCCAATTCTCTATATCTCAGTTTATATAGCAATCACTTTTCTCCCTGAAATTTGGAAAGGAGAAAAACTAAATGCAATATCCAGTGTATAGACTATTCAGGTGAGCACCTATTTCTACCACCACCATCACCACCACCATTATCTTCATCACTTTAAGGTCTGCAAAATGCTTTATAGATATATCATTTTATCATCATAACAGCACTGGGAGTCATTTATTAAATGTCCACTACGTGTACAGTCCTAGGCACTGTTGTTATTCAGTCATTTCAGTTGTGTCTGACTCTTTATGATGCAATTGGGGTTTTCTTTTTTTTTTCAATCAATAGGCATTTATTTTTATTTTTTTTCTGTTAGCCTTTCTCTTGTTCTTTTTTTTATTTAAACAAATGCTTTATTAACTTCTGTTTTACATCATTCATTTCCGCCAGATTTTGAGTTACAATCATTTCCCCCCCTGTTTTTCCCCTACCCACCCTCCCAGAACAGCAGTCCCACAAGACATCACTTCCTCCAATCTGCTCTCTCCCCTATCCTCTCCCACACCCTCTTCAATCTCTCCATTAGAGGAAGGTGAATCTTTGTGTCCCAATGCCTGCACATCTTATCTCCCAATTACAAGCAAAAGAGTATTAATAATAGTATTTATATATATTTGAAACATTTAATCTTAAGACCTTGAATTTCAGATCCATTCCCTTCCTCCCTTGTCACCCATTCCCTCTGGGGAGATAAGTAATTCAGTATATATTGTACATGTCTAGCTATGCAAAACATTATCATAGTAGATATAATGAACAAGGCTGCTTATAATTCCCTCCCCCTCATCCCACCCTCCCCAGTCCATTCCCCACTTGATCCTGTCCCTCTTCCATAGTGGGTACCTCCAACCTCTCCTCCCCCCAAGGATGCCCTCCCATCCATCATCTCTCCTCTCCTCCTCCTTTCCCCCATTGTGCTGTAGGTTGAGATGTCCCACCTAGTATGTATGTCATTCTCTCCCTGAACCAAATTCAATGAGAATGTAGTTTCGCCTTTTTGCCTTCCTATTTTTCCCCTCCCCTGCAACCACTTCCCCCTGCTTCCTCTACATGAGATAGTTTACCCCACCCTGTCTCTCCCCATCTCCTCCTGCCACTTTCCTCTCTCACCTCACAACTTCACCCCTTCAAATTCAACCTATGCCCTCTATCCATATATAACTGTAACCATATACACACACATCCACATATGTATTCACATGACCATACACCCTTCTTCCATTATTTTCATAGTGAGAAAGATTTCCTCAGTCACAGTTATTGTTTTTCCATATAGGAATGTAAATAGTGCAACTTTGATAAGTTCCTTTTGATTTCTTTTCCCTGATTACCATCTCCTGCTTCTTGTGTCTGGATGTCAAATTTTCTATTCAATTCTGGTTTTTTCCTCAAGAGTGCTTGAAAGTCCTCTATTCAGTTTTCTTTTTTTTGTAATGCTTTATTAACTTCTAGTTTACATCATTCATTTCTGCAAGATGTTGAGTTACAAATTTTCTCCCTGTTTTTCCCCGTACCTACCACCCCAAAATAGTGATCCCACTGCATATCCTCTCCTCCAATCTGCTCTCTCCCATATCTTTTCCCATACCCCTCCCCCAACTTTCCAGGAGGGCACAGCGTATCTCTATGCCCTAGTATCTGTATATCTTATTTCTCAGTTACATGTAAAAATAATATTAATTATATATATATATGTATATGTGTGTGTGTGTGTTTTAAATATTTGATTTTAAAGCTTTGAGTACCAGATTCATTCATTTCCTCCTTGTCATCCACCCTTACTGGGAAGATAAGCAATTCAATATAGATTGTACACGTGTAGCTATGCAAAACATTTCCATAGTGGATATATTGTAAAAGATAACTATATTTCCCTCCGTCCTATCCCACATCCCACTTGTTCTGTTCTCTACTTTGATCCTGTCCCTTTTCAAAAGTGGGTGCTTCCAACTTCCCTCCTCCCTAGCCTGCCCTCCCTTCCATCACCCCCCATCTCATCCCCTTCACCACTACTCTCCTATAGGGTGAGATACCCTATTTAGTGTGTATGTCATTCCCTCCCTAAGCCAAACACAATGAGAATAAGGTTGACCCATTCCCTTTTGCCTTCCTGTTCTTCCTCTCCATTGTGACCATTTTCCCTTGCCTCTTCTATATGAGATAGTTTGCCCCATTCTATCTCTCCCCATCTCCTCTCATTATACTCCTCCCTCACCTCTTGATTTCACGTTTTAAGTATTGTCTCTTCCTATTAAATTGGTCCTGTGCTCTCTATGTATGCCTGTACACATAAATACACACATTTACATATATATTCATACCATATGCCTATATACCCTCCCATATAGACATATGTATGTATGTATATATATATGTGTGTGTATATAAATGTATAAATACATATATATATATATATATATATATACATTCCCTACATATAAATACATATACATTTCTATTCTTTTCAACTATTCTCATACTGAGAAAAGTTTCATAAGTAACAGTTATCATTTTTCCATGTAGGAATGTAAATAATTCAACTTGGATAATTTCCTTAGGATTTATTTTTCCTGTTTACCTTCTCATGCTTCTTTTGCTTCTTGTATCTGAATGTCAAATTTTCTATTCAACTCTGGTTTTTTCATCAAGAATGCTTGAAAGTCCTCTATTCAACTGAATGATCATATTTTCCCCTGAAACATGATAGTCAGTTTTGTGGGTAGGTGAGTCTTCATTTTAATTCGAGCTCCTTTGACCTCTGGAATATCATATTCCAAGTCTTTTGATCCCTCAGTGTAGAAGCTGCCAGATTCTGTGTTATCCTGATTGTATTTCCCTAATCTTCAAATTGTTTCTTCCTGGCTGCTTGTAATATTTTTCCTTGGTCTGGGAATTCCAGAACCTGGCTATACTATTCCTAGGAGTTTTCTTTTTGGGATCTTTGTCAGGAGGCGATCAGTGTATTCTTTCAACCTTTATTTTGCCCTCTGGTTCTAAAGTATCAGGGCAGTTTTACTTGAGAATTTCTTGGATGATTTCTAGGTTATTTTTTTGATCATGGCTTTCAGGTAGTACAATAATTTTTAAATTATCTCTCCTGGATCTATTTTCCAGGTCAGTGGTTTTCCCAATGAGATATTTCACATTGCCTTCTATTCTTTCATTTGTTTGTATCTGCTAAATAGCATCATGATTTCTCATAAAGTCACTAGCTTTCATTTGCTCCAATCTAATTCTGAGGGAATGATTCTCTTCAGTGAACTTTTGAGATTCTTTTTCCATCTGGCAAATTTGGCTTTTTAAGGCATTCTTCTCCTCAGTGCCTTTTTGAGCCTCTTTTGCCATTTGAGTTAGTCTAATTTTTCAGGTCTTAATTTTCTTCAATCAGGTTATTGACTCTCATTTCATAATTTTCTTGCATCATTCTTATTTCTCTTCCCAATTTTCCCCCCACTTCTCTTATTTGGTTTTCAAAATCCTTCTTAAGGTCCTCTATGGTTTGTAAGCAGCTCATATTTTTCTTGGAAGCTTTTGGTACAGGAGTTCTGACTTCATTGTCTTCTTCCTGTTCCATGCTTTGATCCTTTTTGTCCCTAAAATAGGAGTGTAAAGTTGTGTTGCTCTTGTTTGCTTTGCTTCCTTTGCCTGCTCATGTTGCCACTCAATTACTTGACTTTTGGGCTTTCTGCCACAGTAGGACTCTGCCATCAGACAAGGGAGCTTTGTCCCAAATGCTGGGGTTTTTTCAGCTGCCAAAGGTATTAGTTGGGTGCCCTCTGTGAAGCCTCCACACACTCTGGCAAGCTGGTCGCACACCCTGGGACCTCTACCCTAGACCGAAATCCAGATAAAAGCAGGTTAAAGCAAGAGCAATTACCCCTCAGACTGGTTGCTTGGTCCCCCTACAATCTGCAGGCCAGGAGCTGAAGTTGCCATATGGCTGTGGCCACATGGCTGATGTGCCTCAGCCACTTCTCACCCTGGGGGTAAAGGCTGATAGCACTCCCAAACTACTGGATCCTAAAGTCCACACTGCACTGACCTCTCACTTTGTCCTTAGCATCTATGTGTTTATAATTCTGGAAACTGCCACAGCTGCTGGTGATCTGAAATCCCTCCAGCTGGCAGCTGGTCAGGCCTGCCCTGAGGCTAAAACCTCAGGCTGGGCTGGGCTCAGCTCCCAGAGCACTATGCTGGCCCCTTTTTGCCAGCCTGCCAGGCTGTCCTCAGCAGGAGGTTAGCTTCTCTTTGTTATTTTGTGGGTTCTGTAGCTCCAAAGTTTGTTCAGTCACATTTTTTTTAATTAATTTATTAGTTTAGTTTCAGTTAACAAGATTCAATTCCATAGTTCCTTGATTTTCAAATTTCCTTTACCTCCCTCCCCCCTCCCCTCATGACAGCGTATAGTACAGTATAGGGTCTGCAAATGCATTCATATTAAACATTATTCCAATTACAAAGGCATATTGTACTAGGTGGGATGAAGATGGTAAGGAAGAAGTAAAACCAAACAATGAGAAGAACAAGATCATTTAGTTTGCTTCCATCAGGATTCAGGCTCAGTTCTTTCTAGTTATATCTCTGGATGGCACATTTCTCACTTTCTTGAGTCATTCGGGATTAACTTATATCACTGCATTGCTGAAAAGAGTCCACTCTGTCATAGTTGGTCGTCACAGATATGGTATGTCTGTGATTGTATACAAATTTCTTCTGATTCTACTCTTCTCGCTCAGCATCAGTTTGTATAAGTCTCTCCAGGTAATTATGAAATCCGTCACCTCCTCGTTTCTTATAGCACAATAAAATTCCATTATATTCATATACCACAACTTGTTTAGCCATTCCCCAATTGATGGGTACCCCTTTAGTTTCCAATTCTTTGCAACCACAAAAAGGGCTGCTAAAAATATTTTTGTACATATGGTTCTTCCTCCCACTACTATGATCTCTTTGGGATATAACCCTAGAAGTGGTATGGCTGGGTCAAAGGATATGAAATTATTTATAATCCTTTGGGCATAATTCCAGATTGCTCTCCAGAATGGTTGGATAAGTTCACAACTCCACCAGCAATGTATTAGTGTTCCAATTTGTCCACATCCTCTCCAGCATTTGTCACTTTCTTGTTTTGTCATCTTAGCCAATCTGACTGGAGAGATGTGGTATCTCAGAGTTGTTTTGATTTGCATTTCTCTAATTAATAGTGATTCAGAGCATTTCTTCATATGCTTATAGATATCTTTAATTTCTTTCTCTGAAAACTTCCTATTCATATCCTTTGACCATTTCTCAATTGGGGAATGACTTGTATTCATATAGATTTGGCTTAATTCTCTATAAATTTTAGAAATGAGTCCTTTATCAGAGACACAAGTTGTAAAAATTCTTTCCCAATTTCCCACCTCCCTCTTGATCTTGGTTACATTGGCTTTGTTTGTGCAGAAGCTTTTCAATTTAATGTAATCAAAATTATCCATTTTGCATTTTATAATGCTCTCTAATTCTTGTTTGGTCCTAAAATCTTCCCCTCTCCACAGATCTGTCAGGTAAACTATGTTCAGTCATATTTTACATGAATTTTAAGAGGTGGGAGCCAGAGCCCCGTGGAATTCCTGTTTCTATATCACCATTTTGACCAATTTGAGTTTTTCTTGACAAAGATACTGTGGTGATTTGCAGTATCCATTTCCTTCTCCAGCTCATTTTACATGTGAGGAACTGAGGAAAATGATTAAATGACTTGCCCAGGGTCACACAGCTAGTTAAGTGTCTGAGGCCAAATTTGAACTCAGAAAGATGAGTTTCCCTGACTCCAGGTCTGGCACTCTAAACACTCTACCACCTAGCTGCCATCACTAGGCCCTGGGGATACAAAAAAGGTAAAAGATTATTCCTTCTTTCAAGGAGCTCATAGTATAATTGGGTGGTAGAAATGGGACATACTATATTCAAATAATTATATACAAATAATCTATGTATAAGATTAATCTGAAATAATTGATAGAGGCAAGACACAAGAATTAGAGGTGATAGGCAAAGGTTTCCTATAGAAGACAGAATTTTAGCTGGGTTTTGAAGGAAGCCAGGAGGCAGAGATTAGCAAGAGTATCCTAGGTGCTGAAAAGATAATTATTGTCTCCATTTCTGTTCAGATGATGAAACTGAGGACAATGGAGATGAATGGACTTGTCAAGGATCATACACTTAGTGTCTAATGTTGGATCTGAACTCAGGAGTCAGAAAGATTCCAAGCCCAGCACACTATTCACACTTCTTGTGTCTAGACATCTACACAAGCTAGCTAAACGACAAGCTGAGAAGCAACTGTACCTTATAAAAGCCTGCAGAGTCTTTTGTTGCTAGATCAAGCCTACTCCAGAGGAGGAAGATCATTTGGATTAAGCCTACCTAGTTCTGGTTTGTATATAGTCTGTCTAGATTGCTTAGGGACACCTGGCTACAGAATAAAAAAAACACCTCTTTTTGTATAATATCAGTATAGTGGTATGTTGGTATAGTAGTAAGAATATTGACCTGGGATCCTACTGATTCAAACTGTAGTCCCAGCTCCACCACTAACTTATTGTGGACAAGTGTCTTTGGAGAAGTCGTTTAACCTTTTTAGGACTCAGTTTCTTGGATCCTGGTTCCCTCCCTTTCTAACTGGGGGACTTTGAGTCAGTCACCTGCCTAACCTCTGTGTTACTTATTAAGTAACTAAGTAGTAAGGTTACTTAGTAAGTAACTTTCATCTATTAAAATAATACTTGTACTTCATGGGGTTTTTGTAAGGAAGGGCTGTACTTCTCAAACTTCAAATTACTATTAAATAATTGTTGTTGGGGTTAGACTACATGATCTCCAAGGTCCCTTGCACTTGGGAATTCCATTTCATTTAAAAGTCCCCATAAAGGGCAAAGGTCCTATATTTGGAAATTGTGAAAACAGCATCAATCTGACTTGTCTTAGGGTATGCCCTGTTTGGGCAGATATTGCAAAGGAGGAAAGTGAGTTGTAGTGGACATAACAACAAACTAAAACAAAGAAGCCATGAAAATGGGCCCCTCCTCTGCCACTTAGTATGTATATGACCTTGAGTAAGTCACTTAACCTTTCTTGGGCTTCTATTTCTTCCTCAATCATATTCTAGTAATAAATATGCAGTACCAATCTCAATGAGTATGATTACTGTAAGTGTCAAAGAAGAAAGTGTATAGAAATCTCTTTATAATTCTCATGTCAGTGTGAGATATTATGTATCACTGATGACATTTATTTATTTGAGTATTATTAGGGCACTCCAGCAATGTGAATCTGAGACCAGTAGGTGGGGCTGTTGGAGCACCACTCACATTGTTACCTTTGACTGTAAGCAGCCTGGAGGGCAAGTACAGGTCAAACAATGATGGACTGGGATGAAGCTATTTTATATACTATATATGTCCAGGTTTTCCCTTTGGATAGAACGTAAGCTCCCCAGAGTATGGCACAGTGCCTGGAACAGAGTAGGTGCTTATCAATGCTCATTAATACCTTCATCAATTAGTTGTCCATCTCTCCTTGAACAACCTCCAGTGCTTGGGGAATCAGAAACTAACAAAGGATCCAATTCCACTCCTAAACAGTTTTAATTATCAAAAATGTCTTACTTAAGATGAAATTTTGCTCCCTATTTTCCAAGAACTGATACTAGTTTTGCCCTCTAGGGCCAAGTTTAGTAAGACCACTTCTGCAAAAATAGCCTTCCAATGTCTGAAGACCTCTATCTTGTCCTGTCCTGCCCCCCAGTCTTTCTAACCATGTCCTTTTCCTTTAACTAGTCCTCAAAGACCACAATTTCAAGGTTCCTCTTGGCCATAGTGCAGCAGCAAGGAGCCATCTGGAATCAAAGAAGCTGGGTTTGAATCTGGCTCTGATCATTCCTACCTGTGTCCCTTTGAACAAGACATTTGTGATTTGGGGGAAATGAAGGAATTAGACAATAATCCGAAGGGTGGGGGGGCAAGAGTCAGCTCAAACAGGTTCTTGAGGGCCAATTGTCATTTTCAGTGTGAGCAGTTACACCTGGGAAATCAGCAAAGACTACAAATCAGGGCTTGATTTATTGTTTGGTTGATTGTCTAGACTTGAGAAAGTGATGGAGAAAATGTTAATAATGTAGATTCAATGTAAAAATGTGTCCTGCATACATTATTGAAAGCTGGTCATTAAACATTTACCAGTACACCACTGGGATAGATAATTTAAGTGTTTCCTATTTCTATTACTATGAATCACAGTCACCATCTTATCCCTCCCCTCTGAGAATGCTACAGGTTGTCAACATTCCTTCTCAGTCGGGATTTCCTACAAAAAAATGAAAATTTAAACAAGGAGGGTTAAGTTAGAAACCGATGTTTAGTATTAAATTCCTATAATGTAACAGAGTAGGTATGTAAGTTTGAAGAAAGCCAACAAAGTAGAAGATGATACCAGGAATTACAAAATTTAAAAAAAAACAATATTTTTTTGGAGGAAGAAAGTATACCAACAAAATTTTGCTATTAATGGATGCCAGGATTAGCAAAAGGGCCTAGAAAAGGAAGGATTAGGGGCAGCTAGGTGGTGTAATGGATAGACTGGCCCTAGAGTCAGGAGGACCTGAGTTCAAATCCAACCTCAGATACCTACCAGTTGTATGACTCTGGGTGAGTCAATTAACCCCTATTGCCTCAAAAAAAAAAATAGGAAGGACAACGAAGAGTTAACCCCACATTAAAGGAAAAATTCTAAGCCAGAATGGAAAAGGCTAAAAATAGACTGGGGGTGAGGTTCTTAAAGTCTAGGTCATCCCCATGATCTGGGAGTGGGGATTATTTGAGGTCTTCTGCATCTGGGTAGAAGAGTGTGACTCCTTCAATGGACTAATAAAAATAAGGGGCCAAAATGGCCTAATTAAACCATAAAATGTGGGTCCAAGGTCACTAATAACATGGTAGCTATCTCTTTTGTGTTCTTTCTCTTTTGTATTACAGAATTTTGTAAAGAATACAAAAGGCTAGAATGTATAGCAAGTCTTAGAGGGCTGACTTCCTGAATCATCTTCTATATCTATCTTTTATGTTAAGAATTGTAAGAAAATGGGTAGGATAAAGGGAAGGACTTGAGCACATGGCTACTTCTGAAGTACAGGTCAAGGAATAAAGCATATCTTTTCTCAACAATGGTCCCTTTAACTCAGACCCTTGTTGCTTAGTTATACAGTTAAATTCCTAAATCTTTTTCTGCCCTTTCTTGACCCTTTTTGGTTCTTTCCATTTGACCCAGCCTCTCTGGACCCATTCCCTTAGATTTCTCTTTTCCTGTCTTTTCCCTTTGCCAATATAATTTTTTTATCTGTCTTGTCTTACATTATACAACAGAAATACAAATGAGAAGGGAAAGATAAGACATTCACTGCAATCTGCTAGTGGGTCAGTGTGGGGTATTCTCTCCAACTCATCCATGCTTATCCTTCTCCTGTGATTCTTGTTCATCTTCTCCCATAGATACACTATAGATGGTCTTCTTTGCCTTCTGTGGATTTTCTCCTAGATCTTATCACATTACATGAATACCAAAGGAAAACGCTGGCTGTTTATTGGTCATCACATATTCCTCATGATGATCTGTTTATGTTTTCTCCAGCTTTTCCTGCCTTGCTCCAATCTTTAACTTCTAGGTGGAAACCCTACTTTTGTAAGGAAATTTGACAACCTGTATAGCTTGTTCTGATAAGAATGACTAAACTATTGACTTAGGGTCACAGGAAATGAAAATAGGAGAGACCTTAGGGATCATTAGTCTAGTTCATTAGCTTATATTTTATCTGATATTGACCCATAGAACCTTAATATAAGCAATTAAAATTTCATCCCAAAGTATGACAGAAGGCTACTTTGGAAAAGAACACAGCGGTACGATATATTTTTTTTAATGAAGTGGATTCTATATTCAGATACTTGCCACCTGGCATATGGGTGCTTTAGGATCCCTTTCCTTCTGTGCTACCACCGATTCAAATTTCCTCCCTCATTCCTTTCTCTCTTCTAGTAGTTCTTTTCTAGGATTGCTCTTTCCCTACTATCTTGTCTCAAGAACCAAGTAGTATGCTGTGGGTTAATTAAGTTTGCATATTACCCCTAGGAATTTAAGAACCATTTCTGTAATTGTTTCCATAGGAAAATGCTCTAAACAAAGACTCAGAAATGAATTAGAAGAAAAACAAAACTAAACAAAACAACAACAACCAGTTAGCAAGTTGGCACCCAGGTGTGTGACAATGATAACATCCTCTCTTTATGGAGAGTTTGGCACCAATGATTGTCTGGTAAAAATAGACTTTCTGTAAAAAACAAAAGAAACAAAAAAAATAGTGTCCCCCCAAACCCTTGGAATTGGACATTTAACTAAGAATTTATTGACAAACTACTTATTTCTATGTGGATGATGAAGGGGAGTAAAATATTCATGGTCCCCTCTTATTAATCTCTTTGGTGATGAATTCGGAAGCACAAAATTCAATAATAATGATATGAAAATATTCATATGTGTCAATAAAACTTCTTGTCCAGTCAATCATTTTTATTTCATAAAATTAGTATTTTCATAGTCAACCTTACTTAAAAATGTGTCTTTTCATATATTTAAGTGATGCAAATTTTTTTTTACCTATAATGGGGCAAGGAGTATGTATGGACATTCACTGTCTGATAACAGGCAAGTAATCATGGGAATGCGAGGTGATCCTAATTTTGGCCATGATGTTTTACGGGTGCATATTATATGATGAAAATAAGTTCTTTAATTGGCTGCAGAGGCCTGAAGAGCTGGATATCCTGGGGCTGCTAAGCCAGAACTCAATAGGTCTACACAAGAGACAAACTGGTTTCACTGATCTTTTCTTTTTGACTGTGAGGATGCAGGACTACTTTGAGCTGCCTCCAAACCCAGGTTGTGGAGAAAGATGCCTTTTGTGTCCTCCATTCAGTCATGTGGTCTATGAGCACATAGTCAACTCTATCTTTTGGTTTCTGTTTATTCTTGATCTGAGGTGAACATGTATCTTAGAGCTCTATCTAAGGATTCTAACACCAAGAGTTGGGAGGCACCCCTTTGCTACACAGTCCTTATTTGTGTGCAATCATGACTATTTCATGCTCTTTGTACTCATTCTCCCCTCTATTATCTCTGTGTGAATTGTAGGGAGAGTGATTTCCAGGCTTTTCAGTGAAATGTTTTGTAATTTTACTATATCTTTCACAACATTTCTTGCTATGACTTCTTAGTAAATACCTAAAAAGTGACTGACGTTACTGGCTGATTACTAATGGTGAAGCACATCTGGAGGACTCAAGAGGGGCAATGCTAAAAGCATAGCCCCTTACAATTACCCACCTCTGAAACTCTTAGAAGAATATTATTCAGTCACTTCTCTGAGGACCCACCTTTGGAGTTGGTGAGCAAATTGAAGAGAGTGGTGAAATTTGTGTTAGTGTCTATGTTATCTGCATTGTCATTTCATATGACTACCCCCTCACCCAATCTGCCTTCTCTTCTATCATCCCTCCTCCATCCCTTCCCCCTTACTTTCCTAATTCAGTGTGTATGTTATTCCCTCCTTAAGCCAAATCTAATGAGAGTAAGGTTCACTCATTCCTTCTCATCTTCCCCCTCTTCTCCTCCATTGTGAAACCACTTTCTTCCTTCTTTAATGAGAGATAATTTACTTTATTCTATCTCTCCTTTTCTCCTTCTCCTAATATATTACTTCCTCACCTATTAATTTCATTTTATAGATATCATTCCTTCAAATTCAACTCACTCTGTGCCATCTATCTATCTATCTATCTATCTATCTATCTATCTATCTATCTATCTATTTATCTCCTCCGATTACTCTAATACTGAGAAAGATCTCATGAGTTACAAATATCATCCTTCCATGTAAGAATGTAAACAGTTCAACACTATTAAGTCCCTTATGATTTCTCTTTCCTGTTTACCTGCTCACGCTTCTCTTGATTCTTATATTGAAAATCAAATTCTCTATTTAGCTCTGCTCTTTTCATCAAGAATGCCCAAAAGTCCTCTGTTTCATTGAATGTCTATTTTCCCCCTGAAGGATTATACTCAGTTTTGCTGAGTAGGTGATTCTTGGTTTTAATCCTAGCCCCTGTGACCTCCAGAATATAATACTCCAAGCCATTTGCTCCCTTAATGTAGAAGCTGCTAGCTCTTTGCTGTCCTGATTTTATTTGCACAATAGTAAAATTGTTTATTTCTGGCTGCTTGAAATATTTTCTCCTTGACCTGGGAACCCTGGAATTTGGCTACAATATTCCTGGAGTTTTCCTTTTGGGATCTCTTTCAGGAGGTGGTCAGTGGATTCTTTCCATTTCTTTTTTCCCCTCCGGTTCCAGAATATCAGGGCAGTTTTCTTCGATAATTTCCTGAAAAATGATGTCTAGGCTCTTTTTTTATTCACAGCTTTCAGGTAGTCAAACAATTTTAAAATTATCTCTCTAGCATCTATTTTCCACGTCAGTAGTTTTTCCAATGATATATTTCATGTTGCTTTCTATTTTTTCATTTTTGGTTCTGTTTTATAAGTTCTTATTTTCTCATAAAGTCATTAACTTCCATTCATTCCATTCTAATTTTTAAGAAATTATTATCTTTAGTGAACTTTTGGACCACCTTTTCCATTTGGCTAATTCTGCTTTTTTAAGGTATTCTTCTCCTCATTGTTTTCTGGACACCTTTTGCCATTTTGGTTAGTCTATTTTTAAGATATAATTTTCTTCACTATTTTTTTGGATCTCCTCTAGCAGGCTGTTGACTCATTTTTCATGATTTTCTAATGTCACTCTCATTTCTCTTCCCAATTTTTCATCTACTTCTATTACTTGATTTTCAAAATCCTTTTTGTGCTCTTCCACAGCCTGTGACCAATTGATATTTTTCTTGGAGGCTTTTGATGCCGGAGCATTGACTTTGTTGTCTTCTTCTGGTTGTACGTTTTGAACTTCTTTGTCACCAAAGTAAGATTCATAGTCTGATTTATTTCCTGTTTGCTCATATTCCCAGTCAAATACTTGACTTTCTAACTCTCAGTCAGAGTAGGACTCTGCTTCCCATGGCATAGGGGTGGAGGTGGTTGTACTGTCACAGACTTCAGGGGTTTTGTATCAGTCCCTCAATCCCTCACTATCTGTGGGTCCAGAGGTCTGGAAGCAGCAGCAGCAGCTGCTGTTGCTGCCCATAACAGCTGCCAATGATTTTCACTGCCCTGAGGCCTGCTCTGGCCCTGTCTGTGCCAATGCAGCCCTCACTGGACTGTGCTCTACTCCCAGTCCTGTGTAATATACCCTTCTTCTCAACCTTCCTGATTTTACTGGGCTGGAGATTTGCCTCACTCCATTATTTTGCAGGTTTTGTAGTTCTAGCATTTGCTTATAGTCATTTTACTGGTATCTGTTGGGGTTTGGGGAAGAGCTCAAGCAAATCCCTGCTCTTACTCTGCCATCTTGGCTTTGTCCCCATTACTATATTTTTCTTTTCTTTTTGGAGGAGGGAAGGTAGGACAATTGGGGTTGAGTGACTTGCCCGATGTCACACAGCTAGTTTTTGTGTTAAGTGTCTGAGGCTGTATTTGAACTCAGATCCTCCTGACTCCAGGGCCAGTGCTCTCTTCACTGCGCCATCTACCTGCCCAGCCCATGACTATATTTTTCAAGACCTATGTTATAGCATTGAGGAAAGAAGTCAGGCAGAACTGAGTTGAAAGACAGCAAAGAAACTCTTAGCCCTACTTGAGGACTATGGCTACTCCCATGAAGCACTCCCCCAAAGGTTTCCATGGTCATCTATGGACTCTGAATTAAGCCATCTTAGTTTGCTTCTCAGTGAGACTTGAAGACTTTCATCTAGGTCTAAACACTGTGCTAGTAAGCTCCCGATAACCTTTTTAAGCCTTGTTCAGGTAGGCAATATTACAAGCATTTATAGGATTCAGAAGCCAACTATAAGCTAAGGGCCAAATTTGGCCTACCACTTGTTTTTAAATGGCCCGAGGGCTGAGTGGCTTTTAAATTCATATACAAATAGGCAGTGAGCAGAATTTGGGCTGCAGATCATAGTTAGCCATCATCTGACTATTATGTGGTCATAAACTGTGGAAAGCAATAAGCAGAAAGATCCCTGGATTTGGAGTCAGGAGACAAGAGTTCAAAACTGTTCTCTGCTATCTATAAGCTCTGTCACCTCCTGCTGATCACTTAGCCTCTCTAGGCTTCAGCTTCTTCATATAAAATATGAAAGAGTTGAACTAGATTATCTCTGATTTACTTCTCCCAACAGTAAAATCTCTGGACACTCATCTTGTGAATGAATACATGGCTTCAGTTACAAATGTATTCGGCAAAAGAATGTTGATAAAGCAGTATAAACTAGAGGAAAAGAGCTCATATTGCACACTATTCTGATGATGGGTCAGTAGGTTTGGCTTCATATCAGAGAAACAATAGCACAAAGTTCTCTCTCTCTCTCTGTCTCTCTCTTTGTCTCTCGCTCTGTCTCTGTCCCTATGTATGTGCACGTATGCATATATATATATATATATGTGAATATGTACATTATCTCTATTTTTATATATGGCCAAGAAAACCTCAAAATGTGGTAACAAAGAGTCAGACATTACTGAAACAACTGAACAACAAAAGTTGTGGGACACAGTGAGGTTCTTGGAAGGCTCTGTGGTGAAAAACAGAACAAAAAAAAAAAAACCAAACCAAAAAAAAAAAAAAAACACATGCAATAAGAAGTATTTTTAAGTCCCTCCCCAGTTCTGCTAAGCATGGCACTCCTGCTGGGCTCCCTTCCCTGCCTACCAATATCAACCTCCTTCTGAAAAGCATAATATCTCCTGATCCATTTCCTTGTTATTTTTTCATGTGATAGACAGAGAGGAAAAGGCAATTCAGTGCCTCAGCCCTGTTGGGTTCACAGTAGATTTCAATCCTCTTCACTTATTTATGGGCCCATTTTCTCCCAAGCACTTCTTTTCCCCTGGTATATTTGTAAACACCATTTTGATTCTACTTAATCATTTTGGCAGTATTAACTCATTCTTTTTCCACCCTTATCTTTTCAATGAAAAATGTTCACATAGTTTTGACAGGCATTGAAGTTCTACTGATTTCATTCCTTCCCCACCAAAACACACACACACACACACACACACACACACACACACACACACCTTTTTCTAATTCAGAGTTTCATATTTTTCTATGAGTCATTTCTATTGGTGTTGATCCCTGCATGTGTTGGGAATATGTACCTTATATCTCTTTATATTTCCAGTCTCTTGTATAGTACCTTATATATAATAAGCCCTGATAAATATTTGTTGAATGAATGAACAAATGAATGAATAAATAAATGACCAACTGTCAAGGTATAGTTCTGCTCTAGATGAATAAGCCAGAGCATCATTGTGTGTCTGGAACTAGATGAAATCTGCTTCTGACCAGTGGGGGAATGGCGTACATCGAGGCCAGCATTTAATTAGTGAGGAAATTAGCACTGAGACTCCTTAGATGTCCAAATTATTTTAGCTTTCTGTACATCCATATCTTAATTAATAAGATAGGGCACTGGTAAGTGAGACACTAAGTCAAGTTCCCCATTCTCCCTAAACAAAAGGGCCTTTTCAACACAGGCCACTAATTTGCAAAGTAGTCACTTCCTGACTAGTTCAAGGAGAATGACAATTTAATCAGGTTGGGCTTCCTTATTTTATTTTCCAATGTCACCTCCAAAGGCATAATAGTAGTAGGTAATTAGGCATAACTGATGGATAGCCAGAGTGCTTCACTGGGGTCCACATCATGTCACAGGATGTACAAGACAATTTCACTGGAGGGTGGAACCTCCAAGAAGAATTTGGTATAGGGCATGAACAATAATCACATAGGATGGAAAAGCACCGATGAGTTATGATCTGTACTTTTGGGGAGGGGGGGTGTGTATGTGTGTATGCATATATGTATGTGTATGTATGTATAATCAGAGATCCATTGAATCTCTCTTGGTCCGTATTGGGTAGAGAGGTAATCCTGGATCCAGAAAGACCTGGGCTATTGTTGTGCCATAAATAGACAAGACCCAAATGACAATTTAGAAGTGGACTCTATTGGCACCGAGTGACTGCTCAGGATCAGACCCCAAATGGAACAGCAGCCAGCAAGGGCAAAGCATAAGCATATAAAGACAAGCCACGCACCCAATGGTCAGGGATTGAATAAGCAGGAACTTACAGAAACCAAAATCAACAATTGATCAGCACATATTTTGATTTTTTATGCACGTGGGTTTTTCCTAAGTGTGGCTAAATCTGGCAGTTTGCTTACTTCCATGAAAGAGAGAAAGGATGGCTGGTCAGGGGAGGGGAAAGGGGACAGGGGAGCCAGAATGGGGTCATGTACAATATTCCCCACTTCTTATGTGGGTGTGTCAAACCCTTGATACAGCTGGGGCCACTTCATACAGGTCAGCCAGTTCTGTTCCCAAGGGCCAGTAGTAGGGATCCCTAACAATTAGCAATTTAACAGAGGTAATAGGCACTTCACAAATTGTAGAAAATGATTAATGAAGCAAGGTCCTATAATCAGGGCTATAGTCAGATTTGTGTTGATAGAAGGATTTTCTAAATGCAGGAGTTCCCTATATTAATCCAATTACAGACCCTGTCCCTTTTCTATCACTAAGTGTATTAGTGTGTGCATGCAGACATCCATGGGCATATATTGGGTGGAGAGAGGGAGGGAGGACCTTTGATTTCATCTGGTCCAGGAAGACTCCCAGTAAGGAAATTTCTTCTACCAATGCAGATCTTTAAGGGTCCTACATTTTATAATCTTAGAAGTGGTAGGGGACATTGGCAGGTGGAATGACTTTGTTACTTTGAATATGGACTTGCATTTGCATTTATTTAGCTCTTTAATGTTGACAATTCATTTTCCTCGACCCTCTCCCCCCACCCAAGTATCATTACCTCATTTTACATCTGAGGGAACTGAGGCTGGCCTAAGGTAAGCAGAAGACCTGGGATTCAAATTTGACATCAAATTCAGGACTTTGTTGCCAGAGCTGTAACAAGTAATTTTGGTAGCTAGTTTGAGGGACACAACAGATGTGAGGGTATGGGGCAAGGGAAGAAATGAACAGGGCCGGAACCAGTGGTAACTAATGATTCTTTGTAATTATGGTGTAAGTTCAGTTCCCTACCCCCACCCCCACTCTTGTTCCCAGTTGCTATAAGACTATGAGTATTATTATTGCCCTCATAATTTTGTGTACTGGGTCAAAGCTCTGAATGCCCCACCTGAATTGAGGCTCTACTGATAAACTGTATTGTTTTGGCTTGGGAAAAGGGCAAAATGAAACTCCTCAGAATCAGTACAAATGTGGCTTTTTCTTTCCCTAAATCTCATCCTATGAGGCCCACAAACTGACCTTCAAAGTAATCGGAGGCATTTTTGTATGTATTGCAAAATGTAGAAGGCATTTGTTTTCTGGGTGAGCAAAAGGTGTACTGTTATACTGGGTAGAGAAGGGCACAGTCTTTCAAACAGTTTCCAATTCTGTTTCATGAATGAGGATACTGCTCATTAAGGACTAGTCACAATTCCACATTGCATAATTAGTCATTTCCGTCCTCCTTAAGGACAAATCACAAATCAATCACCCGGTTAACAAAAGAACCCAAGGAACTGAATCCTCAGTCACAATTCTAGTTCAAGCCTTCATTTCTTCTTATCCAAACTGCTAAAATAACTACCAAAGCAAGGCTTCTAGCCTCTTGTCCATCTAATTCATCCTCCCCTCAACTAGAAAAATAACTTTCCTATAGTACAAGTTGACAATATCATGCCCCTGATCAAGAATGCTCAAATTGATTTGAGTGGCTCCCTATTCTTTTTTTTCCTTTTTGGAGGGCAAAGGCTGGGCACTTGGGGTTAAGTGACTTGCCCGAGGTCACATGGCTAGTAAATGTTAAATTTCTGAGGCTGAATTTGAACTCAGGTCCCCCTGACTCCAGGGCTGGTGCTCTATTCACTACACTACTTAGCTGCCCTCTCCCTTTGACTTTTAAGATAAAATACAGTCTCCTCAGTGAAAGGCCTTTAAAGGCCCCCACTGTTTGGCCCAATTTGCCCTTCTAGAGTTCATTCACATTACTATCACCCACACGTAATAGTTTTAGTCAGACTTGCCTACTCACTTTTTCCCAAGTTTCCTCAAACTCCACACACCATCTCACACCTCAGTGCCTCTGTATAAGTTGGCCCACATGCCCTGGGTGTCCTCTGTCAACCTCCATATTTCAGAATCTCTACCTTCCTTCAAGGTTTGGTTCACATGCCACCTCTTCCAGGAAGCCTTTCCTGATGCTCCTAGTTGGGAGTACTCCTCCCTCCCTCCTCAAATCCCCTTGCATTGACTTAGCCATACACATCTCCATCCTTCTAGTAGACATAAACTTCTTAAGGCCAGAGACTTGTTTAGAGTCATCTGATCCAAATTCCTTCCTTTTACAGAGGTATTAAAGCACCTCAACGAAAACAAAAACTAAGGGAGATATTTAAATAGGAAAAGTCATCAGGCGGCTTTGCATCTTCTGTGTGTGTGTACATACATATATATATATACACACACACATATATATGAGAGCACATATACGCACATACATACACACATATATGGATGCACATGTATGCATATATGCATACATATGTCTTGGGACATGCAAAACATGTGTATAACGTGCTATATAGCGCTTACTTGTAAAATTTGCATTTGTTTATATTTATAATAGCATAGTAACATCTATGGCATTAACATTAATTATTAATAGAATAAGTATATACATTCTTATAATTATGTCCATATATATGTAAAACACATATATAAACACATGCTCATATATACACATACCTATATATGTATACATACATGCATATATACAGATATATACACACATCTATCTTTCTACTTAACTCTCTATGTTATCTCTGTCTTTATATGTTTATAGAGAGGCAGGGAGATAATAGTATATGTGTGTGTAATAGTAACGTGTAATAATAGTAATAATAGTATATGTGCATGTATGTACACATACAAATATATAATGTGCAAGTGCACATGTATATGTATATATACATATATTCACATGTATAGATACATGCATATACATTTATACATATATATGGAGAAAGGTAGAGAAAGATGGAAAGGGAGACAGAGCAAGAGAGACAGAGTGGGAGACAGAGAGAGAGAGACAGAGACAGAGAGAGACACAGTGAGAGAGACAGAGAGACAGAGAGAATGCTGGCAAAATATCCAGATCTCAATATCCCCAGAGACAGTATTAAAGAGATAAAGCATGGGTCCTGGAGTCAGGCACACCTTCAAATTCAGCTTCAAAAACTTTTACACTGTGTAACCTGGGGAAAGTTGCATCACCTGCCTCAGTTTCCTCAGCTGTAAAATGGAGATAAAATAGCCCATTGCTCCTCTGATTACCATGAGGATTGAGAAGATATTTCTAAAGTGCTTACCATGGTGCCTAGCACATACTAGATGTTTAATAAAAACACTTCCCCCCCAGCACCTAGCCCAAGACCTTGCACACAGTGGGCACTTAATAATCACTTGCTGAGTTGAATCTGCAAGGATCTGGAAAGTAAACAGACAATTTGGAGTCTATAAACAAAAATGGGCATTGCCAGCTCCGGCTAGATGGATGATGCTACTGTCTGATGTTTGGGCTGGGGAATAATGAACTCTGTCAAGATTGCTAAAAGTGGAGGGCATCAGGAAGCCCAGTGATTGTTGAATTCCAGCCCCAGCAAGATTCATAAGAGCTATTGAGGAGTGCTTCGCCTCGTCTCATCGATACCTTGAAAGCTCGGCGATTCCCTGGGTCTTTCGGTATTCTCTGAGGCAGGGGCTTTATTCTGCCTCTACACCAGTGCCTCAGCTGGGAACAAAAGGCTAAGGGCTCAGTAATTGTTCTATACAGATGGCAAGGAGAATGAAGTGATGGAAAAATGCTATTCTGCAGCAGATGAATTTTCTTTTCCCTCTCCCCTCTTTTCTTCTTCTTTGAGATGATGGAGGATGTAAATATTGCTCAGCCAGAAAAGATGGAGAAGAATTTTCTCTCAATGAGAATAGTTTAAAAAATGGAATGGGGAATTTTGTGAAGGACTGAGCTCCTTGCTCCTGGAAGTATTCAAACACAGGCTCACAGCCATATTTTTCGACTTTGAAGAGACCATAGGGGCCATCTAATCCAACTTTCTCATTTTACGGAGGAGGAAACTGAGGCCCAGAAAATTAGATGATTTGCCTAAGGTCACTCACTGTAAGTAGCAGAGCAGGGTTTCTTAACCAGGTCTCACTGAAAAATAACGTATTAAGGATACCGAAGCAAAGATTCCTTCATGGGATGAGAAAATAGATTACATAAATATAAAGGTCCTTTAGAACCAAGGTTGTGCTGATAAATATTTAACCACCAGCTCTCCAGATTTAACTTCACATTTAACTTCAATTTGTTTATAAATATTTTCTCCATCACTTTCTTTAAGTTTAACCAATTGACATTTGACAATTGCTTTCCTTTTTGTAAATCAAGTACTGATTGGCAGCAATTTCTGAGATGCAAACACTCACACTGAACATTTAACAATTAGCTTTTGTGAATAAGTTGAAGCTAGTACCAATATATCCCTACTTAGAACTCTTAAGAATCTTTATGAATTGATGATATGCATTAATAGACCTCAGACAAGATCATAGGACCACGGGATCATAGACCTAGAACTTATAAGAAAAATTAGAACTGATTTTGTCTAACCCCATCATTTTAGAGGAGTTTTTAAGCATCACCCCCCTCCACAAACAAGGGAAGGGTTAATAACAAAGCAGTGTGGTGTGGTAAAAAAGAGTATTGAATAGAGTATTAAAAGAATATTAAGTATTATATATTAAGAGTATTAAAAGAATCCAGAGATTTGGGTCACCTTCCTAGCTAGGTCACATCACACATTAACTGCGTGAACTTAGGTAAGTCACTTACTCTGTTCATTTGTAAAACTGTACTTGGGCCAGATGGCCTCTCATAGCCTTTCCAGCCCCAGTAGTCTAGGAGGCCTGGTTCTTTTTTCTGCCTCAGCCCATCTCTCCTGCTTCAGCTCCCATAACCCTCATTGTTTCCCTACTCTCCTTCCTCCCCTGCCTTTGCTCTCTCCACCTTTCCCATTCTTGCCTTGTTTTGCTTTGCTCCTCCCCCTTCCCCAATCTCTGTTTTCTCTCCCAGCATCTCAAAATCTCTGCTGGCTTTTTGCCGCTGCTCTGTGATCATGGCTCTTGGCAGGCTCTCCACCTCCCATAGCCTTTGGAGCTTACAGAGGAAACAGGGATGATCAAACACCAACTTGGGGCCACATCAACTGGATGAGTTGGGCTTGGAATGACAGGATTCCTCTTTTCTTCTTCCTCTTTGTTGTTTCATGTTGTCTTCACAAAGGCAAAGGCCCAAAGCACTAGTCAGGAGTAGACAAGCAAATACCTATTAGTGCACCTCACTCTTCAGAAGTCTGGCCTCCCACTGTGTCTGCCTGGATGAAGCTCTATCCATGCAGCAAATACCCCTGGGCTTTGTGTTGATTCTGAGAGGCCCCCTGCACTGCTCCATGAAGCACTTACTTTAGTTTGGCTCCTTGCTTCTGTTCTCCAACCAGTTTCCTCAGACATTTAAGCCTGGTATTTGAAAACTTGAAAATCTAGCACCATCTTCTTTTTCCAATGTTATCTGACCACTTCCCACCAACTCCCTCACTGCATTGATCCCCCTCCATTCCAAGACTTTGATGGGCTACCTAATTTCCAGTCTCCACATTTCTTGGCTTCTCTGTTTTTGGCCTTACTGTTCCTTGTGACTAGAGTTTCCATCTCTTGCCACTATCTTCACTTGATGAAACCCAACCATAGTTGTGGGTATAGCTCAAATGCTGCCTCTTTCACAAAGTTCAACTCTTCATAACTCTGTTTTGAGATTTTCTTGTCAAAGATTCTGAAGTGGTTTGTCATTTCTTTCTCCAGCTCATTTTACAGATGAGGAAACTGAGGCAAACAGAGTTAAGTGACTTGCCCAGGACCACAGCTAGTAAGTATGTGAGGCCAGATTTTAACTTTGGTCTCCCTGACTCCAGACCCGGCACTTTCTCCACTTTACTTTCTAGTTGCCCAGATAGAAAAGTTTTAAGTATTAGCCTAGCCAGACTTCATGTCTATCTATGTGCATGCATGCATACACACACACACACATATATATATATATATATATATATATATATATATATATCATATACATATATGTGTAACAAGGTAGGGTTTTGAGGGTGCAAAGAAGAAATCTAGGAAAGTTTGAAGAGGAGAACATTTTCAGTTCAAAGTATCAGGGATGGTTTCATGATAGTAGAAGTCTTCAGCTAAACAATAAGGGAAAGGAAGGATTTTAATCTGCAGAAATAAAAAAAAGCAATACCTCTCAAGAATGGAGGACAGATCAGCGAATAACTAATTGTTGAGTCTGAATGGAACAAGATTATGTGAAAGAGAAATATGAAATGGTACTAAAAAGATCTGTTGCCGTCATACATAGAGGGCCTTTAAATAGTACCAGAATAAGAAGCGTATATTTTATCCTAGAGGGAATAAGAAATCATAGAAGTTTTTTTTTCCTTTTTTTTTTAGCATGGGGAGTGACATGGCCAGACCTGTATATTAAGAAAATTCTTTTGGTAACTGTGTGAAGAATCGATTGGAGAGAAAAGAAACTAGAGGCAAAGAGATCACATAGGAAGCTATCCTAATAGTCCAGATGAGAGGTAATAAGGACTTGATTTAGGGTGGGAGTCGAGAAGTTGGGAAATATATGAGAGATGCTGTGAAGTCAACAATATAAGCATCCTCTGAATGACGGTGGGCTATTGGGCCTGACGAGGATAATCATTTTTCTTTGTGAAGAGGTAGACAACACCCAGATTCATCTGTGCCCTCAAATTTATGTCACCTATGAACAGGTTAGAATTTGGCAAGAAGATTCCAAAAGCAGAAAGATGAAACGTTGACACAGTTTTCCTATTGAGGCCACTTTTGAAAAATAGGATCTTTCACTCTCAGAAGCAATACCTTGGCATTTTTCTAGCTTATTTCACTTCTCTAGGTTCCTCTCCTTCTATTCCTTTCTACATCATCCTCTCTCCCCAGTGACAGAATAACCAGAAAGATGAAAGAACTGTAGTCAGGACCCAACCGAGATAAAGTAAAGAAAGTGCTGCACAGCAGGGAAAGGTTTTCTAATCACTACATCAGTTAATAAGAGGGAATGGGAAATCTTTGACTTAAAAAATACAGTAGAGTGATAAAGAATAATTAACACTTAGAGAGAAGTGGCCATCTTAACAGTCCAAAAACATATGTTAAGACCAACCCTTCCTTCTCAACTGAATCCTATTCAACAAACATGTAATTTTGTACCTTCTCTAAACATAAAACTGGGGGTGAGGAGGCAGGGATTGGGAAGGAACTTCTAAGGACAAATGAGATATTGTTCCTAATCTTGAGAATTTGAAATCTCAAAGGGGAGATAAGACGTATACACACATAATGATAATTAGAGGCTAAATACTCTAAATGCAACTGTGGCTAAATGCTCTAAGAAGGGCACACAGATATAGGCACAGGGGACAGTGAAGAATATAAGGTACTTGGTGGTTTGCAAAGTGCTTTGCATACATTTTCTCATTTGATCCTCCACAACTCTGAAAGACAGGGGTCAATGACTCCCCTCTTAAAGAAGAGGAAGCTGGTTGAGGGCTTTGTCTAGGGTCATAGAAGTAGTGAGTAACTGAGGCAGGATTCACGTCCAGGTCTTCCTTGCTCCAATGCTGTATATACTCTACCATCACATTTCCAGGGGAGTCTTAGTGGGGGCAGTGGCATTAAGTTGGATATGTAAGCAGGAACAGGATTTCAACATATGAAGACACATGTCATGAAGGTGACTGTTCTGTTACATAGAAATTGTATCCCCACTTTTGTTTGTGTGTGCAAAGGAGAAAATTCTGGCCTCATCCGGGATGTCTAAGACTCTCTGCACACTGTTGGGGAAGTGCAAGGAGTCTTAAGATACGTAACCAACTTTTGTTTTGTTGTTTAGCAGTTTCTGACTCTTCATGACCCCATGGACCATAATGTTCATTGGGTTTTCTTGGCAAAGATACTGGAGTTGTTTGCCATTTTCTCCTCTAGTCGATGAAGGCAAGCAGAGGTTGAGGGCTTTGCCTAGGGCCACATAGCTAGTGAATGTTTGAGGCAGGATTTGAATTCAGGTCTTCCTGACTCCAGGCCCAATGCTTTATCTAGCTTCCTTCTGTAGCCAAGCACTCAATCTTAATCAGAGAGTCATTACAGACTCCCTCCCACCATGTCATAACCCTGAGCATAACTGCAGCAAATGAGATGTCCAAGAGAATACGACTCCTCCCCCCCCCGCCCGCACCCCCCACCACAATGCCATAACTAATCCTTCCCCTCTGTCTTCTCAGGGTTGTCAGAAGTTTAGCCAAACCCACATATTATAAACAGGGGGAAATAGGTCATGAAGACATCATAGCTCCTCAATGCTTTCTCATTCCATAGTCCATATGTCTGTCTGTCTGTCTCTCTCTCTCCCTCCCTCTCTCTCTCCCTCTCTCTCTCTGTTTCTCTCTCTCCTTCTCTGTCTCTCTCTCTCTGTGTCTCTCTCTCTGTGTCTCTCTCTCCCTCTCTCTGTCTCTCTCTGTCTGTCTCTCCCTCTCTCTCTTTCTCTCTCTCTCTCTCTCTCTCTCTCTCTCTCTCTCTTTCTTTCAATTAATTAATTATTAATTAAGAAGAGCCACTTGCTTCCCACTATGTAACTCAGAGATCCTGAGAGCTGTTTGGATTGCTCTTTCCCTCACCTCCTGCAGTCATTCACTCAACCAAGTTGTCCTGAAGTTACTCATTCTTGCTGTATGATTTATCTATCTACTTTTCCTGGTCTTAACATATCCTGAGGGTGATATGTACAGGTAGCAACTTGAACCAGATAAGCTAAGCCATGTTTGGGGGACCCATCTGGGTTCTCTTTAAAACCTGAGAGGCCCCAATCTCCAAAGTCATCATACAGAAACATCTGTGCAGGATAAGAAGGGAAGAGAATTTTTCCTACCAATTAGCAGGCCACTTCAACCTAGCTAAAGCAGTGGATCACCACAGGGGAGAGACAAGAGATTCTATTATGTATAAGGTAAGTCAAACTATCAGCATTACATCTAAGAATCAAATGAAGATATACTAGGGTACTAAATTCAAAAGCCTTGGGAATAGTAATACTATCAAGACCACGAGTCCTACTTCCATTCCTGGTTCTACATCCCCCACTATGGAGAGGGGGACTACCTTTTTGCCACCAATGACCCAACTACCACTGACAGGCAAGTAGGTCCAAGAGCAATGGGAGAGGTAATTCATCCTATATCATTGGTCTGATTGCTAGCCTAGTTGTCAAGGTCATCCTCTGGGAAGAAACCCAATGGAGATACCTCCTGGCAACTGTTCCTATAGGCATTTCAGCCCTTGCCTCCTCAACAGCCACAGTTACCAAAGACCTAGAAAAGAAGTTTCTCACCATCAAAGTTGATGGCATTGTCAAATGGTTCAACATCAGAAATGTATAATTTTATTTGTTTCTTTTTTTTTTTTTGGAGGGGGGAAGGCAGGGCAATTGGGGTTAAGTGACTTGCCCAAGGTCACACGTCTAGTAATTGTTGAGTGCCTGAGGCCGGATTTGAACTCAAGTCCTCCTGACTCCAGGGCCAGTGCTCAATTCACTGCAGCACCTAGCTGCCCCTGGAACATAATTTTAATAATGTAATTGACATGAAAAAGAAGAGGCATTACCATTCACTTTAGCACCATACCCTAAAGATCACTGGGATTTTCCCATGTGACTGGCAAGTAAAATTATCTATATGTGATCCCTCCATAGAACGTGAGTTTCTTTACAAAAGGGTTTGTCTTACTTTCCTATCTTTATTTGCAGCGTTTTGCATATAGTAGGACCTTACATTTTGTTTCATTGATAATGAATTTCATGCTACTTTTTCACAAGTCATCAGCAGTGCCTGGAGTCCCACTGTGCACATCCTGTTGGGACTTTTTAATCTTTCTCTTCCTTCCCATTACCCTCACCAGTGCACATCAATTTTGAGAGAATGACAGTGTTCACCATAATCAAAGTACCTTATAGAAAAATCCCATAAGTCCCTTTGATTTCTCCTCCCCACCCCACAACTTCACATAACTAATCAGTCAGCAAGGGCTGTCAATTTTTCATTTGTAATATCTCTCTCATCTGCTCCTTCCTTTTCATTCCCACTCTAGTCCAGATCCTAATCAACTCCCACCTGGACTGTTTCAATAGCCTCTTAATTGGCCTCTTTACTGCCCGGCTCTTCCTCTTCTCTCCTCCTATCCATCTTGCACTTGGCTCCTAGAACTACTTTCATGTTTTCAAAGATCTATGATTTCATCAGTGTCAGTTTTCCCTCCAGAGACACTGATTGCAACTTATTCACATTTCATAAGTTTCCACAGTTGAAAAATATATCACCTGGTGGTCAGCTTTCCACACTGAACCAACGTAGTCCCAGGAGACAAAGTCTCACTGGAATAATGCTTAAAACTTTTCCATCTAAGCTGTTAGAAGGTACAATGGACAGGGCTCTGGACCTGCAGTCAGGAAGACCTGAGTTCAAATTTGACCTTGGGTACTTACTAGCTGTGTGACTCAGGGCAAATAATTTAAATTCTATCTACATTAGTTTCCTCACCTGTAAAAATGAGCATAAGAATACCATCTCCTTCCCAAGGTTGTTACAAGGATAAAATGAAATATTTGTAAAGTATTTTGCAAACCTTAAAGCATTATATTATTATTATTATTATTATTATTATTATTATTATTATTATTATTAAAAGCTACCAGGCTTGCTGCATCAAGAACCAATGGTTGTCTCCATACCAAAATCAATTAATAAATATTCATTAAGGGCCAACTCTGTGGCAGGCACTGTGCTGTGCTGGTGATTAACAAAAAAAGAGACAAAAGACAGTCCCTGCCCTCAAGAAACTTATAATCTCAATGGAGAATGTGGTGGTACTTTAGTGAGGAGATTACCAGACTGATCTACTTTGCCCTACAAGCCTTCCATGGCTCTAGATGTACTAAAGAATAAAGTACAAATGCCTTATGCTAGAATTCAATGCTGTCTCCACTCTGGCCACAAGCTCCTTTTCCAATCTGTCTCCCATTATGTTTGTTTCCATTAAGCCTCTTCTCTATCACTAGCACAAGCCAGCTACTTACTTGTCTATATGTTTGATGCTTATATCATTCTTTCTTCATGGAATATTCTCCCCTTATTCCTTCGACTCTTTCTAGTCTTCCTGTCCTCCAAAGAGAGGCTCAAGTTCATTGTGAAACTTTTCCAGTTCACTTCCAAAGTCCTTTTTAAAATTTAAATAATTAATTCATTACATTGTAAATAGAAGACTTGGATTTTGGTTCCCACTCTTATACCTACTGACTGTGTGACCCTGGACAAGTCACTTAACTTCACAAGGTTATTTCCAGATGAATGTAGTGAGACAAAAAAATTGGGACAATGGCTTCATATTGGAGTAGTTCAAGTAGCTGGTCCTCTCTCACTCACTCAGTTTCACATAATGAAACATGCCTAAATGCCATTGACAGATACACCTAGAGTTATATCAAAGCAAACTCACTGTGTGAGCCTTGGAACCCAACACTCCAACCTTACATGAAACCTGAGAAATGTCTAGGAAAAAATATTCATTTTTGTCTTCTGCCTTTCCCATATTCAGTTCAGTTTTCATATTTTAATATTTCCTTGGTTTCCTTTACTCTAGGCAAACTCTCAAGACTATAAATTGCAGAGAAGTTACCAACCTGCATTAGTGGAAATAGTTTCCTCTCCTGGAATTTCTTTATACCAATGAAATCAAAGGTCCATTTCCTATTCCTATCCCTACTGATGACAGGCATATCCCTATTGATCTGTTGCCATTAATCTTTTTCTAAGTTTTGCCTCTCTCCAACTAGATGGGAAGTTCCTTTTCTTACATTTCTTTGTATCCCAGGCAGGGCATAGCACAGCCATTTGTATTTAGTAGTATCACAGTAAATCTATTATGAATAAATGAATGAAGAGCTGGAGTGTGAAATGTGACAGTAATAACTGTATTAACTCTACATAGTATAATACAATCTCTCTTTATTTCCTTCCTCCTAACGCATGATTCGAGAAAGAGGAAATGGCTTGGTGGACCACTATTTACTCCCACCACCACCGATATATAACAATATATGCTGCCTGGATTGTGGTAAATATACCCTCATTCCAACCTCCAGGAAGGGAGGAATGGAGAATCCATTTGGGAGTATGGTCCATAGGGTGACATAACTGGAACTAGACGACCTCAAAATCCATCTAACCCAACCCCACTGTTTTACAGATAAAGAAACTGAGACCCATGAAGGTCATGTGGTTTGCCTATTATCCAATGGGTAATGATCATCAGAGATAGGATTTGAAAACATATCTTTAGGAGTGTATCCAGACACTCACTTCTAGTCTCTAAAGATGAGAATCACAGAATATTAGAACTAAAAGTTACCTTTGACGCCATCTAATGCTACCTCCTTATTTTTTTTTTTTTTAAGCAATTGGGGTTAAGTAACTTGCTCAAGGTTACACGGCTAGTCATTTGATTTTTGCGTGGGTGCTCATTTTCTGAGGCCGGATCTGATCTCGGGTCATCCAAACTCCGAGGCCGGCGCTCTTACTCACTGTGCCACCTAGCCGCCCCTTGAGGGCAATTGGGGTTAAGTAACTTGCCCAAGGTTACACGGCTAGGTTTTTGTTTGTGCGGATTAAGTGTCAGAGGCCGGGCTCCGAACTCAGGTCCTTCTGATTCCAGGGCCGGCGCTCTATTCACTGCGCCACCTAGCCGCCCCACCTCCTTATTTTTTAACTTAAGAAATTGAGGTTCAATGAGGTTCAGCACCCAAATCAAGGTCATACAATTCATTGAGAGCAGAACTGGGCCTGGAACATAGAACTTCTGAATCAGGTCCATAAAACAACTCATGAAAATGAAGAAAGGCAGTCTCAGATGGTCAAAGACTTCCACCATCACCATCTGTTTCTGGCCAGCTCACTCCAAATGCAGATTACTCATAAACACACCTCTTTTCATAATCTCTAACACTTGGTTTCTACCCAAGTCAGTTTCAGACAGAGATGGAATGCAGAAGGCAACTTATCTGGTTGACAAAACTTACAGTCATGGAACTGGGAAATAGGTTTTCCGTGACTTCATATGTATAATGGTTATCACATTTCTTCCCTTATTGGGTAGTGGAGAGAAGAAGAGAATTTGGAACTTGAAATAAATAGATTTATATAAAAAACCTTACAGATAGAAGCAAAGTTCCAAATCCTTCCCCCAATGTAAAGGAATAAAGCCATTACCTTTTTTTCAGTGGGGTCGAGGGGTTTTCTTTTTGAAAGTGCTAGGTTCTAGTTCTGTAGCTTTCAGGATTCACACCCTCCAGAGGGCACTTTGGCCCTCTTCAGACAATTTGTTACAATGAAGCTTGAGTCTTGAGATCGAAGATGGCACATTCCTTGATGGACTGAGGACTCTAAAATTAGTGAGTTTATGGGGATCTCAGAACTCATGGAATCCAATCTATATTTGAAGCATGTGTTGCTTCTATGATATCTGCCACAAAAGGTGGCACCACATCTGACCTCAAGGCCCCAGGTTCCCCACCCCTGCTCTAGCCTTTATCAGTTGGCCACCATTATCCTGGATTCATTACTTTTTTAAGTGTCTCCTTTCAGTTTTGAAAAAAACTCTAATTAGGAAAGCAGTAAGATGGTGCAGTGAATAATGTAATATCTGGCATCAGGTAGACTCATTTTCCTGAGTTCAAACCTGACCTCAGATGTTTTACTAGTTGTATGGCCCTGGGCAAGTCACTTCACCTTGTTTGCCTCAGTTTCCTCACCTGTAAAGTGAACTGGAGAAGGAAATGTCAAACCAGTCCGGGATATTTGCCAAGAAAACCCCAAAGGGGTTCACAAAGAGTCAGGCACAACTGAAAGAAGTGAAAGGCAGCAATAGCAATTATTAGGGAGTTCTTTCTTAAATTGCTTTAAAAACCACCCTCCCTATATCTTCTGCCCAGCGTTTCTATTTCTGACTTTTGAGGCTAAGCAGAATGCACTCAGGATTAGATCCCTACCAGCACATTGTAGACTGTAAGAGGCTAAACAGCTCCAGTTCCTTCCACCAATGCACAAATGATATGCTTTCCAGTCTTCTCTCCATCTTGAGAGACCTAGGTGTAAATCCATTTGTTTCTCTCCACTATCCAAAAGCATTCCCAGATTGAAATGCAAAGTTCCTTTAAGCATTTGCATGACTGCAGTCATAAAAAAAGAAATATTCATATGCCTGGGATCAAATATAGTGCCATGAAAACTGAGGCCAATCAACGGAATTCATGGGTAATGATTCAAAGTGAGATGCACTATTCAGGTGTGTAATGCAGCTGTGACCAGATGTTTGCATAAATACTTAAATATTTTCCACTGTTCGGATACAGTCTGAAATGTCAGACTTGGTGGGTAAGAAGCACCAGCTGTAGCATTCATTCCCTTCTGCTGAGGGTAAAAGAGACACCATGGAGTTTAACAAAGTGATTAACACCCAGGACTAAATTGAAGGGAATGGCTAGAGTGACATTTTACCAGCTAATAGATATTAAGCTCCTAGATGCTAAAACCCAGGAGTACCCACTGGACCTTCAACCACCATGTCCTTGTTCTACTTACCCATGTTCCTCCTCATGATGGATTGAAGGACATTAAGTAGGCTTACCAAATGTCTATCTGATGCACAAGATGGGTGCTTCAATGCTATGACAAGGATGTTCATTTTGGCGTCTGGGGAATTTGTTTTACCCCCCTGACTGACTGCCAGCTTGGATATTCAATTTATTCTTATTTAACAGCTTTTTATCCAGCTGTCTAAGGTATTAGATCTAATCACTGCCACTTTCACTGAAGAAGAGAAACCACTGTCAGGAGATATTTTTCTCTCCTTTTCTAGGGTTGGAAAGGAGCCAATTTAACTTTGTCAGAGAGAATGGAACTGCCCCTTGTCTGCCTAGACAAAATATAAACCAAGTGCCTCCATCAAATCTGTCCCTTGAATGCTTCCAAAGGGGGAGGGGGGAAGGAGCACATCAGTGTCACCAACCTTGGGATTCTGGATTATACTTTTGTCACCTGCTTTTCTTTCTGGTCTCATTGATCAATGCAAAGAGAGAGGAGGAAAGGAGAGGAGAGGAAAGGAAGGACGGGGAGGAAATGGGAGGTGAGAAAAGAAGGGGATGGAGAGTGCTGATATTTAGGCAGTAATGGACAAATAATGGCTCATTCTGGGAAGACTGAGAAAATGGGCTAAATGAGAAAACATTTCAGAATGCTTCGCCCCAGTATCAAGTTGAGCCAAACTCAATCCAGCACAGCAATTTCCTACCTTCTAACTGCTTGGTTAGCACGCAAAGCCCCAATTATATCAGCCTGAATGCTTCTCATAAGACCTCTTCATCTCTTATACTCCCGGTCTCCAGTGCCACTCCCCCACCCCCCCACCCCCCCCCCAACTTGCTGGCTTTCTGTCTCTGTCTGTCTCATCAGGGAGTTTTTACTGTCAGTGGCTTTGGGCTCTGGCCCCTCTCCTGCCTTTTTTTTTGTTGTTGTTGTTGCCTCCCTCTTCCCTGAGCTTCCTTTATTAAAAATGCTAATGCTGGCACTTTCTCCCTGGGTTTCCCACAAATGCAAAAAAAGGAGCAGAAGAGGGGAGGGGATACAGGAGCAGAGAGGATCTAAAAGGAGAAGCTTTTTATCTGGCTGTCCTTCAATTCCTTAAAACCTCAGTAACACAGCAGGGGAAGGAAAAAGGCTGATAATTTAGAAAAAAAAATTAAAATTCCTTTAAAAGAGAAAATGCTGTCCTTGTAACTTTATCAGGGACTTGTGAGGTTTCAGGTACTGGATCCTTTGTCAGTGTGGCATATTTTTCTCTCTTTTCTGGTAGACTGTGAATTGGAGGGGACAGGACAGAGAGAAAAGAAAAAAAAAGACCAAGACCAGGGACTGGGGAAGAAAGAAAAGCAGAGGCAAAAGAGGATGAAGGCAGTAGAAAAAGTGATAGATGAGATAAATGAGGGAAAAGAATTTAGAAGGGAGAAAAAGGGTAAGAGAAGAGAGGATGGGGAAAATAAAAGACAAACCAGAAAGGCAGGTTTATATGAGGACTCTGGGGGGAGCAACGAGGGGTGGGGAACCTGCAGCCTCCAGGCCACATGTGGCCCTCTAGGTGCTCAAGTATGGCCCTTTTACTGAATTCAAAATTCATAGAATAAAATCCCCTTACAAAGATTTGTTCCCTAAAACTTGGACTAAGTCAAAAGGTTGCCCCCCAAGGACCACATGTGTCCTGGAGACTGCACGTTCCTCACCCCTGGAATTGGGTAATACATAGAGCAGGAAAAAAAATGTAATAAACTTTTGAAGGAAACATAAAAATGTAGCTATGAAAAGTTTTAAATCCCTCAAAAACAAATAGCATAATATTTCCCTATAATATGTCATGGAGATTTTCAATGCCAGTCACCATAGTTTGGGGAGGGCATTGACAAACTGGAAAGTGATGAGGATACGTTGAAGAAATTGGGGATATGTAACCTAGGGAAGAGTAGATATGATAGGGGCGGGTGAGTAGGAGGTGAAACATGACAGCTTCCTCCTTATATTTGAAGAGCTATCATGTGGGGGAAGAATTAAATTCCTTTTCTTTGGCCCTGGAGAGCAAAACCAGGAGAAATGCATTGCAGCTGCAGAGAGGAAAGTTTGGCTTGACATTACGGGAAAAGAAATCTGTTAACAATTAGAGTTCTTTAAAAGTAGAGGGCAGAAAGGTGTCAGAGTAGAGTGCTAGACCTGGAGTTAGGAAGGCTCATCTATTTTAGTTTAAATCCAGCCTCAGACATTTACTAGCCATGTGATCTTAAGTAAATCATTTAACCTTATATGCCTCAGTTTCCATATCTGTAAAGAGCTGGAAAAGGAAATCGAAAACTATGCCAGTATCTTTGTCAAGGAAACCCAAAATCACAAAGAGTCAACCACAAGTGAAAAAAAAAGTGAGTTGACTTCAGAGGTAGTGGAATCAACACATGGCTATCTGGTTCCTGATTGAAGACCTCCAAGGCATAGCATCCCTTATATCCCCATGGGATATTATGGTATTATTGTTCAGATAGGAGCCAGACTATATGGTCATGGAGATCTTTCTAACTCTAGAATTCTGTGAGCCTATAATAGGGTCAGGGCTGTTAAAACTTTGAATCAGTTAAGATTTGCCAGGAAATCTATGTACAGAACAACAAAGGAGGGTATGGGGGCTAAAGCTACTTTGGAACAAAAAATATTGAAAGGATATGGCTATGTTTTGGGGAGACAAAAGATGAAAATGGAAAACAGTAAGAAGGCAAAATCCCTCCAACTTCATTTTACTTTCGTTCTCTCTGTCTATGGCTCTGCCAAGGAAAATAATCTTCTGAAAGAAAAGGACAGAACAAAAATGGCTAATAGGAATTTGAAATCAAAGATAAGAAGGGAGATGCCAAGAGATCACATAGCTGTCTATGATGAGTTCAAGTCACAAGGCTCCTAGAAGAGAAAGAGAATAAGTATGTATGTAGGGTCTACTCTGTGAAAGTACTGTGCTAAGCACTTCTAACAAATACTCCATTTGTGAAATATCCCATAAAAACCCTGCATGGGGGCAGCTAGGTGCTGCGGTGAATAGAGCACCAGCCCTGGAGTCAGGAGGCCCTGAGTTCAAATCCGGCCTCTTGGCACACATGCTAGCTGTGTAACTTTGGGCAAGTCACTTAACCCCAATTTCCCTCCAAAAAGCAAAAACAAAACAAAACAAAACCTTGCATGGTAGGTGCTATTATTAACCCCATTATTGGGAAATCCCATTATGCTACAAGATTGAATCTGGCTGCTGCTTACATCTTGTCAGTATCCTTTGCACCTCTGATCAGATCTTTTGATGGGAGGGCAGGATGGGCTTTAGGGCCACTATTTAAAAATTGGGATTAGCACAATTTTCTCCCCATTTTTCATCTAGCTTTTGGACTTCTTTGGGACTCTCTATCTGTCCCCACATTGCATAACTTTTCTCACCCTTTGCTTTCTAGCTTCTTTTTTTGTGTTGTCTTCCTTTGTTGGATAATAAATTCCTTAAGGACAAGGGCTATCTTTGTTTTCATTTGTATTTGTATCTCCAGTGCTTAGCACATAGTAGTGCCTGACACATAGTAGGTGCTTAGTAAATGTTTAAAGATTGATTGATGGATGACAGTTGGTACTCATTTTCTAGTATCCTTATTTCTCAAACTTTATTGAATACTTATACATTGTATATGTTTGTATATACATACATACATATGCGTATATATGTGTGTATGTATACAACTATTTCTCTATATATGCTGTCTACCCTATTCTACCCCTGAAGGTGATTTCATTTTTGTTTTGTGTCTTTATCCCCTAGTATAGTGATTTGAATTGAATAAGAACTTAATAACTAATTGTTGAGGGGTTTTGTTTTTTTTCCCTTTTTGGAGGGCAATTGGGGTTAAGTGACTTGCCCAAAGTCACACAACTAGTAAGTGTGTCAAGTGTCTGAGCCAGGATTTGAACTCAGGTCCTCCTGACTCCAGGGCCGGTGCTATATTCACTGTGTCACCTAGCCACCCCATATTGTTGAGTTTTTGATTGACTAATGAACACTCAATATTTTGATGATAGAATTCAAAGGGTTTAGAGGAAGGCTAGATAGCATCCCATGGACTAAAGTTTTAAAGAAAATCTGCTAAGGAGAAATATGGGAAATTCTTAAGAATAAAATTCTGAAAACTGAAATGGAAACAATTCCAATGTGGAGGAAACGTGTAAATTGGATAAAGAGAATAATACACATACATGGAGAATTAACAAACCAACTTATATTTTTAAAATATGCATGAAGAAGGGTGGATGGAATAACACTAAATGACAAATATAAAAAATCAGAGTTGTTTAATTTTGGTTTTGATTCTTTTTTTCTTTTTTTTTTTTGGTGAAGATGAATGACCTTTGGAAGCTGTAGAGTGGCAGATTTAGGCTAAGGTGGTTAATAGGGAATTGATACCCAAGATGAGTAATGACACAGTAAGAAAGAACTTGGCTCTTATAGATGTATTCAAGTCAATGAGCTCGGATGAACTGCATCACTGCATATGGAAAGAACAGGTGTATGTAATTCCTGAACTATCATCAGTGCTTTTGAAAGATCATGGAAAATGGGAAAGGAACCACAGGAGAAATATTCCAGTTTTAATAAAAAGGAATAAAATAGAATCTGCATTCTATGGGCCAGTAAGCTTGACATAAATTCCTGACAAATTTCTAGAATTTATAAAGAGAAAATAAGTAAATATCTAGAAAAAATAAGTGGTGATCACAAAGATTCAGAGTGACTTAAGAATACATTATGACAAACCAATCAATTCCCTTTAAAAAAACAAAGTCAATAAACTAATTCGAGCAATGTTCGGGATATAGTTTACTGAGATTTTAAGAAAGTATTTGATTTAAAAAGATCTTAAACTCCCCTTGCGGGAAAAATAGAGCAGGGTTAACTTGACCTTAGTACAATTACTGTAGATGCAATTGGAACAGGTTAGAACAAGGGTAATCACCAATGTCACCAATGTGAACTTGAAAGTAGATCTCCAGTGTAGTCCACTGTACCCCCAGGGATATAGAGGTCTAAGAGTGGTTTTAATCAGTGATTTGCGTAACAGGCATATCATTATCTAATTTGCAAGTGACAAAACCTAGGAAGGAGAGATTGGACAAAATGACAGAGTCAGTATTCAAAAAATTTTCAAAGATTAGAATATTGGGCTGAATCTAGCAAGATGGAATTCAGTAAGGATAAATGTAAAATCTTACAGTTAGGTTGAAAAAAGTGACTTTACAAGAACAACATAGAAATGATGTGACTAAATAGAAAGTTCATCTGACAAAGAATTTGGGGCTTTAGTGGACTACAAATACAATATGAATCCATAGGGGAGACATAATAGCCAAAAAAACAAATGGAATCTTAGATTGCATTTAGAGAAGCATGATTTCTAGGAATGAGGTGGGGGTGAGACCTCTACTGTTTTCGGTCCCGGCCAGACTACATCTCTAATAAATACTGTTTTCAATTCTAGGCAATGTCTTTTTAAAAACAGTGATATATGGTGGAATGCATTCAAAGAAGGGAAACCAGTGCAGTGAATGACCATACCACATAAAGATCAGTTGAAAGAACTGGGAAGATTTAGCTGGGAAAAGAGAAGGCTCAGAAAAGATATAATAGCTATCAAAATGTAGAAGGAGCCCGTCTTAGGAAGTAATAGATTGGCCCTCATAGTAGGGCTTAAAGAAGAGGCTGGATTACCACTGCTAAAGTGAGTATTTTGGAGGCCCGACCTCTTTTTTTTTTCAGGTATGGATTGGATTAAATGGCCACTGCGTTTGATTTCAACTCGTGAACTTCAGTGTTTTTGATTTGGTGATTAACCTTGCCAAGGCTAAGTCCCCTTAATCTTATCTTCATCTCCCATCTCATCTGAGTTTCCACTTTAGGTCTATAATTACTTAATTCTTTCTATATACTAACTCCTTCCACTGTCTAAGTATATGTCTATGTCTAGATCTCACCCTCCTTAAAAAACAAACAAACAAAAAAAAACCCCTTTCATGTCTTCCCTTCATCCCAACAATTTATTTCTCTATATCTGTCCTCTCTTTTCATAATCAAACTCCTAGGGGGGAAAAGTTGACTACACTAGCTCCTTCCACTTGTTCACCTTATTCCCCAACCTTTGCAATTGAGTTTCCAACCTCGTCCCTCTAACTAAATCTCATTCCTCCAATGTTACAAATGATCTCTTACCAGTTAAAGCAAAGGATCTTTTTCCCAGTCCTCTTTTTATTAGAATCCTTGTCAGCTTTTGAAACCAATTACACTGCCTTCCTCTACATCCTCTCCCCATACCCTCTTCTTCCTTGGCTTTTATACCACTGCTTTCTCCTACTCCTCCATTTACCTGCCTAAAAGTTTATTTTAATTCTCTTTTGCCACACATGCCCTCGTTCTATATGACTAAGGCATCTCCCTCCCACTAAGCACGTGTGTTCTTCCAATGTTCTGTCCTGAGCTCTCCTTTGTTCCCATCACTTTCTCCCTTAATGACTGAATCTGCTTCCATGAATTACCATCCCTATGCAGATGACTACAAAATCTACATACTGTAGAGGTAGGTGACTACCTCAAGAAAGTCACATAGAGTCAAAATTAGCCTTGAAAATGTCTTAAATTGCCCATAAAGAGCCAAACAGTATCTTCAAATAATTATAGCTGGTAAGAGAATAGGGTCGCTTTAAAAAAAAAAAGCAGCTGGTACCAGAGAGCATATGGAACTGAAATGGTTGCTGTGGAAACAATTGCATGTATCTTCCCTCCCCCAAAGCTAAGCTATAGCTATAGTGGGTGGGGGGAGACAGAGAGATAGAGAGAGAGTGAGACAGAAAAAAAAAGAGAAAGGGGGGAAAGAATGAGGGAAGTAAGGGGAAAGAGAGAGGGAGGGTGAGAGAGAGGGGGGATAGAAATGGAGAGGGAGGGATGAAAGGAGAGACAAAGGGAGAGAGAGTGAGAGAGACAGAGACAGACAGAGAGACAGACAGAGAGAAGGAGGGAGAGGGAGAGGAAGAGAGGGAGAGGAAAAGGGAAGGGGAGAGAGAGGGAGACAGAGAGATGAACCTAGATTTTCACTCAAATGGATGAAAACAAAAACAGGTAAAGATTTTTCAAAACCCTAATCTGATGACTAGGGATAAAAATACTCCTTCAAACACCTGTGTGATTATTGTTTATGATCAAGTGTTATAATGGTTTCTCCTCTTGCTTTAGTATGAGACAAGAAAGGACACAAGAAAGTGGAAGTGAACATAGCAGGGACCTTGTAGGTGATCAGGATGGCTTGGAAGGCCAGTTAAGGTTGATATTGTTATTAATTGTGCCAGCCTAAGCAGAATAATCAACTTGAAGGCTCTAGGATTACACTCAGAGCAGGGAGATGCTCACACCATGAGAGATAGAGAACAGCCCAGGAACAGCAGAAATTCATGTCTCCCATTTCCTGCTCTCTCCAGGGCATACACTCTTTGATTGTAATGGCACATAAAGGAATGATGGGCTGAATCTTCTCCATTATTTAAATTATCTCTCTTTCTGAACAGTTGAACTCACATAAGTTAAATGCACTTTAGATGCAAATCCACTGTATTTGACCATAATCTTTTTGACAGAAATTGTCTCTCACTGACAACTGCCTAGTGGGCATCTCTGCCATGAGTCGTTTCAAACTTAACTTGTCCAAAATAAGAGTTAGATAACACAGTGAATACAGCATGAGATTTCAAGTCAGGAAGAGTTTCTACTGCAAATACTTACTAGTTATGTGATCCTGGTCAAGTCACATAACCATTTTAAGCCTTGATTTTCCCATCTGTACTATGGGAATAATATTATCTACCTTATAGGATTATTATGAGGATTAAATGAAATGGAATATGTAAAGCATTTTGCCAAAATGCCATATAAAAGTTAGCTCTTAAGGGGTGGCTAGGTGGCGCAGTGAGTAGTCGGCCCTGGAGTCAGAAGTACCTGAGTTCGGATCCGACCTCAGACACTTAACACACACAAACAAAAAACCTAGCCGTGTGACCTTGGGCAAGTTACTTAGCCCCAATTGCCCTCCAAAAAGCAAAAAAAAAAAAGTTAGCTCTTGTCATTATTTGTCCCCGTGTTTAACCAAATTTCCTTATTTCTGTCAAGGACACCACCATTCTTCTAGGCATCTGCATGTATAAACTGATTCATCCTTCTCTCTCACTGACCCCCTATTCATAGTCAGTAAACTGCTAAATCTTGTCAATTCTTCCTCCACAACATCTCTTTTATTTCCCTCCTCTCTACTTGTATGGTGACCACCCTATGTCAGGCCTTCATCACCCCTTACGTGGGCTAACATAATAGGCACCTAATTAATCACCTTGTTTCCAGACACTCTTCTCCATAGTCCATCCCTCACATAGCTGCCAAAATAATTTTCCTGAGCTATTGGTCTGACTGTGTCATTTTCTTATTAAAAAACCCTAAAGCAACTCCCTATTGCCTCTGGTTAAAATACAAACCTTTGTTTTTTGATTTGTTCTCTAAAACTCAGACTCAGTCAAAAAAAATGCACCCAAGGACCTAGAGGGCCATGTTTGGCTTCGAGGTTGTAGGTCGCTCCCCTCCCCCAATCTAATGACTTGTATAACCTGGATCCATACTCCTTTTCCAGACCTATTTAATGCATAGATCACACCCACACCCTTTCATGTACATCACATTGCAACCAAACTATTTGTGTGCAGTGTATTATCTTTAGTCCCTGGAGTGAAATCTTGTCTCCTCTCAACCTTTCAAAATCCTCATCTTGCTTCAAGATTCAGCTCAGATGTCCCCTTCTATATAAGTTTTTTCCCGAGTCCCATTTTCTCTCCTCCTTGAAATTATCTTGTATTTATTTTTCTCTGTGTTGTGCTACATCTTGTCAGTATAATATACCCTTCTTGGGGGAGGTATTTCTTGTTGTTGCATCCCTAATACCATAGTCAGTTAGGCAATAAGCATTTTTAAAGTGCTTAGTACTATGCTAAGCTTGGGGAATATACATGCAAATAAAAAGAAAGTCCCTGCCTCCTGAGAACTTAATTTTTTTTTCGTGGTGGGGGGCGTTTAGTAATTTCTTATTATGTGTCAATGGAGGGGACAACACAAAAAGAAACTAGAAAGGTGGGAGGGTTTGGGAGGGGAAAATCTTAAGTACTGCCTGATGGGAAACAAAGAGATGACTGGTCTGGTGCCCTTCTTAAATGGAGGATCTAGAAGGAGCCACCTAACCAGAGGCAGGGGTGTCAGGTGAGGAGGGGACTTCCAAGGTGTGAATTCCAGGACTGAAGTGATCCTCCAGAAAGTAAAGGTTTCTGGGGACAGAGTGGAGAAGTTCATAGAAGTGGCAGCCTAGTAACTTGTACACATTGGGTACATAACAAACATTTGCAAAATTAAATTGAAGTCAGTTTCAGGCTACTTCTAAGAAGTCTCTGAATGGACAGATAAGGTGAGTCAGTCACATAGTAGAAATGAGGGATAACAGATGGGGACTGAGTGTTGTAAAGGTATCCTCATAACTTCAAAACACAAAATTATAAACTTAGAACTAAAAGAGACCTCAGAGACCATTTTGTTTGAACATTCTCATTTTTTTAGATGGGAAAATTGAGGTTAAGTGATTTGCCTGAGGTCACACAATTATTGTCACAGGGAGGATTTGAACCAAGGTTCTCTGACTCCAAAACTACTGTCCTTTTCCCATGGAGTAAACTGCCTCCAAAGAAGGTCTCCAGGGCAATGAGGAAAGACTTATGGAAGCACATGAACAAAAATTTCACAGAATGAGAAGGCCTTAATGGTTCTGCCCAAACAGAGGAAGAGCTGCCATCAATGAGATCACCGATCTATCCAAAAATAGAAGCCGGGAATTGCCTGTGTCCTTTACCCTGATCATCCACTTAGTTCTTTTCACCCTTTCCTGTAAGTCAAATCCTTTCACCCCATAATTAGTCTTTGAGCTCTTTTCCAAATCCCTCATTTGCTATTTTCTTCAGGTAATGAGGTACCTTCAACTTTCTGGCAAGGAAGACGAGAGGAAATGAAGTTTAGATGCATTAATGGGTGTGGAGCCAGGAAATCAAAGGCATGATCTAATCTGATTTGAGCAATGCTTTAGTTAACCAGCCCAGAGCACTCCCCAACCATCTGAACTAGACCTAGAGAAGCTGGTAGTGGCAAATGAATTGATGTTGACCCCTTTCGACTGCATTTATTTTTCCATTAGTGCTAAGTATTCACCTGTGAGATAGTGAGGTCAAACTTAGAGAAAGCTTGAAGGCCCATAGCTTGATGCCGCCCTAGAAAAAAGGATACAAGTTCTGAAGGGTTTTCAAAGAGGTCTCCCAGAGCAATAGTGACAGTTCAAGATTTCAAACCATTCTGGCCTGTGTGGTTACTGTTAAAAAGAGGCTAGCTGATTCTGGATGGGTACCCCAAGGTCTGAAGGTCTCCAAGGATCCTGCTTGTTCATCAGCAACCAGAATTCTACCACCAAAAGCAATATTTAGGCAGCTTGAGTTCAAAGCTGGTCTCAGATACTTCCCAGTTGTGTGACCCTGGACAAGCCATTTCACTTCTTTTTCCTCAACTATAAAATGGGAAAAATAATAGCACCTACCTCACAGAGTTGTTATGAGAATCAAATGAGATAATAGCAACAAGCATTAAATATTATATGTCAGTCACTGTGCTAAACACTGGGGGGTGGGGGTGGGGAGGGCATGGCAGAGAAAGGTAAATGACAGTCCCTGACCTTTAGGAGCTCATAATTGAATGGAGAATGCAACATACAAACGTCTATGTAGAAACACAGTATAGACTAGATAAATTAGAGGTAATCAGCAGAGGGAAGGTACTAGCATTAAGGAGGATATGGAAAGACTTGTTGCACTTATGAATCTGGGAAATTTTAGCTGGGACCTGAAGATCAGAAAGAAGGGGTAAAAAAGAGAACATTCCAGCTATGGGGGCAACGACTGAAAATGCACAGAATAGGGGCAGTGAGGTGGTGCAGTGAATAGACCATTGGCCCTGAAGTCAGGACAACCTGAATTCAAATCCAGCCTCAGACACGTGACATACTTACTAGTTGTGTGACCTTGGGCAAGTCACTTAACCCCATTTACTTTGCCTTCCCCCCTCCAAAAAAAAAATAGAAAATGCATGGAAAGCAAGTAGAGATGGAGTATCTTAGAATTCTGGGACATATGCAAAGGAGGATGATCAGAGTGTCAAAGGCAGTAGAAACCATGTCATGACTTCATATAGATTAGCTGCAGGAAGTAAGGATATTTCACTTGTAGAAGAATATGATGGGAAGGAAAGAAAAAACAAACAAACAAAAAACACATTTAAATTTGTTTTCTTTGAACTGGTAAGGCTGAACTAGGACCAGAGTGGAGGTGGAATAGAGACAGATTTCAGATTCATAAGAATCTGGAGGGGAGGGAGAAATGCCTACAAATTACCATTGTCCAAAAATGTAATTATGGGTTGTCTCAGAAAGTATGATCCCCATCACTGGGGGATTGGGGAGAAAGGTCTTCTAGTTGAATGAACTAGAATCAGAGATGCTTCCAAGAAGAAGTGGTTGGAGTCAATGATCTTTGAGACTTTTCCCCAACTCTAAGATTTTTAGTCTAAAAGATTTCTAAAGTTCTAGGCAAAAGTTTCTAATGCTATGAAAAAAAAAATATCTCAAAGCTGAGTCAGGAACGGTGGAAGAAATTGGTTCCTTGAGGAACTCCCTAGTGGTACGCTCTTTGTTAGTTATTCTGGGTGAATCTGCTGTGAGTCAGGATACCTATAAAAGCAAATATAGAAGATGGTCCTTAAGATGCTGCCTTTTTCTTTTTAAATATATTTACTATTAGTTTATAGTTCCACAAGTTTTTGAATTCCAAATTTTCTCCCCCCTCCTTCCTTCCTATGGTGGCATGCAATCCGATATAGGCTCTACATATACCTTCACATTAAATATCAGTCAAGTTGTAAAGAATTATAACTAAATGGAATGAATAACAAGAAAGAAGAAACAAAACAAAACAAAACAAAACAAAAAAGAGAGTAAGTAGTTTGCTTCAATCTGTATTCAGACTCCGTAATTCTTTCTCTGCATGTGGATAACTTTTTCCATCATGAGTCCTTTGGAGTTGCCTTATAACCTTGCATTGCTGAGGGCAACCCAGTCTATCAAAGTTAGTCATCACAGATACAATGTGTCTGTAATTGTTTACAATGTTCCCCTGGTTCAGCTCCCCTCACTTAGCATCTGTTTATCTAAATTTCTCCAGGTTATTATGAAGTCCGTCTGCCCCTCATTCCTTATAGCACAATAGTATTCCATTACATTCATATACCACAACTTCTTTAGCCATTCCCCAATTGATGGGTATCCCCTCAATTTCCAATTCTTTGCCACCACAAAAAGAGCTGCTATAAATATTTTTGTACATACAAGTCCTTTTCCTACCTGTGCCATCTCTTTGAGATACAGCCCTAGAAGTGGTATTGCTGGGTCAAAGGCTTTGCACATTTTTATAGCCCTTTGGGCAACATTCCAAATTGCTCTCTAGAATGGTTGGATCAGTTCACAACTCCACCAACAATACATTAGTGTTCCAATTTTCCCACATCTTCTCCCGCATTTATCGTTTTTCTGTTTTGTCATCTTAGCCAATCTGACCTGTGAGACATGGTACCTAAGAGTTGTTTTGATTTTAATTTCTCTGATCAATAGTAATTTAGAGCATTTTTTCATATGCTTATAGCTATCTTTAATTTCTTCCTCTGGAAGCTGCCTGTTCATATTCTTTGACCATTTATCAAATGGGGAAAGACTTATATTCTTATGAATTTGACTCAGTTCTCTGCATATTTTAGAAATGAAGCCTTTATCAGAGACACAGGTTGTAAAAAAATTCCCAATTTTCTGTTTCCCTTCTAATCTTGGTTACATTGGCTTTTTTTGTACAAAAAGACTTTTCAGTTTGATGTAATCAAAATTATCCATTTTGCATTTCATAATGTTATCTCTTGTTTGGTCATAAATTCTTCCTTTCTCCATAAATCTGACAGGTAAACTATTCCTTGCTCTCCCAAATTGCTTACAGTATTAGGCTTTATATATAGATCATGTACCCATTTAGACTTTATTTTGGTATATGGTGTAAGATATTGGTCTATGCCCAGTTTCTGTCATACTATTTTCCAGTTTTCCCAGCAATTTTTGTCAAATAGTGAGTTCTCATCCCAGAAGCTGGAGTCTTTGGGTTTATCATCAGCAGATTACTACAGTCATTGACTACTGTGTCTTGAGTACCTATTCTATTCCACTGACCTACCACTCTATTCCTCAATCAGTACGAAGTAGTTTTGATGATTGTTGCTCTATAGATGCTTCCTTTTTCTATGAGAATAACTGCAGAGAAGGCCTACTTGGCACTAACTCAGGCATATTTGGAAGCTTTCTTAATTTTTTCTAGGTGACTGTCAATACTTCTGGGGGTGTATATGCATACACACATATGTGTATGTGTATGTATGTATATATTATATATGTATATATGCAGGTATATATATACTCATATATATGTATATATATACATATATATATATATGAAAAATTAATGTCACATGCAGGTGCTCAATAAATAAATGTTGAAGTGAGAGCCCTGGATTCAAGTCTCAGTTCTAACAGTCTTCCATTTAAACATACTCGGGCTTTGATTTTCCCATCTATCAAACAGGGGCTGATTATAACAATATAATTTTAAAACTGAGGCATTTGGAAAGAGATCAATTCATCCAGAAATTAATTCTGCATTTTCCTAGAGTTTAATATAAGAATACTATCAATCTTTCTCTGGATGGAGAAACTAAAATCCCCAGGAGCGCAGTGATAAGGAGTTTAGAATCAAAGGGAGGCTTTTAGTCTGGTGCTCAGTATATCATGGGTCATTTCTCTTGAGCTGCAGTGTGCTGCTCCAGGTCTGGTACCACCCCTCTGACTCTTTTGAGGCCAGGGGTCACTCACCAGAGGACAGGGAGGTCACTGTGCTGCCCAACTGGTTTCTTTCTCAAAAGTACACCTTGATGGTCAGATCAAGACCCCCTGGCTTATGACAACTTCTTGGTCATGAAACCTGAAAGCTAACTCTAAAAAAGGACCTTGGCTGTTGAATCTTAAGAACAAAGTGACTTTTGTTGGCTGTTATAGAAGAAGACCACGTAGTCTATCCATCCTTCTATATATCCTGGCTCACAACAGATTCACCCAGAATAACTAACAAAGAGAGTCCCACCAGGGAATTCCTCAAAGAGCCAATTTTTTCACATATCCTTTCTCCCACCCCCAGACCTCCTCAGATTACCAAATCACAACTTAGCCAGCCATGGCCCACATTCTACATTGCTCCCACAGTCACACAGCAAGTTTAATTGTTAAATTGGTTTTTAAATGAAAGGAGGGGGAGAGGATTGGAGATAGCATCAGCATCCTTCTCTCTAGGCTTGAGTTCAAAGGAATCTTAGCTCAGAGCCAAAGGAGAGAATAGCAGATTTAAGGTACCCCAGGTCTAGATGCTTGTGCACTCTCTCTCTCTCTCTCTCTCTCTCTCTCTCTCTCTCTCTCTCTCTCTCTCTCCCCCACAATTCTCTGGCACATCTAAGCACAGCAGGGATTGCTGGAAAACAGAGGCTTTGATGATGTGCCCTCCCTGCTGTGAAGACTAATGCCTTCAAAGAGGGCATCCTGCTACGTTTGGGGCTGCTGTGGAAAATCTGACTGCAGTGTAATTAGACAAGAGAATTGAAGTTAAACTAGTGTTTCTAACACATACCTTCCTTTGTCCTCGTGGGAAGCTGACCGTGGGGATAAGGAGGTGGCAAGATGGAGAGAGAGAGAAGGGAGAAATGTTGTCTTTGAAGAGTAGAAAGTTGCAAGAGTATACAATAGTCTAGTAGCCTTGATGTCAGTTGTGAGAAGCAAGAAAATTTAAAGGACGTGATCAAGGCCAGGCAGAGTCAACCACTGGGTGAGGGAAGGAGGAGGGAGAGTTTCTTAGACTAGATATTTCACTGGTATGAGGAACTTCCTGCATGGAAACACGCCCCATAGATGTAAATCCATAGTTCATCTGTGGCTTACAGTGTTGCAGAATCACCTGGGTAACCAAGAAATGAAGAGTCTTGTTGAGGGTCATATAGCTGGTATGTATCAAAGGTCAGACTTGAACCCCCATCTCACTGACTTCAGGGTTAGTGTTCGACTCTCCTTTGTTGCCTCTCTAATTAGAAAACAGATAGCCACCTAGGAGTATGCTTTGAAAGGTTCCAGGATAATGCTAAAAATAGATTTTGGTGCTTTCACCCACAACTCAACCCCCCTCCAACTACTTGGGTGAAAACCGAGAATTTTCTCTTCCAGGATTAGTCATTTATGTGTAAATTTACTCCTAAAAGAGATAAAGCTGATTGACTTTATAAGCTGAAATAAATTGATTACTAGTTGAGAGAATAGTCATATTAGCTAACATTTATGTAATGTTTAGTATGTGCCAGATGCTGTTGCTAAGCAGTTTACAATTATTCTCTCATTTGAACCTCATAACAACCCTGTGAGGTTCCATTATTCTCCCCATTTTACAGATGAGGAAAACAAGGCAAACACAAATTAAGTGACTTTTTCAAGTTCACACAGATAATAAGTGTCTGAGTCCAAATTTGAATTCAGGTCTTCCTGTCTCCAGGCCAGTGCTCGATCCATTGTGCCACCAAACAGGATCCATTTGGAAAAGGAGTACTGGTGGTTCACACTTGTAAGAGAATTTTCTATATGAAGGCACCATAGATTTTAAGAGGAGACCTAGATTCAAGTCCTGACTCTCAAGCTCTCTAGCTTAAGACAAGTAACTTCCACCTCCTTATTCATGCCTTGGGTAGTATAGCCTAAGCCTAGGACTTAACAACTGAGTCAGTGGTTCTCAAACATTGTGCTGTAAAACATTAGATGTTGTGCTATTGCAGATAAAAGAAAAATTATGAATTATTTTGATTAATATAAATTTTACATACTCAAAATACTTCGGTGTGGAATGTATAGGATTTTTAAAAAATAACCTGCCTATTAATACATAGGAACCTCAAAATATATCACATTATGAACATGCACCAAAAAATCAACAAACAGCTGCTCTTATTGAAGGGTAACTGAGTCATTTAATTCTCCCATGGTTGCTAATCTAAGCATTCAGTGTGCCACAGTTTCTCATGGTAAATAATAATGAGGCAGGAAAAAAAAGTCTGAGACCCTTTAATTAAATCGTATATAGGATTAAATGTAAAGTAATACACTTGGGTTAAAGAAAATCAGCTTCACAAGTATCTGATGAGATTAACTGGGGAGGAGCCAAGATGGCAGAGTAGAAACAGCTCCTCCAAGCCACTCTGCCTCCAGATTACCTCCGAACTATGTAAAAGGGGACTCTGAACCACTTCTGGAGCCCCAGCACCCACAGAACGACACAGAGAAGCTAACTTCCCACTGACAGCCCAGCAGCCCTGCAGGAAGGACCAGTGCAGTGGTCTGGGACCTGGCAGCGCACAGCGCAGAGCTTGGGGAGCCAAGCCCAGGTCTGCCGGAGTTGTGGTTTTAGCCGCAGGGCGGCAGGGCCAGCAGCCAGCTGGAGGGACCCCAGAACACCAGCAGCTGTGGCGACTCCAGAATTATCAACATAGACATGCCTAGGACAAAGTGAGAGGTTAGTGTCCTATGGACTTTGGGACCAGTATTTGGGGAATGCGTCGGCTCCCTCCCCTGGGGGCTAGAAGCGGCTGAGGAGATGTGCCATTTTGTATTTTTCAGAGGCAGCTCCAGCTCCCGGCCTGCAAATTGTAGGGAGATCCAGCGATCAGTCTTGGGGGTAATCACTCTTGCTTTAACCTCCCTGGATCTGGATTGTGATCTAGGGTGGAAGTCGTGGGTGGGTTTACAGCTTGCCAGAAAGGGAAGTTGCCCCCCACACGTTCGGGACGAAAATTCCTCTATCTGGCCTTAAAGCCATAGTGTGGCAACAAGCCCAAAAGTCAGGTAATCAAGTGGCAACATGCCAAGGCAAAGGAAACAGAAAAATGCAACCCTAGACTCCTATTTTGGGGGCATAGAGCAGGAAAAGGACTGTGAGGTCAGAAGTCCTGTTCCAAAAGCCCCAGGGGAAAACATGAGTGAGTTGCAGGCCATAGAGGACCTTAAGAAGGACTTTAAAAATCAAATAAGAGAAGTGGAGGAAAAATTGGAAAGAGAAATGAGAAGGATGCAGGAAAAGTATGAAATGAGGGTCAACAGCCTGACTGAGGAAAACACCACCTTAAAAAATAGACTAACTCAAATGGCAAAGGAGGCCTAAAAGGGCAATGAGAAGAAGAATGCTTTAAAAAGTCGAATTTGCCAGATGGAAAAAGAATCTCAAAAGTTCACTGAGGAGATTCATTCCTTCAGAGTTAGACTGGAGCAAATGGAAGCCAATGACTTTATGAGAAATCAAGATGTTGTTAAGCAGATCCAAACAAATGAAAGATTAGAAGGCAATGTGAAATATCTCATGGGAAAAAACACTGACCTGGAAAATAGATCCAGGAGAGACAATTTAAAAATTATTGGACTACCTGAAAGCCATGATCAAAGAAGGAACCTAGAAATCATCCTTAAAGAAATTCTCAAGGAAAATTGCCCTGATGTTTTAGACCCAGTGGGGGAAATAGAGGTTGAAAGAATCCACAGATCACCTCCTGAAAAAGATCCCAAAAAGAAAACTCCCAGGAATATTATAGCCAGGTTCCAGAATCCCCAGATCAAAGAGAAAATACTACAAGCAACCAGGAAGAAACAATTTCAATATTGTGAAACACAATCAGAATAGCCCAGGACCTGGCAGCTTCTACACTGAGGGATCGAAGGGCATGGAATATGATATTCCAGAGGGCAAAAGAACTGGGAATGAACCCAAGGGTCACCTACCCAGCAAAAACTGAGTATTTTGTTTCAGGGGAAAATATGGTCATTCAGTGGAATAGAGGACTTTCAAGCATTCTTGAGGAAAAAACCAGAGTTGAATAGAAAATTGACATCCAGACACAAGAAGCAAGAGATGCCTGAGAAGGTAATCAGGGAAAAGAAATCAAAAGGAACTATCAAAGTTGAACTATTTACATTCCTATATGGAAAAGCAATAACTGTGACTGATGATATCTTTCTCACTATGAAAATAATGGAAGAAGGGTGTGTGGTCATATGAATACATATGTGAATGTGTGTGTATATGGTTACAGCTATATATGGATAGAGGGCATAGGTTGAATTTGTTGGGAAGGGAGGATACTCAAGGGGTGAAATTATGAGGTGAGAGAGGAAAGTGGCAAGAGGAGATGGGGAGAGACAGGGTAGGGTAAACTATCTCATGTAGAAGAAGCAAGGGGAAGTGGTTGCAAGGGAGGGGAAGAATAGGAAAGCAAAAAGGTAAAACCACATTCTCATCGAATTTGGTTCAGGGAGAGAATGACATACATACTAAATGGGATATCTTAACCTACAGCAGAATAGGGGGAAGGGGGATGAGAGGAGGGATGATGGATGGGAGGGCATCCTTGGGGGGGAGGGGAGGTTGGAAGTACCCACTATAGAAAAGGGACAGGATCATGTGGGGAATGGACCAGGTGGGGGGTGGGATGAGTGGGAGGGAATTATAAGCAGCCTTGTACAATATATCTACTATGATAATGTTTTGTATAGCTAGACATGTACAACATATACTGAATTACTTATCTCCCCAGAGGGAATGGGTGACAAGGGAGGAAGGGAATGGATCTGAAATTCAAGGTCTTAAGATTAAATGTTTCAAATATATATAAATACTATTATTAATACTATTTTGCTTGTAATTGGGAGATAAGATGTGCAGGCATTGGGACACAAAGATTTACCTTCCTCTAATGGAAAAGTCGAAGGGGGTATGGGAGAAGATATGGGAGGGAGCAGATTGGAGGAAGCGATATCTTGGGGGACTGCTATTCTGGGAGGGTGGGTAGGGGAAAAACAGGGGGGGGGAAATGATTTTAACTCAAAATCTTGTGGAAATGAATGATGTAAAACAGAAGTTTAAAAAAAGAAATGGATTTAACTGATAAATATTTAATATGTTAACCTTCCCAGAGCTATTTATGTTTTTAATAGTTTCAATTTAAATAGTATTTTCCCTAATTACATATTGAGAAAATGTTTAGCATTCATTTTTACAAGATTTTGAGTTCCACATTTTTCTCCCTCCATCATTTCCCTCTCCTCTTCTGAACTGTAAGCAGTTTGATATAGTTTATACATGTACTATCATGTAGAACATATTTCCATATTTGTCACAGTTGTAGAAGAAGAAACTGAACGAAAGGAAATTAAACTATGAGAAACAATAAAGTGAAAAAATATGCTTAAAAAAAAAAAAACAAGTATCTGATGAAGTTAGACTATAGTTCATCTAAAAAGGATGTTTTTTTTTTTTGTTTGTTTTGTTTTTGTTTGTTTGTTTTGTTTTTTTCCAGACTGCAATCATGAGTCAGCAGTGGAATAAGGCTGGCCAAGAACGCTAATGAAATCTTGGGACTAAGGAAGTGAAGTTCTGTAGTACCAGCCCCTCCCTCTGATTGGAAGGTAGAGAGTTCCTTCCAGAACCTACCTTTAGAGAGGCCAATCAAACCAGTCATCTCTTCATTTCCCACCAGGGTGTAGTCCTCTGAACTTGTCATCATGCCTCCCTGGGGACTGTCCCAGCTCTTCTTTTCAGTTTCCTTTTGTATATTGTCTTCCCTCATTAGAATATAAGTTTATTGAAGGCAGGCTATATATTTTGTCTTTCTTTGTATTCCCAGGATTTAGAATAGTGCCTGGCACATAGTGAGCATTTAATAAATATTTATTGACAGACTGATGACTGATTGAACAGATCACATCAGGAGTATTATCTTCAGTCCTAGGTGGAAAATGATAAAAATGTAGTTTCCTGAATGGGGCAATTAGGATAACAGAAGGACTTAGGATCCCTACATACATAAGAAGACCAGTTGAAGGAACTGGAGATGTTCATTGTTGAGAACAGAAGCATTAGGGGTTCACAAGTACAACATGATAGCCATATTCAAGTATTTAAAAGACTATTACATAGAATGGAAATTTAAATGTATTCTGTCTGACCCTGGAAGATAGAACCAGGAATAGTAATTGAAAGTTTCAAAGAAGAAAATACAGTCTTGGTGTAAGAAAAATTCCCTAGAACAATTACATCTTCAAAGTGAAGTTGGCTGTCTTGGCGGGTTACAATAATGACAGCTCCAAATCATATGCACTTTTACACACAATATCTCATTTGACCCTTACAAAAATCCTATGTTGTAGATGCTACAGACCCTTCTTTATTTATGTAAATTTTCATTCCAGAATTTTGACTTTACATAACGAATTCTTAAAGAAGTCTGCATTCCAAAAAAACAAATACAAAAATTCATTACACCAACCAGATCCTGTATTATAAGACACTGTATAATGCAAGCAGCATAAATGGTATTGGGAAGCTAAGAAGCATCTCTAATTCAGTTACCACTTATCTGCATACAGTAAGTGATGCTGTGCCTCTCTTTGTATTCAATAGTGATCCTTAGATTTTCACCATGGTTGATGGCAAATGTACTCTTGAGGAGGAAATTGAACCATCTTGTAAGTATGAGTCAATAAACTTGGAAATTAAAATAAAAATAATTAGAAAATATGAAGGATAAAAATTGCCATCAATAGCACATGAACTGACTGAACACCATAGTGAAGGATGTTACCCAGATAAAGGAGCATGCAAAAGGCAGTGCTTATATGAAGTAGACTTATCTGTCGAAACCAAGAGAAGGTGCTATTCTAGAGATAGAGAAACTATTAAGTATGTGTTTGGAAGACCAGAGTCAGAAAAAATGTTCTTTAAGCTTGATGACAATTCAAGCCAAGACTCAAAGCTTCTTTGAAGATTTAAAGGTAAAGTATAGTGAAGGAACACAGGTATTTACAGCAAGCAGTGGTTGGTTTGCACGATTTAAAAATTGTGTGGGATTTCATTATGTGCAAGTATCAGGAGAAGCTGCTAATGCAGATACTAAAGTAGCAAAGCTGTTCCCAGAATTCCTAAAAAAAATAACAGATGAAGGTCCCTACTTGCTGGAGCAAATCTTTTATGTAGACAAAACTGGCCTATTTTATCATAGAATGCCATCTCAAACCTACATCTCAGTGGAGGAAAAAACTATGCCAGGCATAAAGTTTTGAAAAATAGAGTTGCTCTTCTGCTTGGAGGGAATGCATGTGGGACTTACAAATTAAAATGTATTTTTATGCACCACTAGGAAAATCCCAGAGCCCTGAAAAGAATCAGCAAGGCAACATTACCTGTGCATTATTTTGCTAACCCTAATGCATGGATAACCCTTATCATCTTTGAACAATGTTTTATGTACTGCATCATTCCCAAAGAGAAGTTTTGTAATGATAATGCATCCCTTTCAAGACTCTGCTTATTTTGTATAATGCCCTAGATAATCCCCCCTTCTGGATGATTTTAATGTAAATGTAAAAATGGTCTACATTCTCCCTAATGCTACCTTATTATTACAACTTATGGATCAGAGTTTTTGTGAATTTAAATATATATTATTTACTTACTATGTTTTTCCAGGCAATTACAGGTTTAGATGCAGATAAGAAGTTGACATGGAGAGATTTCTGGAAATCTTATCATATTTTCTGTGCAATCCATGATATTGCTTAGAGATGGGAAGATGTCATAGGAACATGTATGAGGGGTATTTAGAAAAAACGTGTGCCCACAGTCCATTCCCAGTTTTCATGGATTTGCAAAGACAAAACTCAAAGAAGTGAGTAACAAGATAGCAAATTTAGCACACAGATTGGAGCAAGAAGAGGATGAGGATGATGTGGAGGAGTTGACTGGGTGTCATGGAGAAAAACTGTCGAATGAGGATCTGATGGAACTGCAAACTGCAGAGATTGCAGAAGAAGAAAGGGAAGCCTTGGAACCCCAAGTTGAATCAAGAAGGTTCACAATGAAGTAGGTGGCAGAAGCATTTCATCATTTGAGTGAGTTTTTTCTTGTATTGAAAAGATGGTTCCAAATACAGATTTTTAAAAGTTAAAAAAACTAGTTGAGGATAATATTGTTTGCTATCAGATATACGAGTCGGGGGGAGGGGGGAAGAGACATCTCTTGAGAGCTTAGTAAAAAAAAATGTGCACCCAACCCACCAGGCTAGGTGCAGTGGTTGGGGAAGGAACAACATATTGTCCACCTACATTAATTTTACTGTACAGTATTGTGCATACTTTATCAGTAACTTTACCTTTCATTTCATAATTCTGTTTATTACACTACACCACTTAATATGTCTGTGTTTTAGCACGTTTTATGACTTAGGTAAAGGTATTATTTCATGTATGCTTTTGTTATATAGGCTAAGTGAAATGAGTGGATTGGGGCAAATTTGTGTTACATAATCATTGCTCTACTAGTGGTATTTAGAATTGCCTATATGCATAAATCAAGAACTATTTGCATTATTATCAACTCCGTTTTACTAATAAGGAAACTGAGTCAGACTTGCACAGAATCATAAACCTATTAAGTGTCCAAGGTGGGTTCTAAAATCAAATTTTCCTGAATCCAAGTCAAGCCTGTCTACCCACTGCACCTCCAAGTGGGCTTTTTCTCATTGAGAGTCTGCAAGCAAAAGCTGGATCATCACTTGAAGTATGTGTGTGTCAGGGGTGGAAGGAAAATTTGGTACAAGTTGCAACCAATGATATCTAAGTTTCCTTTCAACTAAAAACATGGGATTTAGTAAAGTCTAATGGGGATATAGAATTTTAGTTGGAACTGAACATTCCGGTTATGACCCTGTATTTTCATTCTGGGACCAAAAAAGCAGGTCATCATAACAACTAGAAGACATTTTGCTTCTTCATCAACCTTAAGTCAGTTGATTTGTATCATACTAAACAATGGTTGGCTTTCTTACTAGAACTTTGTGTAGGATGACATTCCAGGTAACTTGGGACTGTACAATATATTGAAAGAACCCAATGGAAGGGGACATACAACTGGAAGAAATAGAATAACTTTCTCAGCAGCCGCTCAAATTTTACTGTGTCATAATTTGGGGCTCCAGAGAGAAAAAGGCATAGAAAAGTCAAATGTTGATTACTAAAACCAGCATTGGTTCACTTAAGTACAAAACATGAGAAACTTCATTTTCCTTTCTTCTTTTTTTAAAGATACAGTTAGCTATAACACATCTTCATCTCACCAAGGCATCAACAAAGCTTCTTATCATATATTTATGCATAAGATTTAAAAAACATATAATATGGGCCGGATAACAGTTGTTTAAACAATAATACTCAAAGAATTCAAATTAATGGAATTAAGTGAGTCTTAAGGGAGGCAGTGTGCCGCAGGATTATAACTTTGGCCCTGTCCTGATACATAAATGTACTTGCAGATTTTTCAGATGACAAACCAAGGAGGAATTACATACACTAGATGACCAATGAAATATTTTGAATAAAAACTTGACGGCTAAAATGGCAGTCTAAACTATGATGAAATTTCTTTTTTTGCAACATGCCAATGTGTTTTTTTGCCAATATGTTTTGCATAACTTCATATGTATAGTGGGTATCATATTCCTGGCCTTCTCAATGTATGGGGGAAGGGTGTAGGGAGCGAGAGAAATTGGAACTTAAAACTGTATCTATATCTCTACACACATATATGAGTGTATGGATGCACGTGTGTTTTATATATATCTATATATATACACATGTATACACACATATGTGGGTGTCTATGTATATGCATATATACTTATAATACATATGTGTGTATATATACATATGCACACACACACATACCTTGGTGTAAAGTGGATACTTAGTAAATGCTTTTTGATTGATTGATGGAAACATACATATAAAGTCTTGCATTTGAGTTACAATATGAATTGCTCAAGTACAAATGGGGGAGGAAAAGACCTTGGAAACTGGATTTGACCATGTGCTCAGTGTGAGCCAACAGTATGATGCATTTGCTAAAAACACTAATCCAATCTTTGCCAGAATTAATAGAATTTTATTCTATACTAGCAATGTCCATATGAGGGCAACCAAGATGTTAAAGGACCTCAAAAGCATAGAGTATAAGGAATGCTTATGGGAATTAGTGATGTTTAAACTGGAACAAGGAAGACACATTAGTCACAGTTGTTTAAAGTGCTGTCATATACAAAAGTTCCTAAACTTACTGAAAACCACTTGAGGATAGAGGTCGTGTCAGTCATCTATTTAGCTTTCTTAGTATCTAGAATAGTGGTTTCCATGCACTAGGATTTGAAAAAAAATGGAGTGAATAAATGAAGAGGTTCTGGATTAGCACAAAGAACACAATTAAGATAGATAGGTAGACAATATAGGGAGGCATATTTCAGCTTAATGCTAGGAATAATTTTTTTAACAATTAGAGATGATCAAAAATGATACAAGGTAGTGAGCTTTCCATCATCACTAGAAATATTCAGGCACAAACAGAGAGTGCTTCAAGTTCTATCAGAGATATAGTAGAAAGGATTTTTTCTTTATTTAAGAGTTAGATTAGATTATCTGCCAAGTGCCTTTCTACTCTTAAAATTCTATGGTTTTCAGTTACTAGATATTAGAGATGGAGGGTACTATATGAAGCATTCCTTGGAACAGGTCTTTCATAGTCCTTGCATTTACCAGGTCCTAAATAAATGCTCATTGAATTGAGTATAATTGGGAGGTCTATTTTGTTGTATAAATTTATTCTGGTGTTCACAGGAGAAATATATGACCTGTATGATTAATGACCAGTATACTTCCTTCCCCTGAGGTCAGGACAAGACGGGAAGCCATTAGGAAGAATTCCTAATGGTATTTTGAGATGTTGTAGTGTGTTGCTAATAGATATTTGGGATCATTTTTCTATAAAATTTTAAGTAGAATGTATATAACTCTTTTGGAGACTCTGAAAATTATACTCTACAAAGGCAGATTTAAGGACTGCACTAGATGATTTATTCATTGCTCTTTCAAATATTATGATACTACTTTTTTAAAAGAAACTGAGGAAATATGGAAGTTGAATGAACAATCTAGGTGGCAGATATTCGTGGATTCAAAATACATTCTGAAAAGTTCACCAAGAATACAGTATATTAGTTTTTAAAATAGAATTTGATTTCAGTTCCATATATATTTTTTAAAGTACCTACTATGTGGAAAGCAATTCAGAAGTAGGCAGAGGGAATGGTATTAAGGATAATATTTAGTAAATGTACTGCTGGAAAAGGTGAGTTGGCCATTCAGTAAGAGCAAAACATGATCAATAGGCTGACTGTGTGCACTATTGGTATCCATGAAATGTGATGAGAAATCTAGAAGAGTTACTGTTAGTTCAATCTCCATCTCACATTGGAAGATTGATGGAAGGGAAGAGAATAAGTATTTATATAGCCCCTACTATGTAGCAGGAACTGTGCTAAGCACCTTAAAAATATAATCTCATTTTATTCCTGCCACAACCCTAAGAGGCAGATATTATTACAGTTAAATAAACTGTCCAAGGTAATATAAAATGTAAGTGTATGAGGTCAGATCTTAACTCAGATCTTCCTGATTCTAGCCCCAGTGTTCAATTCATTGTGACACCTACCTGCCTAAGGCACAGAAAAAGGCATGGATAACTTGCTTTCAAGAGACTACTTACAATGGTGAGGTTACAGATCCATAAAAGTATGTATAATGGAAAATATTGAAATCTTAGACTACTGGACTTAAAATAGAGGGTAAGGGAGAAAAATGCCTCCATAGATCTGCCATATCAGACATCACTGGGCACAACATTTATGACACAGGTAGAATATCAATGGGGTGGAGAGAATAACTAACTCTGAACTAACCAAGAACAGGGACAGATGGGATATATTAGAAAAAAAGAAGAGTAAGGGAATCACTGGATACAACATAAATTCAGGTGAGGAAATTCACAAACCTGGGGAAATATGGGAAGTATTTAACTAAGATTCAACTGAGGGAGAAACAGAATTGTTGTGATAAGAGTATACTCTGGACTATGGGCCAGAAGAAGAAAGTGGATGAGATTAAAAAAAAAAACAAACCTTGGAACAGAGAGATGACAGCGTTTGGTGATAGGAGCCTTAAAATACTCAGACACATCCTGGAACTCTCTCCATGTTACAAGTTGAATAGCTTTTAAAATCTTTTAATAGTAATTCCATTCTTTAAAAGGTAGAGGAAAGGATGATGGTGAAGTCATTATTCTGTAGCTCATTGTGACTGACCAGGGGAAACTGGTTTCTAAAATAGAAATGATGGGTAGTGTAGGAGGCAGTGAATCTACATCTTCATATTCAAAGGAGGTAAGGAAGGAAAATATTGGAACAATTAATGCATACCATGCCTTTTTTTCTTGGAAAACAGTCAATAACAGGTCAATCAACAAGTACTTATTATATGATTATGTCAGTGCTAAGTTGTGGGGATACAAAGAAGTTGTCATGTCCCTCAAGAAGTTTCTAACTTCTGATTGTTCTTTCATTTCAGTCATGTCTGACTCTTCATGACCCCATTTGGGGTTTTCTTGGCAAAGATACTGGAGTACTTTTCCATATCCTTCTCCAGTTCCTTTTACAGATAAGAAAACTGAGGCTAACAAAGTTAAGTGACTTGCTCAGGCTCAACAAGAGAGATAATATTTAAATAAATAAGCACATTTGAGATATATACTGAGTAGAAAGAAGGTAATCTTAGAGGAGAAGGCTTAGGGAGGAATGGATTAGGGAGGGGTACCAAGGATGCTAGGGATGCTAGGAGTGGAGATAAAAAAGAGATCATTCCAGACATGAGAAACAGCCAATGCAAAGGTACAAAGAGGGGAGATAGTGCAGTGCAAGAAATTGCAAATAGGACTCTTTAGAGGGATTGTAGAGTATGTGGAGAGATATAAAGTATAAGGGTATTTAAAGGTAGGAAGGAGTCAAGTCACAGAGTTTTAAATTCCAAACAGATGACTTTATAGCTGATCCGGCAGGTAATAAGGAACCAGAGAAGTTTAGGAAATAGGGAAGGGAACAATGATCATAGCTACAATTTAGGAGAATCACTCTGGCAGCTGACTGGATTAGAGTGGAAAGACATGTAGACCAATTAGAAAACCTCCACAGTAGGATAAGTGAGGAGTGATAAGGGCATAAACTAGAGTGGTGGCTGTGTGAGAAGAGAGAACCGAACACGAAGGAGCGATATTGTAAAGGAAGAAATGAGATTTGAGAATGGTTGGCTGTTTGGTGAATGAGAGCAACAGTTGAAGAAGACATGGAGGTTGTGAACCTCAGTAGTGACTGGAAGGATAGAGATACTCTTGAAAATACAGGGAAGTTGGGAAGAAGGTTAAGAGGCTTAATCCTATTAAGATTTGGGTGGGGCGGCTAGGTGGCACAGTGAATAGAGTGCCGGCCCTGGAATCAGAAGGACCTGAGTTAGGAGCCGGCCTCTGACACTTTAATCCACACAAACAAAAACCTAGCCCTGTAACCTTGGGCAAGTTACTTAACCCCAATTGCTTAAAAAAAAAAAAGATTTGGGGAAAAGATGATGGATTCTATGACATATCAAGTTTGAGATGTCTACAGGATACTTAGTTTGAGATGTTCAGTAGTTGAAGTGCTCTGGGACTGGAGGTCAGCAGAGATTAGGTTTGGATATTTCAATATGGGAATCATCTATGCAGATGATAACTGAAAGAAATGGAAACTGATGAGAACACCAAGTGAGAGCGTATCAAGAGAAAAAAAGAGGGTCTAGGACAAAGTCTTGGGGTAAAGTGTGACAATGGTGAAGAGCAAAAAGAGGTCATACCATCAAATGGCTTAAAACTCTACAGAGGAGATTTGCCTAAGAGGGAGGAGAAGTTCTCAAGAATGAAATTCTGATGACACAAAAGTTAACAATTCTTGATGAATAAAAACAAAGTGATCTGCTTAAAGAAATGAGTATGAATGTCTCGAGAACTTTTTGACTAACTCAGAGAAATGAGTCAGTCCATGAAGAAGTCTTTAATAAGCACCTACTATGTGCCAGTTACTGTGGTAAATGATGGAGACAGAAAGAAAAACCAAAAAGTCCCTGCCTTTGAGGAAATTCCAATCTAATAGGGGAGACAACATTTAAACAACTATGAACCCAATAGAGAAAAAAATTCTAGAATCAAGATAGATTTTGAAAGATTCCCTTTAGAAAGTAGAATTTTATCTAAGACTTTAAGGAAATCAGGGAATCCAGGAGGTAGAGATGGGGAGAGAGAGAATTCTAGGCATGGGGGACAATCAGAGAAAATGCCCAGAATCAGTGTCAGCCTTGAAGGTCTTGAGCTGGGTGTGCCCCTTTTTTGTTGTTCAGTCATATTTGACTCTTCATGATCCAATTTAGGATTTTCTTGGCAAAGATACTGAAGTGGTTTGCTATTTCCTTCTACAGCTCATTTTACAGATGAGAAAACTGAGGCAAACAGGGTAAAGTGATTTGTCTGGGGTCACAGAACTAGCAAATGTCTAAGATCAGATTTAAACTCAAGAAGATGTCTTTCTGACTCCAGGCCCACCTCTCTATCCATTGTGCAGATATACCCTTAGCCCTGTTTTGTTCAAAATTATTTTTTATCAATTTTATCAAAAAATTATCAATGGGTGGCATGTTTATCAACTATGCCTATGACACAAAAGTCAGGATTATTGAATGACTAAGAATCAAATATCTCAAAAGGCTAAAATGATTTTTTGAATTAATTAGAGTACAATTTTGAATGTAACCTTGTGAATTAATTGTACATATACAGAATAAGGGGACATGTAAATGCCAAGAGTTCATGTGAAAAAAAATTTGTTACCTTGGTATGAGTGTTTAGTGGATTGTAAACTCCACAAGAATCAATAGTATAATACAGAAGCCACAAAAGCTAATAAGATTATATGGTACATTAATGAAGGTTATTAATTTAGAGTTATCCAAAAGCAGGATTGGTTTCTTTCTTCAGGAGGTACTGAATGGTACATGAATGCCTGTCATGACTGCTTCCTTGAAGGCAGACTTCAGAAAAGGATTACATGATTATCAACGACACTTTAGAGGAAATTTCTGTTCAGGGATGGCTTCAACTAACTTCTGAGGTCCCTTGTAATTATGCAATACTGTGATTTAATTTACCTTCTTCATTTTGGACATGGAGGAGTAAATTGAGGTCTTTTAAAAAATTCATTGGTCTTAATGGCAAAAAATGGCACTCCTCATTATTTAAAATAAGTCACTCTGTATTGTTGTTCATAATAGTCTGTGCTATGACAAAATAGAAAATATATCCAGTTCCTCCAGAGGAAAGAAAAAGAGTTCCTGAAAATAGAAGGTCAACTACAGTCTCTGATTTATAAAGATATGGGGTGATTAATCGGGAGCAGGATGATTTGGGGCGATGTTGAAGGGGTAGAGAAGAGTTCTCTGAGTGGTCATTGAGTCCCTAAGAAAGGAAAATAATTATAAAGAAGAAGGTATGACTATATGTGGACCAAATGTGGAATCTGAAATATTTTCTTCACAAACTGAGTCCCCCCTGCCTTTTTATCCCTGTAAGAGTTATATGTAAGAGTGAATGGAGTGCTGAACTTGAAGTCCATGACCTAAATTCAAACCCTGTCTCAAACCCTTATTAAGCCGTACGACCCTGTGTAACCTCTCAGCCTCAGTTTTCTTATCTGTAAAATGGGAATCATAATATCAACTATCTCATAGTTGTTATGAAATAATGCATGTAAATTGCTTTGTAAAATTTGAAACTCTACATAAATGATCTACTCCATTATATCCTCTCACTTTTTCAATCAGTCATCATCGTACACCCAGATTCTCCCTCAGAAGAATAGGAAGACTATTAGAGATTCTCCTCGGAAAGAATGCACCAGGCTTGTTCTATATTAAGTTGAAAGCTGAAAGACACTTTGGGGAACTGTAGAAGTATCCTCTTTGGGACCCGGGCATTTGGAATGCTCACTATTGTCTCAGGTTTCCGGGAGTGGACACAGCAACGCCAGGATCAGTTTCAGAAAGGCAATGGAGTACAATGGAAAGAGCACTAGAATTTCAATCTTTCAGCAGCCCTAGCTTCAATACCACCTCTGACACTTATTGTTTGTATGAGCAGGGAAATCCATTTAAACTCTCTGAATTTCAATTTTCTTAGTAGTAATATAAGGGGGAAATATATATATATACATGTATACATATATAATCTACACATATATGTGTGAATATGGATAGTATATATGTTTGAATACACATATATGTATATATGTGTGCGCATAAATATACATATCTACATATCTACATGTATTCTGTGTATTGAGAAGGAAGAGCATAGCCATGAAGACATTATGAACCCATCCCCTACTCCTTGTTAAAGGGGGTCAAAGTGAATTCTAAACACTCAGTATTTCATTTGAAAATCATCAATCAATAATCAATAAACATTTATTAAGCACTTATGTGCTAGGCATTCTGCTAAGCTCTGGTGATACAAAGAAAAAGCAAAGACAAAGTAGTCCCTGTATTCAAGATGCTCACATTTGAATGGAGAGTTTATATTCTGATATATGTAAGAAAATCATTCAGTATGTGGTGGAAATTTGGCCAGGAGGGAGAAGAGACTCCTTGCAAATAACCATCTTACTAGATTCAGGTCCTTTCAGATCCACTTAGAACACATTCAAGTTCTGCTCCTTCAGTCTCTGAAAAATTGACTTAGAAACAGTATCTAAGCATCTGGCTTATGCTGAAGCATCCAGAGAGGAAGAGGGCTGTAGAAACTTTGCTTCCTTTCAGAATCCAGATCCAACTTTGATTAGTTCTTGAGGAAAGTGGGAATCGAGACATGCATGACAGGGGAAAAAAGAAAGAAAAAAGATAAGGAGAGAAATGGGAATGAAAAGTCTGAGCAAATTATAAGACAACACATATGATGCTAATTGTGGCTGTTAAAGAACTATGAGACAGAGAAAGAGAGAAGACAGAGAAAAGGAGGAGAGGGGGGAGGGAGAGAGAGAGAGAGAAGAGGAGAGAGGAGGGAGAGAGAGAACAGGCCTAATGGGAGGATAATCACATTTGCAGGTAGAACAGCAATGACCTGAGCATAGAAAATGCAGTCTGGGCCGCAGGGCGGGAGAGTGTCCTGAGATAATGGAGCATCCAGCTGGCTGTCTAGATCCTGTCTGAAGGACTTGCAGAAGGATGAAAAAAGGGCAATGAGAGATATGGAAGACAGGACAAGAAGGAGGGATGGGTAGAATTCTGATGGTGAATGTTCTATATAGCTTAAGTAGATGTATAAGTAGTGAGGACTTCCAGATTACACCTGACATACTGATGTTCCATGGGAACTCTGGCTAGACCAAGGAACTTGGTCTTTTGTTACCAGAACTTTGCCTCAGTCTTCTGGCTCTTGCTATAGTGTTGGTTTGGAGCAAGAGCTAAGTCCCCCTCATGGATATTCAAATAACTGCGGATCACCCCTTTTTAACTTTAGGTACCTGGAATGAGTGAGAACGGGCTTCACATGCCTATACAGACACGAAAAGCAACCTCTGCCAATCTCAAGAAAGCAGAAATTGGCACACTGTCACCACTGGGGGTGTCAGCTTTACTGCCTGAGGCCTACTCATGAAAACCAGTGATGTTATCTGCCAGGCAAGGCAAAATCCAATTCCATTCGTATTGTTGATCCATTCTGGGCAAGGCATAGAAAGGAGTAGGGGCAGGCTGAGAGAGTCTATGATACCCAATGTTGGATGAAAAGGAAAGCAGTTGGTTTGTTCACAGTGTCGAACGTGTGAAGATCACTGATATATTGTTCCAGTGGAAGTGGGAGGAGGTGAGAACAAGAGAACAATAGAACAGTAAGAGCCCAGAATAGGAAGGTTATATTGAATCAGAATGGAGAAAATGTCACAGCTCTGTGTGGAGAGGACTCTTCCTGACTTTGTTAGTTTGCTGCCTTTCAGAATTAAAGAGCTGCTTTCTGCACAGCACAGGAGCGATCATCACCATCGTCATTATCCATTTTATAGCACTTTAAAGTTTAAAAAAAGTACCCTAGAAATATTATCTCATTTGATCCTAACAAAAACCATGGGAGGTAGGTGCTATCACTATTCACCTTTTACACGGAGGATACTGAGGCAATTAGAGATAAAGTGACTTGTCCAGAGTCACACATCTAGTAAGTATCTGAAGCAAGATTCAAACTCAAGCCTTACTGATTCCAGATCCATCATTCTACTCCCTGTACCACTTAGGTTATGTTGATATTCAACAGGAACCTTTCTACTCCCACCTTCCAGAACTGAACCTTCCTCACCCTCCAGTGGACTGGTCATTTTTCAGTGTTCTCTCCTGATTTCATCCTTCATTTTGACCCATCAGTCTCCTAAATTAGCTATTTTAAAATTTCACTAAGAGGAAATTCATTTGGATTTTTCTTCTATTTTTGTAGTGTCAGAATAAAAGAAACAAACTATTATTTACCAAAATTTATATTGTATATACTTTTATGTCTAAGAAAAATGTCTCCCAAAAGAATCTAACTTGAGGGCAGGGATTTGCTTCCTTTTTTGTCTTTCTAATTCCAACACTTCGAAAATTTCTGAGTACATAGTAAACAGTTAGTAAGTGCTTGTTTATTGACTGATCAACCTGCACAGACTCTTGATTTTACATACAGCTGTGGCCCATGGGTGCATTTTTTATTTGACAGCAACTACAACAGAAAATTATAGCTTGATAATGTCCCAATATTTCAAATGAACTAAAGGCCTGTGGTGTATAACCCTCTCTACTCCTGCTTCAATTTTTACAATGTCATTTCAGTCATGTCCAATTCTTTGTGACTTCATTTGGGGTTTTCTTGGCCAAGATACTGGAGTGGCTTGCTATTTCCTCCTCAGCTCATTTTATAGATAAGGAAACTGAGGCCAACAAAGGTTAAGTGATTTGCCCAGAATCACACAGCAAGTAATTGTCCAAGGCTGGATTTGAACTCATGAAAATGAGTCTTCCTGATTTCAAGCCCAGTGCTCTATCCACTAAAACACCTAGCAGCTTTTCCTCCATACCCTGATGTTTTCATATAATTCAATACCGATTTCTTCCTTTACATCCTACCTTATTCATCACCATTTTAGGGGGGAGATTTAAATTTTTGGGAGATTTAAATTTCTCAAGGTCATTTCATCTAGGAAATGTCCAATATTAATGAAAGGCAGTGCTTAAGGTCAAATGAAATTAAGGTAAGCTAGCAACACATAATTGCCATGCTACGTGGGACCAATGGATCATCTAGTCTAAAATCCTTTCCAACGGTAGGATTACAGGAATACCTTTCAAAGCACATTCTTAATCTTTTTGATGGCAACCAAGGATAGGAACATATCTCTAAACATCCTAATTTCTTTTAACGACAATAATAATGCTGAATTATCAAGAAAAATAATCAAATACTCTCTGTTTAATGATTTTCATATATGCAGTTACAATAATGTTGAAGAAGTCTAAATGACCAACATGGTGATGACTACCAAAAAAAAATGTGGTACATTCATTAAAGCCAACAACTAGGAGGAATAACAAAGAAATAAGGAAAGCACTTTACTAAATAATGCAAGGAAAAATAGTATGTATATCAACTATGACAACATAAGAGAGAAAGTAAATGAGAATGCACAGACAAAGGAAGAATCTTGACAGAGACTTAAAGAATGGAATTGAAAAGTTCTTGTGCTACTTTTTGCACCAAAATGAATTAATCACCCCAAATGGTTCTTGTGGACCAGCTAACTGACTATGCAACAAAACTGGACCTAAAGGAAGGTCTCTGGGGTCCCTTCCCATCTGTGCTCCTATAAACCTGGGAAGATCTTTGAAGAGGGTGAAGGGATGGACAAAGGATTATTGTTCTGTCCCCATTGTATCTCCTACCTCCCTCCTTTCTGAACTTCACAAGGTAGAACACATTCAAAACTCTTTGTGCTGCTATGGCTCTTAATCAATTTTCTTCCCTGCCTGAACTCTCTGAAGTTTATGACTATTTTGATCCACATACAATAACTGAGATTTTCCAAAGCAGACTTTCATTTAACTGTGCTTAACTTTTGCTGACCTAAGAAGTCAGCAGGATGCAGCAGAAGGGGGGCTGGATGTGGCATCCTACAACCTGGGTTGGAATTGGGTAACTAGGTGATACAAAGGATAGAACCCTGGAGTCAGGAAGACCCGACTTCAAATACTGCCTTGGATCCTCATTAGCTGTGTGTCTCTGCAAGTCACCAACCCTCCTTCAACAACAGTATCTTCATTTGTAAAATGGAGAACCCCCCTCCTAGACTTGTTTTGATGATCAAATGAAGTGCTTTGCAAACCTTAAAGCTACAGGACACACTGGATAATGATCTAGGTCTAGAGTCAGGAAGATCTGAAATCCAACCTCAGATTACTGTGTGACCCTAAGCAAGTCATTTAACCTTTGTCTGCTCCAGTTTACTCATCCCTATCTCAGAGGATTGTGGAGAGGTTGAAATGATATGAAGTTTAAAAAGCATTTAGAATAGTGGGTTCTTATATGTTCTTATCCCCTTCCCCCTAAAGCTCTACATAAACACTAGTTCTTATGGTTGTTGTTGAATCTCAATTCTGCCCCTTGCTAGCCATGTACCCATGAGCATGCCCCTTACCTTTCTTGGACCTCCACTATCAATTGTATGGGTGGGTATTGCACTAACTTACTTGTGAGGTTCCTTACCACTCTCAATCTCTGACCTCTTTTGAGATGCCAGGAGCTAGTATCATTTGGAAGAACATTTTATTTCTTTGACATTTACAAGTTCATGGCAGAAGAAATGCAAACATGTTGTTCTTACCGTCCTCCCCTCCCCCCCACCTCCTAACTCATTAAATAAGATGTTTGGGAAAAACCAGACCTAGCATCGATTTCCCATAATGCCCCATATATATCGTTAGCTGGCAATCAGTCAGCCCATTTCCAATTCAGTTGACAGACTTCACTTTCAGACCAATTTCGATTAATTTCTTGAGATCCATTTAAAGAAAGACGGAATAAGATCCCTGAATTAAATGAAGATGCATTGTTCCCTCCCCTTTTTGTTCATCTTGTCATATTATGAGGAAAAACTATAGTCAACTTTGTCTGGCACATTTATTATGATTCTTTTTTCATAGAGACTCATGCAGCTTATCTCTCCTGCTTCCATTATCCTCATGGGATTTACATTTTTCCCTTCTCTTAGCAGGCTTTCCATTATTTTATTAGTGTCCAAAATGAGACCTCAAAGGCAGTGATGATCAGAGAATCATGGAAATTAGAGATGGAAATGACAGATTAGGTCTTTTTGTCTGTTTCCTGGGGCTAATGTTCTTGTCAGGTTGTAACTCAGTGCTTTACCCTGGCTCATTTGAGAAAACACCAACTCTAGGTCCTCTACCCTGTCCCTTGAGGCACTGGGCTCAATCTTAGGACTGTTCATATATCAGCAAGGGAAAATGAAAATGGTCCAAAAATTAGCAAGCCAAGTCAGGCTCACCCTAACATGCTCTTTCTTTGAAGACAGGGTAAGTCATAAGTGCTATGCAAAGCGGACTAAATTTGGAGGCAGATAACTTGGGTTAAAATCCTGTCTCTTGTTTGCTTTCTGTTTGAATTTGGGTAAAGGTCTTAACCTCTCTGGGCTACACTTATTCCAGTGTTTTCCCTCTTTTAATTATTTCCTATTTATCTTGCATATACCTTGTTTTGTATGCATTTTTGCATGGAGTCTCCACAATTAGATTTCAAACTCCTTGAGGACAGGGACTGTCTCTTACTATATATAACCTATATCATATCTCATAAATATAAAATGAGAGTTGGACCAGATAACCTTTAAAGCACAGATCCTACTACCTCTAAAGTGATGGTCCTCTGATTATAGCTTTGTTACTATGGTTAAGTAATTACACCCCTCTGATTCTTGGTTTTCCCTACCTCTAAGTGGGGATAACAATCATTTGTTTTAGCTATCTTACTACAGTTGTCATGATGATTAATTGAAAAATGATTTAAAACCTTTCACAAGCAATGGGGTGCTATATAAGAAACAGGTATTTCTAATATCTTATAACCACTCAATATGGTGAGCTAACTTATATGATTCTGGTCAAAGAAAAAAAAAGTTCTCTCTTTTTTCTCTTTTGTTTTCCTTAGAAATGCAATGTTGGGCCCAGATGATTTAGAATTTTTTTTTTCAACAATCAGCATTTTGTTTCCTCATTCTAAGCCACCATAAAGCTGAGAAACTCAGAAAAAGATAATTCACTCAGTGGTGCAAATTCAAATTCTGGACCAGATGGAACTAAAAAAAAAAAAGGAAATTTAAACAGCCTTAGTCTTTGTTCAATGTAGAACAAACATATCTCTAGTAGAGAATGGTCACCATTCAACTTGGTGTCTTTCCACCACTGCCCCTCACCCAATCTTGAGGTAACAAGGTTATTGAGTGGTATTTACGGAGTTCATCAGTCTTTGCTAGGGCCTGAGAGACAGTGGCTAAAGCTCTATCCTGGGAGTCAGGAAGACTTCTTCAGACACTGCCTAGCTGGGTGACCCTCAGCAAGTCACCAAACCTCTCTCTGTCTGTTTCCTTCTCTGTGAAACGAGGATAATAATAGCTAAGTCACAAAGTTGTTCTGAGGATCAAATGAGATAATGGACAGAAAAAGCTTTATTCTACCTTGTAAAGCACTACATAAATGAGTGTGATTTGTCTGAATTATTAAAGTGTGTTCACAGATAAGAGTGGAAATGCAATGAAGGTGAAAAGAGGCAGCCTGGCATAGAGGAAATAATGCTGGATTGGGGTTAGGAAGACCTTTTCAATTAAGCACCCACCATATGCCAGGTACTTTGCTAAGATCTGGGGATACAAAAAGAGGCAAAATATAGTCCCCGCTTTCAAGGAGCTTACAGTCTAATAGGGGAGATGACAAGCAAACATATATGCATATATATTATGTGTATATACATATGTGTATACATATACACATTATATATACATACACATGTGTATATGCACGCATACATGTTTATGTATAAGCATGTGTACATATGCATATATGTGTGTATGTGTATATATATATATATCTGTATTCGTATATACACACATATACACATAAGCGGGAAGCTGTATATGGGATAAATAGGAAATAATTAAAAGAGTGAAAGCAATTTAGAGGGGTTAGTGAAGGCTTCCCATAGAAGGTAGGATTTTAAATGGACCTTGAAAAGGTTACTTAATTTTTCTAATTTCCCACTCTGTGAAATGGAGTCAGTAGCAGCCATCTGACATGGTAATTCTACAGCTCAAATGAGATAATTTAGGAAAAGCTTTGGAAACTGTAGAGTGCTATGAAAATGTCAGCCATTAGCATTACTGAATTTGAACAAGGCTTTACCTTAGCTTCATGGACAAGGCCCATGCCACTTCCAGGTTAGAAAACATTCTGACCTGTGTCCTAGTTTTCTGTTTCCTAACTTTAGACCATCCTACTCTTAGCTCTCAACAATTACCCTCTCTGGAATGTTCGCCCTCTTCAAATAGCTGCATCCATCTGTCATGTCCCAACTTAGTCATCAGTTGGCCAACTTCTGAGAGTCAAGTTCTTTTTCTTCCTTCACCATAAATCAATCCCTTGAGATCTTCAATCACTTTTATTGCTGTTCTCCAAATTCTTACCCATTTGTCTACATATTTATTGCTTTGAGGGGCCCTGAACTATATATTCAATATTCTAGGTTTGGTCTCACTGGAATCCAATAGAGGGGGCCAATCTTCAACCTTAGGGCTGTGATTCCACAGTCTTTACTGTGGGAAATTACATCGGTTTCTTTTACCATCTTGTCAGGCAGCAAGCCCATAACTAATTTGCAGGCCAATCAATCACCTCAAGATGCCTTTGGGTTTGATTTCTTTCTAGGTGTCTCTGTCCCATTGATTGTTATGATTAGTTAGCATTTATTGATTTACCCAACAATGCACCAGACACTGTAGAAAACACAGACATCAAGATGGGAAAGTGGGCCATAGTGAAAGCAAAATTGAAAAATGTCTGTTAAAAGGAATAGAGACAGTAATGTAATTTCATCCCAAGCTTGTCTGAAAGGGGAAACAGGACATACAGTGAAGCTGAAATCAGGGATCTCTCTCCCTCCCTCCCTCCCTCCATATCTCTCTCTCTCTTTCTCTCTCTCTCTCTCTCTCTCTCTCTCTCTCTCTCTCTCTCTCTCTCTCTTCCCCCCTCCCTCCCTCCCTCCCTCCCTGTCTCTCTCTCCCTCCCTCCCTCCCTCTCTCTCTCTCTCTCTCTCTCTCTCTCTCTCTCTGTGTCTCTGTCTGTCTCTCTCTCTCCTTTTCTTTCTCTCTCTCCCTCTCTCTTACACACACACACACACACACACACACACACACACACACACACACACACATACACACATTCATAAATACCCCAAATAACAATACCTCCTACCTCAACAGACATGACTTACTTCCCATGTCTTTTCAAACCACCCTTTGCTGACAACCCTAGTAAAAACAAGTTGCTACTCCTGTTATTCACCAGGTGTCAATCACCCCCTTGGAGAGGCAAGCTGGAGTCTGCTCAGCCTCGTGTGCCTCCAACAAAATCACGGGCTAAAGTATGTCTGTGGAATCCTCAGAGTTGGTGATAGTGTGGAAAAGAGGAAGAAGGACAGCTTGGTTTTCAGATCCCAGCTGGAGTCTGCATGGCTGCGAGTCAGAGACATCATCTCTTGACTTGTAAATGGAGAAAAGTTGATATGAACGTCACCAAGACAGGATAAATATGGAAATGCACAGTGTCATTTTTTTTCTCCTTTTACTGAGTTGCTGCTCAGAATATAACCAAGCCTTGGCTCAGTTCCTAGCTGTGCAGTTGTCTCATGTCATACCACATCTGAGGGTGTGGGGGGTGTCTTGGGATTTGGCCGGTTTGTGGTTACTTCACTTACCCCTGGTTTGTGCCCCATTCGTTCCGAATACAGAGATGCTTATGTACCGGATCTTTCATGTATCCTTCATAGCAAAGGCATTCCCCTTAGAAGCAGAGTAGGGAGGAGGAAAAAGAAACATGAATGAGTTCATTAACACTCTGGACTTGTGCAAATTAATACAAAATAGTCAGACTAAAGTCTGCCCCTAACAACAATATGAATTCACCAGTGAATCCCATCACAACATCCCACCTCCCAGTAGATGGAAAAACCACATTGGAAAAGGAAAGGAAGGCCACATTGACTAAAATGTACCTGCCTGTCCTTCCTACTTTCAATCAAAAGATAATAATTACCAGCCTGCACCATTATAAATGCTTGATTTAAAGGCAACTATCCATACTTCTTTCCTTCTTTCTCCAAGAAAACAAATATTGACAATAAATGAGGTTTGATAATTCTTTTCCACAGGGCAAGTAAGGTTGATCATCAATAGATCTGACTGTTATTCTCCAATCTAAGCTTCAATATTATTGCTTTATTTTCAGGACGCTCATATACAAAATAAAACCTGACTCCTTAAGGTCAGTGCAAACACCAAGCACTTTGTAACTGTTAGCATGGTAATGTCAGAGTACTGATTTGCAAGAAAACACTTGCTCCCTCATGGTCAATTTCCGTGGTACTCATCACCACTGCCACTGGGTCCAGGGCCACCCAAGTCCAATTCTTTAAGCCTTTCATTTGTCGGTTAAGCAAATTAGAAGGGAAAAAAGGTACAAAAGGGTAGGGAGTCAAGGACTTCCTGTTTAGAAACATGCTCCAAAGGTATCATGTGCCAGTGGTATTTTTTAGAAAGACCCCTCCAAAAAGGAAGAAGAGAGAATTTTACTAGATAGTAAGCTTCAAGAAATAAAGAACATGTCTATAAATTGTATCTTTTCTGGTATTCCTACTTTAGTTAGCTATACAAGGTAAATGCTTAATACATGTTTTGTTGAACTGATACAGAATTAGAAAGATATAAACAAATATCAGTATAGTTTGACAAAACAAGCTAACATGTAATCCATAGAGTACTCAACTTTTCAAATATAGGAATCAAAACAAAAGAGGCAAGGCGGTCCCACAACAAGGACAGACCAAGACATCATTCTGAGGGTTTCAGTCTGGTCCACCCCTTTACTGAAGAACTGATCCATAGGTTCTGATAGAATAGGGTTAGGGATTCATTTAAAATCCCCTCCCCCACATCATACCTCCTCTGATCTGTATGCTAAAGAAATAATGCTCCAAGGTTATGAAGAACCAACATAGAATACTAAGTTGGGTTTTTTGGAGTGTGACAAGTTTTGGAAGAGAATTTAAGGGCATAAAACATGTAGAACCAGAAAATGTGGAGGTACATCCCAAGTGTTTGGAATATCCATGACATATTAAAAAAGGAAAAAAAAACACAGGACAGAGGAAGTTCTCCAGCACCTTTCTTTGGTAATCCTTCAGTGGAAGAACTAAAGAAAGACAAAGGCAAGGAACCACATATGAGCAAACGGAGACATGGTCCACATGGATCCCATCAGGCATCTTTTGAAGCATTAGCGTAATTGACCAGTGTGGGCAGCCAAAGAGGCCTGATCCAAGACTCAGATAATTACCATGAAAACAGTGAACTTTGAATATTAAAGACCTCTTTTGAGAGAAGACTTTTCCTCAAGTTTGCTCCTGAGTTCTTTTGATATGGGTTACACTTAAAAGGATGTTGTTTGAGTTCTGAGACCAATAGTTGTTGGTCTTTAGTTGTTGAAAACCAAAATATTTGAATTCTTAGGAGGTCATTTCCGATGCAGATGTACTTGATGATGCAGCTTTGGTTTCTGGCCTTGAAGCCAACTCTCAAGAGTATCCTTTGTAATGTGACTGCATATGAAAGGAGTTAACTGACTTTTCCTAAGACTTACTGGCACCTAGAGAACAAAAGTCTTACTTCCTTGCTACTTTCAGGATATGACAGACTAAGATAAGAAAACTTGAGTCCCCTTCCTTTGTCTCATTACTCTATAAAAACCTTGTCCTGAGAATTAATAAATGGAGTTCATGGTTCTTCCTTGAACTACCCACGTGGCCTGGTGATTTTTTATTCACTTCTCCAAATCCTGCTAAGTGCTGGACACTGAGCAGCCCATGGCAGACCAGAGATGATTTCATCTTAGGCTAGTCTGAATAAATTTAGAAGTTTCAGATTTAAGTGGCAAGGAGTGAAAACTACAAATGATGAATTGATAATTCCAAGACAAAGAGGTATGATATATCCCTATAAGATTTAGGAAATCAGGTGTTTTTTGTTTTTTGTTTCATTCTATAATTCACACTCAAAAATAAACCTGGCTAAATAAATAAATAATGCTAAAATGATATTATCATTAACATCAATTAATTCATTGGTTCAGGAAAAGTAAAAGGACAAAGAAATCCAGCAAAGGTACCTTCTGAGCAGAGTGAGGAAAACATACAGGAGCTAGGATACTGGCTAGAGAGAGCATTTTATTCTCTGAGTTTTTATACACTTTCAGTTTTCTAGGAAGCCTGGAATTGTTGTTATTTTGCTCTGAATTCACTTACTTTTACTAAAAAAAATTAACAAAAAGAATCAGGCATCTAAGTCAATTACAACTTGTTCCAAGGTGTCCCTCCTCTTGGAAGGCTATACTTCACAGAAGGTAGGGGTTGGAAGGGACCTTGGTGGCCATCTAATCTTACCCATACACCAAAAGGAAACATCATCATAACATATTTGACAAGGGGTCATGTTTCTTTTAGAGTGATGCCCTTGTGATTCTATACAGAACTAGTGGTTGCATTTCTTTCTAATATCAAGAAACAGTAAGTGAATTATAGATGCCATTGATCTCCACTGAACCACCCAAGGTTGATGGATGTCTGATCACTTAAAGATCTCTAAGCACCTTTTGGAATGCTGAAGTGTCATAGCAATGCTTTGGAGGCAGCATGGCATAAAGGAAAGAACATTGGAGCAGAATCAGAGAGCCAACATCTTAATCCCTGCTCTGCCATCTAGTTTTGGAACCTAGATTAGCATTCAACATCTTTAGTGTGTTTTTTTCATTTTTAAAATTGAAATATTATTATAACTGGTGCATTGTTGTATCAGACACACTCATGATTGAGAAAGTGCTCAGAAAAGGACTCTGTGAACTCTGTATTTGACAACTGAACATCATAATAAAAACTGGAATAAAGAAAATATCTACTGGGAGTAGCCTAAGGTATTGAGAGGTTTAGTGACTTGTCCACTTAACATATGTCAGAGAGTTTGAACTCAGACCTCTCCAATTCAAAGACTGGCTCTCTGCGCCCTACACTCTACCACACTCCCTTTCACATTTGCCAATTTGCATTGTTGAAGTGAATTTCCAGGTCTGGAGTTATTCCTTTGGACTGAGGTCTACAGCACCAAGTAAAGACAACAATATGGGAACCCAGGTAGTTCCTGACATTATTGTTATTATTATTATTGTTGTTAATTACTATTATGTTGTTTACATATTATATTTTTGTTAATATATTATAATTATTGTTAATGCTCCCCATCCCCTACCCCTCCTTTTCTTGGTGAGAGTGAGGGGAGGAATCATCCATGGGTCTAGAATATCACATTTCTTTTCTTTCCCTTTTTTTAAAAATCTTGATTATAGGGAAGAGCTCTCTTGAAGAAGGGAGGATAAAAGGGGAAGTCAAGACAGTATAAGAATATAAGTTATTCATTAAATCTATTAAGATAATAGAGGATGATATATTCATGTACACTTTAATTTTTTTAATAAGGCTTTCATCAGTGTGAACTAGTGGGGAGACCTGGAATTGGCAGTTAGGAGGCCCAAATTCAAATGTTTATGCCAACACTAGCTTTATTATCATGACCACAGTCAATTTACTTGTCCAAGCCTCAGTTTCCCTCTCGGTAAAACTGAGAAAATAATCTCAACTGGCCCAGTTGCATGTTTGTACATCTTGAAAAGTCCCTTTATAAGTATTTTACAAGAGCTTTCACACACACACACACACACACACACACACACACACACACATCATCTCCATAATAAGTGTCTAGAATTTGCACTTCAGGGACAAGCTGCAAAGACAAGGAAAATGCAACTCCCCTCTCCAAACTGGTATTTCAAAGGCCAAGAAACAAAGAAGTGTTTTTAAAAAATATCAGGGTGAATGTTCACAAGAATGAAAATAATGAGAAAAGTTGACCTTGCCAGAGCTCTTAAGGTTTACAGAGTCATTTGCATTTCTTGTCTTCTTGGAGCCTCACAACAAGCCCTTGAATGTAAGTTCCACAGATAAAATTGTCCCCATTGTACAGAAGAGGGTCACACAGTTCGGAAATATTTAAAGTGATATTTGCAAATAAAGTCTTTCTGATTCCACACGCAGTAACATATTTTGGAAAAGTTTAGCTCAACTTCTCAGGTGGGCCGCATCTCCATTCACAACTCAATGTTGATGGAAGAGGTTTGTAGGGTTGTTGGCATTATCTATCACCACCACTCAAAACCAGTTTACCCAACTCCTACTTTTAAGAAAGTTGAGAGGAAAGGTTGCCATGGCAACCAACTGCTAAATCTTGACTTTGAGAGGGGCTTCGCGCATGCACAGGCTTTGATTGTTAGCTGTGAATTTTAAAGGCCCCACAAGGGTGTTGGATGCCCTCCGAAGCTCGAAGTGTTACAGTCTCTGCATCTGCTGCGACAGATGGTGGTGAGCACACGAAGCGCTGACTCTGTGGTGATGTACACAGGAATCCAACGGAGAAACGTGTCACTGCTACAGAAAAGTACCAAACCTAGGTAGAGTCTGAACGGTGAGAGGCAGGCGGATGCAGCGGTATTGCCAGAGAGTAGGAGTCCATCAAGAGATGTACAGGGCAGGAACACAGGCCATTGATGCTTGACATCCTCAGGATCCTCATGACGAATATCTCTGGGCACTTAGCAACTGCACGATATCCTTAACACTTGTTTCCACTCATGGATGTAGAGGCAAAGAAACAAGCTAAATCTGGGCCTCCACATACTTAATGGTGTGAATTCCCAATGGATCAAATTCTGTTTGAAATAACCTTCTTCCTTATTAGGCAAATCCAGAGCAAGATAAATAGGGCTCTGATTGACGACTATACCTTCGGGGCAACATGGCATAACTGATTGTAGATTGGACTTGAAAGTAAAGAAGATTTGTGCTCAAAGCCTATCTTAGATTCTATCAGCTGTGATTCTGGGCAAATCACTTAACCAGGCTGTGCCTCAGCTTCCTTAATAGTTATATCAGGAGTTTAAACTAAATGACCTCTTACATCCCTTCCAACTCTAAGTCTTTTCTCCAAGACAAGAATCCCGTGTCCTATGATCTTTTAGTTGCCCATCTAAAATGGATAAAGAAGCACCTCACCTAGAGGAGTCTTCAAAAGATTGAAAGTATTTAGCCTATAGAGAGCTGAGGGACAGATCTAAGAAGCACAAACTTGAGTTGGCCTGGAAAATTATACTCCTCCACAAAAGATTGCTCCTCTTGGACGGAGATTGAGTTATTTTGGCCAGGCATTGTAGAGGATCCATGCATAAGCAGAGGTGCTAAGGCCTCCCATCTGATCACATGACAGAGAAGGAGCTTACAAATTGAGGAGACTAAGAAAAATGGCTATGGTATTCTCTCTATAGATAAAGTTTCCACCTACTTTAAAAACCAAAATGGAAACCAAGGAAAGGGGGACTCTGGAAGAGAAATAAGATTATCCTAGGTGGATGTTCTAAAATTAATTTGGACTTCTAAAACTAAGCCCTTGTCACTGGTCAGTCAAGTTTTGTTAGAAATAGGTACTAAGGTTATAAATCTGGGAGGGATCTAAATTTGCAACTGGAGAGGATGCTTTCACAATGGGATGGAAAGTGAGCCTCAGGTCCTGAACAGCCCTAGATCATTCATATGAAAAAAAAAATAATTTGCCTTTAAAGTCACCCATGACACGGAACATTATCTGGATTTGATCATAACACCTAGTATGGTTCGTGAGGCCCATTCAAGGTGGAGTACATGCAAATTATCCAGAGGTTTAACATCTATTTCACCCTTTTCTCCCCCTATTCTGAAAGTATGAGGTCATAAAGAAGGTTTGAAATTGCACAAGATGTCAGTTAGAGAGAAACAGACAGACAAAAAGACACACAATGGACAGAGAGGATTCTGAATCAAGAATTCAACTTACAAATAGCCCATACATACGTAAGAAGGGAGTTCGTTCTCGACCTCTCCTCATTTCTCATTTGGCTACATTCATCTGGACTGTTTTCTTCTCTATCATGTCCCCATGGCCCAGTTACCTTGCCCACTACTCTATACCACCTTTTTAGCTTCTTTTTTGTCTGCCCTCTTCCCTTTTTTGATTATAAGCTCCTTGAGGGCAAGGACTGTTTTTCTCTTTTTTTCTTTTGTATTTATATTCTCAGTGCTTACCATAATGGCTAGCACATAGTCAGTGTTTTAAAATGTTTCTTAATAAATATTTATTGATAGACTGTGTCTCCCTTGAGAGAACAGGTCACTTTCAAACTCTATCAACTGTATTTCAATAGGAAAGGAAAGTCCAGAAACCCTACCCTTAATTCTTTATTTCCCCAATTCAGAACACATGGGGAGTGATCGATTTGAAGGGTTGTCTCCATTTTTATCTTTATATTCTTAGTCCCTTGCAGAGGGCACATAGTAGGCACCTCATAAATATCTGCTGAATTAGTGTCATTTCCACGGTCAATCTATATACCAGAAATTCACTGAAATGCTAGCAGGCAACCTGAAGGACTTAACACTGAATAGCTTCATCGACCAATTGTTGTTGTTCAGTTGTGTCAGATTCTTTGTGACCCCATTTGAGGTTTTCTTGGCAAAAATGCTGGAGTGTTTTGCCATTTTCTTTTCCAGTCCATTTTACAGATGAGGAAACTAAGGCAAACAATGTTAAATGACTTGCCTTAGAGTCACACAGCTACGAAGTGTCTGAGGCCAGATTTGCACTAAGGAAAATAAAGTTTTCCTAACTATAGGTTCAGCACTCTATCTACTGCTACACTTAGCTACACTTATCAATCAATTAGCAAGCATCCATTAAGCACCTATCATCTGCTAGGTACCAGGAATACAAATACAGCCCCTGCCTTCAGGAAGCTTACATTCCTTTGGGGATGACAGAACATATTCAAAGATAAGTAAATGAAGGCTATAGATAAAGCAAAAGCAAAGTGATGGGGATGGGGTACCAATGACTGAGGGAAATAATAATAGTCTTTTGAATGAGGTAGCACTGGGGTTGAGCTTTGAAAGAAGTAGAGGTGAAAAGCAAGAGAATTTTAGGAAAAGGGGTGAACTCTGCAGAACCTTGAAGTTGGAAAATGGAAGGCCATGTACAAAGAATAGGAAGTGGGCCAGCCTGGCTGGAGCATAGAGCATGGGAGGATCTGTAATGTAAAATAATCCTAAGAAATACAGCCATGGTGGGAGAGACTGAGAATATAAAAAATAAAATATAGTTTGTATTTTATCTTAAAGACAATGGGGAACCACCAGTGGGGAACCCTGCTTTCAGCAGGAAGTGACTTAGTCAGACTTATGACTTAGGAATATTAATTTGGGACTGAAGCTGAGTAGGGAGGCCTTGAACAGAAAGGGCAAAGTTAGAGAGTTAGTGGAAGTAATAGGGAGAGATGACCAATTTGTGATTTCACTGGTCTAGGGATCTCTTTGGTGGATCAACTTCCCTACCAAGGAAGGCTAGCACCTATTCCTCAACTTGCAGAGATTTGTCTAGAGACCTGAAGAGTTAGTGTCACACAATCATTATGTATCAGGGAAGAACTTGAACCAAGATCTTCCTGGAACTTTTGGACAGATTGAATTTGAGATATTTCTGGAGTAGAGAATTCCATCAGATATAAATTTTAGAGGTTTGATAAGAAGATTCCATAACTTGGAGCTTATAGTGTGATACAGGAAAGGAGAATCTTTGTTCTCAGTCCCAGATCTGCACCTGATTGTTCAGTAAGTCATTTCATCTCTTTAAAGCAGTCAGTGCCATTGTGTGTGTGTGTGTGTGTGTGTGTGTGTGTGTGTGTGTGATTTGTCCTTTGTTTTTGAAGAGGACCATAATATCAGGGAGGTGAGGACATGACTTGCAATTGTGACAGAGGGCTGTGCAAAGTCACCAGCCTCACTTTCTCCTCCAGAGCCATCAGGGTCCAGTGGCCAGACATAGGTCAGGACAACTGGAGATGACCCAGGATGCAGTGGGAGAACTTTGCTCTTTTAAGCTAAGATCTTTCCAGGTTCTCACTTTGAGTGAGGCAATGCCCATTTAGAGAATAGGTCTCTTTAAAAAGCTAATCAAGGAATGGCATCTAGCTATATCATGGTGGCAGGAGAAGCCTGCCCTTTTACTTCCCTGTCTGGGAGATCTCGGGAACTGGTGAGTAAATATTTGCTCAGTCTTGGGATGATCTAGGAAAGGAAAGATGCTGAAAGATCCCAGTCTCAGAGACTGCTCCTCTCCAGCATTAGGGCTGTTCATCTATTCCTAAGACACACTTCAGCTTGGCTGGGAAAGCACATGACCCAGCACAATGGCATTTCCAAAGAGTGCTAGGAAGATTGCAAAAATAAGGTTGGACTGACTTGCAGCCAATTCCAACACTTGAAAGCTACACGAAGATGGGATCTGTGATGGAATGTGGGAGGCGATAAGTTTCTTAGTGATGGGAGTGTGGGATAACATCATCTATCTCATGTGAGGAAAGTGGCACAGAGGGTCTTCCATATATACATATGTACATGTATATATGTATATACATATGTGTATTGCATGCATGTATATGTATTCGGTGTGTAATTTCTATAGCACATCTCCTAGCTGTTATCATAGACACTGATAATGCCACTTAGTTTTGCTGCTGGGGTTTAGGTCCTTATTTTTAGACTCCCTCTATGGCTTTCTGGTTGGAAATACATTAGTTGCCATGAGACTATGACATCATTGGCAGGGGAGGGACTTCCCAAAGTCATAATCAATAAGCCTTAGAAACTTTCCCCCTATTGAAAAAAATACATGTGATGTGAGGGGTTCATTACAGACCATCATGTGGAAACTGGCATGTCCACACAGAAAAAGGAAGACTGAGCTACCTGGGTTTTAGTGTGAAGTAGACAGACCAGATTAGGTGTCAGGAGGCTTAGGATATGGAGTTGTTTCTATGACCCACCAGCTTCATGACATTGGGAAAGTCACATTCTCTCTGAGCCTAAGTTCTCATCTGTAAAAACAAAAGGTTTAGCCAGGGTGATGTCCAAGATACCTTACAACTTTAACAGTCTGTGATTATCTTTTGCCTTCTAAGAGTTCCCAAGTCTTGGTTGATTTTAATGCCTAGGTGCAACAGGATTCCAGTTCCTCTAAAAGAGGAAGACCAATCAATTCAGAAGGGTCAGAGGTCAGAGAGATAACAGGTGAGCAGACAAGCAGGACTAGAATCTTGGTGAGGAAGGACTTAACTTCTGGACTATACTTTCCTCCAGGTTTCTAAGACTGAACATGTGAACTGACTTTTGGGCATGGTGAAAAACCCATCTGTTTAGTCTGGCATTTTCCTGACGGCGTGGGAGAACAGAAAGCTGAGTCCCACAAACGGAAGTTTTAAATGCTGTACTTTTTACTCCATATGGGGGCCAAGATTCTCTACAATGGGTTCATTAAAAATTGATTAAATATAGACATTTCCATCTTCATCTCACCCTAAGAGAACTATAGCTTCTCAGTGATCATATAAGCAGCTAGTCACATAGGTGGTCAGGTGGCTAGGGCACTAAAGTACAAGTCAGGAAAAAAATAAATCTGAATTCTGCCTCATACTAGCAACATGACCCTGGGCAAGTCACTTAACTTTTAAATCTTCAATTTACTCATCTGTAAAATGGGAATAGCAAAAATACTACATTACAAACTTGTGATAATCAAGTAATATCTTATATAACTAACACACATATTATATATATAATATGTGTATGTATACATATAATATATATGTGTATATTTGCAAACCTTAAAGTGCAAGATAAATATTAGCTATGATGATGGTGAATGATGATGATGATGATGATGACAATTTCCTACCTAAAGTAAGAATACCCTATATAACATCATCAGCTCTCTGTTCACAAAATTATACTTACCTCACAGTGAACAAAAGTCTTTAGTTTTCCGATATTCTGTTTCTAGGAAAGGCCCTCTTAGAATTAAAGTATGGTAGTGTGGAAGTGACCTAAGGTCATTCAACCCATATGTAAAACAAAAACTCCCCCCCATATAATTTATGTCCAGGCAGGAGGATCCCATGATCAGACATAGTAACCCGTTCTATATTTGGCAGTACTAATCATTAGCAAGTTATTCCTTATATAGATTTGAAATCAATCTGTCTGAAACTTACACCCACTGTACCTTATTCTGCCCTTTGGGGACAAGCACAAAAATCTAATCTTTTTATACATGACAGTCTCTTAAGAGTTTGAACACAAAATCGTGTTCCCCCTAAGTCTTCTCTTTTGGTGGCAAAAAAAAAAGTCCTCAGTGGGCTTTAGCCAATTCTCTTATAGCATGAACTCAAGGCCCTTCCTCATCCTGTTAACTCTCCTCTGGACAAAGTCCAACTTAGCCATGTTCTTCTTTAAATTAGATGCCCAGAATATGCATCTACACACACACACACACACACACACACACACACACACACACACACACACACACATAGAGTTAGTTTAGACAAACTGTCAAAATTTAAATAAATCTTGATCTGCCAATCAAATGACCTCCTCAAAAAAAAAACCCCAAAACCCAAAACATAGCTATGTACTTTAATGGATAGAATGCTGGACCAGAACTTATGAAGTGTTTTAATCTGATCTCATTTATTAGTTGTGGGACCAAGGGCAATTCATTTAACCTCATCCACTATCAGGCTCCTCATCTGTAAAATTAGGATAAGAATAATACCTGTCTCCCAGAGTTGCTATGAGGATAAAATGATTAGACTGTTTGTCAAATACTTTGCAAACTTTACAGTGTTACATAAATGCTAAGTATCATCATCATCATCATCATCATCATCATCATCATCATCAAAAAGGGAAATGGGGCCCCATCTGGCATGACCTATCCTTGATAAAATCATACTAGCTTTTAGTGGTAACTGCTTCCTTGTCTACATATTCATGAGCCACCCATTAAAAAATATGTCCCAGGACCTTGGAAGGAATCAAAGTCAAAAGAAAGGAAAGTTTCAAAGAAAGGAAACATTAGTAAGTCAGGGAACGTTCTGACCTCTGATTGGAGAGCAGAGCCATGAGTTTCAATACCACCAACTAAGGAGGAAGACCAACACAACCTTCTCATTTCTCATCTGGCTATAGTCATCTGGACTTTGTTGGTCATCTCCACCATGTTTCCACGGCTCCGCTACTTTGCCCACTCCTTTACCCCATTGTTATGTGTTCTATTCTTCCATTAGATTATAAACTCCTTGAGGGCAGGGACTTTTTCTCAAGAATTAACACACTATCTGGTGTATAGTAGGTACTTAACAAGTTTGTTAAGAAATGTTTATTGACTGGACTGTGTGTTCCACAAGTCAATAGGCTGCTTTCAAACTGTATTTGTCAAAGTGTATTAATTAATATTTCAATAAACGCTTACTATTTAGTAAGTCATTGTTTTAGTGTCCTAGTCAGGCAATCAGTCAGTTGATTATTACTAATTAAGCAATTCCTATATGTTGGGTATTCTGCAAAGTACTGTCAATCCAAAGAAGCAGGGAGGGGAGGGGAGTCCTGACTCCCAAGGAACTTAGTCTATGGGAAGACACCCTATGGGAAAAACACACACACACACACACACATATTAACAACTATGTACAACCTAGAAATAGTCAGGAAAAAAAAACTGAGGAGTCTCAGAAGGAAGACTATTTAGGAGGTCTGGGACAGTTTTTTCAAAGAAAGAGGGATTTTAGTTGAGACTTCACAGAAGCTAAAGAAGCTAGTGGGTGGAGAGGAAGAGGGCAAAACTGAGGAATAAGGGGTAGCCAGAGAAAGTGGATGGAAGTGAGTGGAGGAATATTATGTGCAAGGAACAGCAAGAAGGCCAGTGTTATTGGGTGGCAAAGTACATGGAGAGGAGTATTAGGATTATAAAAACAGAGATTGAAGGGTCTCTAGAGGCCATCTGGCCCATTGACTTCAATTTTGTATATGAGATCTGAAGTGACTTGAACACGGCCATACAAGTAATCATATAAAGGAAGTTAAGGGAATTGCATTAGACAGAGCAAATTCTAGCTCCCCCAAGTCAACTTCTCTGCTCTTACAGCCTCAGGTTATAACCTATTAGATCCAGAAACAAGTTATGTTCCCAAACAGAGATGCCTACAGTTGGCACACTTTATTCTCTTTCCTTTGTGAAAATCAAAATAATATTCACTCTTCTCCAATCCTGAAGCTCCCTTCCCATTCAAAACCATGAGTGAATAGTGAGTGAATAAGCAAAAAATTGAGAAGCAACCTGGTGTACTGGATATGGTGCTGTATTTGAAGTAAGAGGATCATGGTTCTTTGCCATAATTCTCTTTGTGTGACCATGGACAGGTCACTTAATCATTCTAAGTCTATAAAATTTGAAAGGGTTGGACTAAATGACCTCTGTGCCCTTTCTAGTCCTAAATCTATGGTCCTGTGTCCCTGAGACAAGGGGTACAGAGAGATATTTACCTTTACTCTTAGTGCTACAGATAACACAAAATCTTCCTGGCTGTGGTCACCCTATGCTACTCAAGCCATGGTTTCTGGAAATTGTATCTTATCAAGATTAAAAAGAGTAAGTTTTGGGGTGGCTAGGTGGTGCAGTGAAAAGAGCACCAGCCCTGGAGTCAGGACAAGCTGAGCTCAAATCTGGCCTCACACACTTAACACTTACTAGGTATGTGACCTTGTGCAAGTTGCTTAACCCCAGTCGCCCAGCCATCCCCCTCTAAAGAAAAAAGAAGTGATGTTTTATTATAGAGAAAGGAACTGGGAATCCTGCCCAAGTGACCTATGTGACTCCAAATATCTAGGCTCTCTCACATTTAGGAATCACTAAATAGATTCGAATTTGCAATCTTTTAGAAAGCTGATTGACTTTATGATGGCCTGGGAAAACTGGATGCCAAATGTGGTTGGCGATGTGGACATCTGGCCTAGGGTTAGAAGGATTATTTATATCAAGTCTGTGGCCAGGTTATGATGCTAAATATTAAGCCAACTTGTTCAGTGACTCAGCTCCCTGATGACAACTTGTATATTCAATGGACCCCAGGGAAGTATGGGGGATTTAGGAGAAATGGCCCTAGCACGAGTGATTGCAAGAGGCATGACATCTCTGACAGTTACCCGCTGCCCGGTGCTCCTGCCTACCAGTTTCCGGGTCGCATTGATGTTCACAGGGATCCAGGAGCCGCCGGGCACACAGATCCATGGCCCAGGGCCCACTGGAGTTCTGCTGCGAGAAGAGAACCACTTGGGCAGGATTCAGCCAATCACTGGCATCCAGCTGGCTGCCCTCCAGTAAGATAAAGCGGCTCCCTGGAAAAAAGAGGGGAACAAACAAAGACAAAAAGACACTGAAGATGTAGTAACTTTGACTTGAGAATACCAGAGGGCCAACCTCAAACCATGATATCACCCCATTCAACTAGACATAACTCCTAAGTCTGAAGTCAAGTGATGACCTGAGCCAGGCTGAAGCTTTACTTCAGCTCCCTTTGCATGTCCAGCCAGGTGGGGCATTTAGGCACCTTATTACAGGATAACCAATTGTCTGCAATCCACTCTCCTTCCAGTGGAAGGAGAACTAAATGTGGGTTTTGAGTAATTATGCTAGAGATAAGTAAAGAGAACAAACTGGGTTGTGGATAAAATAAGAAAGATGAGTTAGCTTATGGTGCCCTGGCAGAAGGTCTTGAAGAATCAGTTTAGTCTGTTTAAGAAGACACAATAATGCAATAGAAAGAGTCTTGGCCTTAGAGTCACTGAAAGATATGGGTTTGAATACTCGTTCTGTCAGTCATTTCACAAATGACCAATGGGCCTCAGCTTCTTAATACGGAAAAATAAGGAGTCTGTATTCAGTGGCTTCTGAGCTATAATTTGGTCATCTTATGGATAGAACAACTTACTAGTGGAGCTATGGAAACTTCAAAAAAGAGATGCAAATATTTCATCAGTGGCAGCTCCTTTGGGAGTGATCAAGGAGTCTGGGGATAGCCAGAGGGGAAAAGTCCATGTTGATAATCATTTCTAGCCATGAATATTGTAATTGCTCATTGACAATCTAAGCTTTCCTCACCTCTTGTGAGGCTCCCAATTCCTCTTTTATTTCCACCTTTTTTTCTTGGAGGCAATTAGGGTTAAGTGACTTGCTCAGGGTCATACAACTAGTAAATGTCTCAGGCTGGATTGGAACTTCAGGTCCTCCTGACTCCAAGGCTGATAAGCACAACCTAGCTGCCCTGAGGCTCCCATTTTCAAAGAAAGAAAATGTTTTCACATCAGAGATATTTTTGGCATTAAAAAACTAAGATACTCTCAGGTATAGAAAGGTACCTTTCTCACTGAAAGGTCATCTCTTTTTGGGCTATCTTAATTATTTCAGTGAGATCACACAATTTAGTAAGTCATAGTTTCATGCACTTGAATCATAGATTTCAAGCAAGAAGGGACCTGGACCTAAGAGACCAGCTAGCCCAATGAAGTCATCTTATAGAAATGGATACTGGGGCAGCTAGGTGGCACAGTGAGTAAGATCGCTGGCCTCGGAGTTGGGATGACCCAAGATCGAATCCAGCCTCAGAAAATGAGCACCCACACATAAATAATTACTAGCTGTGTAACCTTGAGCAAGTTACTTAACCCCAATTGCTTAAAAAAAAATGGATACTAAGAGCCAATGACTTGTCCAAGTTCACAGGAGTAGTAATGGGAAGTACGTTTATGCAACTGCACTAATCAAAACGAAGCCCAGTTATCCCCAATCAACTGCTCCCCTCTTATAGCATGAATATATTAGTCCATTATACCTAAAATAATTTTTCTTCCAAAATATGTTCATAAGAAACAAATAAAAAGGAGAAACAATACTATTGATTTAGTTTCTTTTAAAGTTATTTGTTTCCTCTTTTAGATTTTACCTGGTTTCTCTTAGGCTAATTGCCTGACTTTTTCAATTTATTTTGATTCCCTTAAGCCTTTATGCCTTTGAGAATATACTTATTAATTTGGCAACATATCAAGAACATGTGATTTCATCACTGTAAGACTGCTGGTTTGGGAAGTACGTTCACTAACACTGGTTCTATCCCATCTTTACCTGACCGTCTTATTTGCCTAATTTTGCCTAAGGTCTGGAAAAGTTTAGACATTTGCCAATGGTTAAATAACTATTAAATGTGAAGGGTGCAATTTGAACTCAGATCTTCCTGACTGCAAGTCCAGGACCCCATTCCTTATTCCACGTTGACTCTTAAAGTCAGTAATGCATAATGCAATCTTTTGTGATCTCTGTCCCTCCCCTTGGCTTTGTCTAGCAAATCAAGTTGTGGAGAAGGGAGCAGGCTTCATGCATGGGAGGATGGGCTCACCATCTGCGATCAGGTGCTCAGGGACATGCAAGGTGATTTTGACAATGAGTGGGCAGCTCATGTGGGAGGAGCAGACGAGGCCAATCACACAGCTGGTGATGCTGATGAGAGTCAGGGTAGTCTTGTTCACTGGACTTCTTGGAGAACCCACTGCAAACCAGACAAAAGAAAGGGAACAAATGGTAAAGAGCCTAGGGACCTGACCCTAACTGGTGGATTACCATTTTTTTTTCTCCTCCCCAGCCCACAATACCCACAATAGGCCAACACCCAGGATACTTAGGCCACTGCAGCAGGGGCCATTGTTTCTGGAAGGTACTTCTGTCTCCCTCACCGGGGATGGCCTCTCCCTTCTCAAATAACATTATGAAGGAAGCAGGAATGTACAAAGCTTGGAACTAGTGTAAATAACCTCATCCCCTGCTACTGCTCCTGGGTGCTCCAACATTATGTCCTTTGAGGAGGAGTGTCACCAAAAGATCTAGGAAGGAAGGAAGGGTTCTTTTCATCTAGCCAGACTACTGACCCCAACCTCTTGTCCAAAGTTTAAGTTAAATGGTGAACTGTGCCCAACTGATCTGGGGCTGGGGCAGGGCTGGGGAAAGGGAAAAGAATAGCTCAATCCTAGTATATGGTCAAAAAGCTACAGAGAAAGGCAACATACAGAGTTAATAGTCCTGCCTGCCCAAGATCAGAAATGACAAAGAGAGGATAGTTACCAGAAATTCTAAAACATAAATGTGCCAAAGGCTGATCAAAGGCTCAAGTAAATACTTTCTAGTAAGCACAGATATACCTTATTTGAATTTGTAACTGAAATTTGCATGTGTATCCAATGTCCTCAAAAGGAAGCAGTTTTCTATTTATTTGTTTATATACTTCCATTATATAATATTTAATTTTGACATACAAAATAAAAAGAGACAAATATGTATATTCAAAACCAGAGGGTTTTTTTTTAAATTTCCATTTTAATGGTTCCTAACATCCTGGTATATTTCCCCTTTTCCTGTAATGTTTCATAAAACTATTAAAACCAACAGCCAATTTCATTTACTAGGAGAGGTTTCTATTTAAAAATAATCTTTCATCTCATCTCTTCATGATTTCTCATTATGAATTTTCTTACATAGGGTTTCAAGAACACCTATATAGTTAAGTAGAACACTTGATTCCCAACAATGGGCTGAGGTTTACATATGATATAGATAGAAAGGGCTATAGATAGATATCTATTCATATATGTACATATATACACATTTATACATATATGGATCAATTTGTTTATATGTATATATTTGTATAAATATCCATTCAATAAATAAAGCTATTTAATGTGCATTATTAAAAAAACTACACATGCTGCATACATTATCATCCATTTACAAATTTAAAAGCACTACATGCTAGATAGCTATTTATATATATGTATATATATATATCAATCATATATACATATATGTATGTATGTGTATTGTATTTCATCATAAAACAATCCTGCTACTCCCAGAAGGACAAACACAGATTCCTCTCATTGGGAAATACTTTCAATTAAGCTGAGATTTCTTGTGCACCATTCTCTAGGAGAAATGATCTTCAGATTTCATTTCTAGGTTTGCTATATTCTCCCCCTAAAGAGGACAACTTCTTTATGGTTTATGCAAGACCCTTCTCTACAGAATGTAACTGACACATGGGTTTGTCTCATTCCCAGACTCCTAGGAGAATGTAGATTGAAGGTGTTTTATGTCTGATCACACTATTCAAATTTCCCTCTGAGAAAGAGATTGGGGCAGAGGAGGCCTATATGATAAGACACTTGAATGACAAATGGAGCTGTCATTAGTAGCTTTGGGACTAGGAACCCACAAACTACTAGCTATGGGAGAAGAAGACTTTGTGTTACCATCCTAAAAGAATAAGGGTGACTCAACACAAGGGTGGAGAAACAAAAACCTCAACTACCCAAGGCTCTTGTTGTGAAGACTGCTGTATGGAAAACATAGAAACAGATAGATAACTTGCTGTCATGAAGTCTGTTCCCCCTAAATTTCAGTGCCCTGGAATAAAACCCTAATTACACCACCCTAGCTACAACTGTAGGGAAGGTCTAAGTCCTGAAATAATCATTGTTGGTATATACCTTGGCTAGGGCTGCACTCCTATGTGAAGTACACAGCTTGGGATAGATAGAAAACCCAAGAGACAGACACATGAAATATATCATCTGGCACTCCTCTCCAGAAAGCATAATCTACTCTCCTTCCTTGTCTTGCCCACTCCTTTGTCACTTCAGTGAGACCTCTAATACCTCTGCTCCGCCTCCTGCTGCGAGAGGGATCTGTGTAAAAAGTCAGCTGGGGGTCATTATCAGCTTCTGTGCCTGAATCTCCTTCAGGGTTCAGGAAGGCAGATCCAGCTGTAATGAAAAGAAATACATCAAGGAAAGCAGCAGTAGCCCAAGAAACAATACCCCCCCCCCCCAAGTCTAAAATTCCATCAAACTTTGTCTGGCTTTCCTTTCCCAACTCATTCTGAACAACTATAGGTTCAGCCAGAGGTGATGTGGAAAGAGTACCCTGGCAAATATTTAATACCCAGTATTCCAGAGGGGGAAAAAGGATAATTTTATGTATTCCATACCTATGTAGCTATATCTACATCCATCTATCGATATATCTATTCATCTGTGTATATATATATGTATATGTATATGTGTATATATATATGTATATGTGTGTATACAAATACATGAAAGCAGAGGAGACATGTTTAAATTTAACCTGCTTTCTGAACACTTTCTCCATAACTTTCTTAAGGCTAGAAAATCAACAAAACAATAAAGCAAGCTATGAATTGGAGCATTTGCTGATTCCTGTGGTGTAGGCACATTGAAAATTTAACAACTGGCTCTCAGAAACCTGTACAAAATGGCTCCAGGACACCCGGCTTGGTCACGTAAACCTGTATAAATATTGCAGAAAGTTGGATATAGCACATGACCTTCCCTATGTTAAGGAAATAAGAACATTGGCTCAAGACCTGAGTTCTAGATACACTCTAGGAGAGGTGATGAGAGTATGTCAATTCCATTCAATTCAACAAACATTTGTCATAGGCCTACTACATGCCAGGTACTATGTCAGGCTTTTGGGGATACAAAAATAGTGTAAAGTATATGCAAAATAAATTCAAAGTCATGGGAAGGGAGAGCTCTAGATGATATCTGTTTGGAAAGCATGGGGGACAGGAAATACTGTTCCCATTATAATGATGGGAGCTAATTTGTCTTCTAATTATATTATCATCTCCCTAGCTCTAGAGCTGGAAGAAACCTTAGAGAATATCTAATTCTACATCCCTCATTTTTACAGATTAGGAAATTAAGTCCCAAAGATAGGAAATGACTTCCCTAAGGGAGCAAGCTGTAAAGGCAGAATTTGAATCTATATCCTCCAGCTCCAAATCCAGTGTTCTTTCTGCATCACCACATGGCTGTCATCATTTTGATATATTCTAATCATAATAGCTATGGGGATAGGGATTCCTAACATGTAGCAGGGACCACCAGAGCTCACCCTATTCATCTCTCTGTGTAAGTCAACAATAAGGACCCCAAACCATAACCGATCTAAGCAAAGTGGAAGAAAGGACTCTCCCATCAAATGGTAAAGTGCAAAAAGGTCTGGATTTAGTATCAGGAGACCAGGACTCAAATCCTGACTCTATTTTTTAAAGTTGTATGTCTTTAGGTAAGTCACAACCTAGAGGACTTTCAGCTTCTTTATCTATACACTGAAGATAGTGATGCCCACATAAACTATGCTGCCTTGTAGTCTTATTGTGAGAAAAAAATGTCAAACCTTAAAGCATTATGCAAATGTGAGTTACTCTCTATGTTGATACAAGAAAATTAGGTTTTAATGGATATATGATAAAATAGCTTCCTCTCCTTCCTGTATTACCTTGAAGCTCACAAATCTTCCCTCAAGCTGCTAAAAGATCTACAAACACACAGACTCATCTCTGGGGGCTCCTGCACATACCTCGAGCTTTGTTATTGATCCGTTTCCTCTGGTTGCTGGAGGTGTGAGACAGAAGGGTTGCCTGTTGGTGGTTGGCATCCACAGGGCTGGTGGCGATGATGTTGTCTTTGTATTTGTTCATCAGGGACAGCTTGGCATTGTCACTTCCTGAGCAAGGAGAATCAAAGGCATCGACTTTCATAGGAAAGACCAAAAAAGTGTAAGAAAGCAAAGAAATTCACTTGAACAGAGTGGTAAGTTTCAGATAATGTTTAAGTACAAAACATTTAGAGAGAGCAGATGTTTATTTCTATGATGCAAGGACCTGTGTTTTCATTAATGTTGGGATGGCCTCCACAAATGCAGATGGCAAACCTAAATTATAGTAGGAATCTTCTCGAGCTGATGTGGCCAAAAAACCTCATCCATTGGTGGCCAGTGTTCTATTGATGAAACTTACCAGGCAGCAGTGGGATAATGGATAGAGCATTGCATTTGGAGTTAGAAGGCTTGAGTTTGAGTTCAACCTCAGACTCTTAATATTTGTATGACTCTGGGAAAATTCTGTCACTTCTCTTGGCCTCAGTTTCTTCATCTGTAAGATGAGGTTAAACTCATGATCTACAAGGTTCTTTTCAGATCTAAATCTATAATTCTATAATCCTCTCCAAACCTAGCTGGTCCTAGAATAGTCCTTGGAGGGGAAGCACATATTCATTAAGCACTTTCCCCACCCACACCCAACCTGGCCCCAATGTGGAAGGACTTTTGCTAGATGCTGGAGTTGCAAAGGCCAAAAATTAAAGTCACTGCCCTCAAGGAGCTTATGGTCTAACAGGGGATATATGTACATATCTCTGTGTGTGTGTGCTTGTGTGTGATTGGTTAGTAGGGAAATGTAAGTAGCTACAGGGAATTGAGAAAGGCTTCATGTAGAAGGAGACACTTTAATTGAGCGTTGAAGGAAATAATGGATTTCAAAGTAGGGAAAGGATAAGAGTTTCGAGGATAGCTGGTGAAAGACTTTAAAATCAGAAATGGAATGTCATGGGTGAAGAACAGCAAGAATACCAGTTTGGGTGGATCACAGAGTAGAGAAGGAAAGTAACGGCTAGTTGGAGACGGTTTGTAAATGACTCTGAATTCAAAACAGAGAAGTTCATACTTGATCGCAGAAGTAAGAAGACAATAGGGTTCACTATTGAACGGGGACAGATGGTGAAACAGTCAGACCTGAACTTTGGGAAAACTACTTTGGTAACTAACAGAAGATGGACCAAAGAGGGAAGAGACTTAAACCAAGTAAACTGGTGAGGAGGCCCCTGGACAAGTTTAGGAAATATGTAATACGGGTTTGAAGTAGGGAGAGTGGAGAGAAGAGGATGAATGTGAGGGACAATTTATGACTAGAAATGACAAGACTTGGCAACTAACTATGTGGAATGAGGGAGAATGAAGAGCTGAGAATGATATAGAGGTTGTACACCTCTAAGACCAGAAGAATGGTGGTATCCTCCCAAAACTGACATGGGGTTAGGGGAAAATGTAAAGAGTAATGCTTTATACATTTGAAAGGGATACTGTATATCCAGCTTGAAATGTGTCAGAGGCAATGGGTGATTAGGGATTGGAGCTTGGGAGACAGAATAAGATGATGGATAGATTTTGGAGTCATCTCCTTAGTGATAGGAGTCATTAAGTGAAATGTAGAGATCATTCTTCCATATGTGCTTGAAGGCCATCTAGTTTGCTTGGCCATCATAGGACTTAAACTCCATCAGAGCAGATTTCAGGTCTGCCAAATTGGGTCATCAATATGGGGCACTGTAAAGGATGGAGAATGAAGCCTTTAAGGTGGGATGATCAAGACTGTGTTACTGGATAGCTGGGTATAGAGGAAAGGACCTGGGTTTGTACCCTGGCTCAACTAGTTACTACTTATATAATCTTGGAAGAATCACGTAACATCTCCAGAACTCAGTTTCTTCATCTTTAAATTGGACTAGATACTCTCCAAAATCCTATAATCTTGTAAGGCCAAATATTCCTTTCAGTTCTATGTGGCATAATGAATAGAGCTTTGGCTATAGCATCCTAGAAGATCTGGGTTTGAATTTATCTCACTTACTAGCTGTCTGACTTAAAATAAGTCATTTAACTTCCCTAAACCCTAGTTTTCTCATATGTAATATGGACATAAATCACTTCACTCACCGTGCTTTGTAATCCTTAAAGTGCTATGTGAGTTAGTATCATTGTTAACATTAAACATCAATCCCATGTTTAGAACTGTGGTAGGCACTCTTGAATACAGAAGATGTATGAGACATCCCCTCTACCTTCATTAAGCTTTTTTAAGATTAAAATCTCACTGGGGAAAGAAGACTTACACACATAAAGCAATAAGGAAATGCAGCAGACAATATGCAAAGTGAGAAGCTCTCAGCAGTTTCCCTAACAGAAAATTTAGGCAGGCCCTTGGGGCTTATTGTCCTAGGAATTGACCTGCAGGAAATATATTGTTTCTGGAGGTCTATAAGAGATATGGATAAAAGAAAATAAAGTAGGGAATGGGAAGGAAGAAATAAAATCTACTCTTTTTTGAGTTTTTCATTCATTTGAGTTCTTTGACTCTCATTATACCCCAAACACTTCATTTCTAAGCTTCAGTTATCCAGTATTTCCAGAGAAGAAAAATATTGGCATGTGTCAAGCTGATACCTTTAACTCATTATTTTTCCTATAAAGAAACAATGTCCCTTGGGTCACAGATAAAGGGATAAGAGGGTATGTGAATGGCACAAGAGAAGCTATAGTAATTTGTATAAAACAGAAGCCCAGAGTTGGAGTGGACTTCAGAGGTCATTGAGCCAAACTTGAACCTAATCAGAAATCCTGCATGCCTTGTATTAAAAAAGGAGCCATCTAGCTTCTGCTGGAAGATTTCTGAAGATGGAAAACTCATCTCTTTCTGAGGCTATTTAATCCACTTTCAGAGAACACTATCAGTAAATTTTTCCTGATTTTCTGAAATAAAGTATTGTGGATAATAATGTGACAGAAAGTGTTATTCAAATTAAAATTCAACAAACCAATTCAATTCAACAAATATTTATTAAATATCTAAATGAACAAGGTGCTAGGGATGCAATAATGAAAGATGACAGTCCCTGCCCACAAGGGACTTATAATCTAATGGGGCAGAAAGGACATGTATACAAATAAATATGATACAAAGGAGAATGCAAGATGGGAAAAGGAAAAATGGTGCTATATGTTCAATAAACATTTATTAAGTTTATACTCTGGGTAACACATTTCACTTGATGCTAGGGTTACAAAGATCAAAAATTATACAGTTCCTGTCTATAAGAGTGTGGTAATCTAATAGGGAGATGAGACATATCACAGATGCTTCTAATATAAGGTAGAGGGAGATAAGTACAAAGCAGAAATCCAACAGGAATACCTGAGCTATTTGGGGACATCTGGGGACATCGAGAAAGACTTCTCACAGGACAGGATGCCCAAGTTGGACTTTAAAGAGTCATTGTCATTTATGAAGGATAATGAAATTGTGTTCATCCTATTTGCCTTCTTTCTTATCACCACATATACATAATGGATATTTCTGCCTCTTTGTTTCTTAGGCCAGATATATGACCCAATTGAAAGGGTATGAAGACACTCTTGTGTTTAGTGTTGATGAATCTCAAATCCCAGCTTGGGTTGAAAAAAAAGGCTTCTCTCCAGGGTCTCTTGTTCAGATTTTTGATCCAGGAACAATTCTCAACAGGATTGCAAGTGATTTACTCTGCTTCCCCATAGGTAACTAGATGTTGAGATAGTCAACCATTTATGGAAATCACTGCCCAGAATGGAGAAATGTATACACCCTCCCCCAGCTCCAGTAACTCGAAGCTAGAAAAGCTCATGGAGCCTTAGAAAGACCAAGAGCCATTTGCTCCTTCTCACCTGGTGTGAGGTCCATCCCAGACTTCTCATTGCATCCCTGGAGTGAATCCAGAGTCCGGGTCACCTGACTGGCAAAGTCTTCCCCACCGTTCATGCACTCCCGCTGCAGGTGATGCCTCAGATCTGTGATGTCGTACTCATAGCCATCCAGGATGGGGGTCTCTCGAATACTCAGAGTGCCACTTGAATTGTGGCCCTGCACACGTGCATTCCTTAGGCTTTCACGACCATGGCCACCAATCAGAACTGAAGGGATGTAGTGGATCTCATTAGCTGCCTCTGCACTGGCACTCTTCTGAGGCTGGGGCACACGTCGCCGCTTACACCAACGTCGGCGGGTATAGAGGATCATCACTAGACACAGGATGGAGAGCAGCAAAGCAATCATGCCCCCCTAGGGAAAGAAGAAAAGAGGCAGCTAGCAGATGCAAGGCCAAGGGAGGGCTTCCAATCTGGTCAGCCCAAAGAGAATTAAGTCAAAAACATTAATGCTTCAACTACTAAAACTCAACATTCTCATCCACTTTTTCAGTAAGCATATATTCAGTGCCTGCTGCATGCATAGCTCAACAGCAAGAAACAAATTGCTCTAATCAGTGCTTGAAGTGAAAGAAAAGGAAGGTAGATGGCTTGTGGATCATTCTACAATGGAGTATCTTAGGATCTTAGGTCTAGTCCTAGAAGAGACCTTTGAGGCCAAGTCTAACTCTTTTGCTTTGCAGATGTGGATAAGTGTCTGAGGTAGAATTCAAACTCAGGTCTTCCTGATTCCAGATCTTACACTTAATCCATTACACCACCTAACTTTTTCTTATCTCCTATTCTCACCTACCAGTTCCTATCTCTCATCCCATTGTTGCTTACAGAGATTATGTGAGTTTGTGAATATTACATACCTAGTAAATGTCTGAAACAGGATTAGAATCTAGGTTTAAATATACTTCCAAAGTGCTAGGATGGTTTTAGTTCCTTTGGAAAAGGAATAAACAACATGGGATTGTAGATTTAGAACTGGAGGGACCTTAGAGGTCACTGAGTCAAAATACTTCATCTTACAAAAGAGGAAACTAAGAATCAGAGAGTTTAAGTGACTTGCACTGTTGCTTACAGCAATTCCATCTAGATGCTAATATCAGACAAGGATGACAACTGGCAGAATCAGTGTGCCCAGCTGAGCACAGTGTGGTTTGGTGCTGGCTCTGGAGACAAAATATCCTGCTTCAAACCTCACCTGAAATGCTTATTACCCTGGGGAAGTCAGTCTATTCAACTGCAAAATAAGAGCTAGGGCTAAATGGCCTCTGAAGGCCATTCAGTCTTGAGATCCTATAATCTGCAATTGGAGAATCTTGAAACCCCTAAATGGGGAGGTTGAATGGTTCCACTATTTTCTTTGGCAAATTGTGGCTTTCCAGGACAGCCCTCTCTGATTCACATAATAGAAGCTATAATCTCAGTCTTATATTTCCCTATCTTTGGCAGAGGCTAGAGCTCTTCCTCTCTGGTCCTCACCAGCCATTGCATCTGCGTTTAGCTAAAAATCAACACCATTATAGTCTGTCAATGTAAGGATATGGCATCACAGTAAGACTGAACTGTCACCTCTGACATTTATCCACATCAAAGTTTGGAGTAATGGCCTTGTAAGCCCATTACAGTGAAGTGGTAGGCAGGTATAAATCTCACCTTCTGCAATCTGTATTCCCTTCCTTTATTTTGGTCAATATCACTTGCAGCCTGCTTCATTAGGCTGGGGTGGGCCACAAGGTTTAGTTCTTGACCTTGGACTTCAATCAATGCCAACACATCATACAGACTGTAGATGAAAAAACCTATTAATTCTCAGCGAGTCCACCCACTGAGAGCCAGGAGATTATTCCCCTGAAATGCATTAAAGGGGCTTTTTCCAGTTTCATAATAATTATGCCTTGGATTTACAAAGCTCTTCTCCTCCCAAGCCTCCCCATTTATCTTCCCTTACAATATCATTGTGCAGCAAAAGGAGGACAAAGTTCAGTTTCATACCCGTTTTAGAATAAGGTCACAAAGGCACAAAGACAGGAAGCAACTGAATCAGACCCAGAGTGACAGGTCACATTAAGTGATTTGTCAGTCATGGGCACAGGGCTAGTACCCATTCCCTTAAATTCTGTCTCAATGTCACTCCCACTCAACTAGACTTTGAAGAATTCCCAACAGGCCCTTGAGCTGTGGGGTTTCTACTACTGAGATTTGACTCCTGGAAACTTCTTTAAGGAATAGGTTTCTTGTTGAATTTCACTTAAGTCCCACTAAATTCCCTACTTTTTCTCAATCTACAATTGCAATAGAAGATCTTTAGGTTACACAGAAAGAAAAATAGCTTGATCATGAGAGGTTTTAGGCACTGGAATAAAGTTAGACCATGAGAGGTTTTAGACAGGGGAATAAACTATTAAAAGAGATGGGCCATATTCACTAAAGAGTCATGGAAATGCTACAAACTCCCATCTGTTGGGGCTGGATTATATTATATTTAATTTTGTACCTGCCCTTTTAAAGTATAAGTTTCTTGAAGGGAGCCATTTTCCATCATTTTATCTCTGCCAACCAATCAACAAGGATTTATTAAGTATCCATTATTATGTCAGGCACAATTACACCCTGGCAATTCAAAGACAAAAAAGAATTGATTCCTGTCCTCAAGGAATTTTACTTATTTCCTGTCTCCAACAACTAGCACAGCATGTTGTAAATAGCTGGCATTTAACAGAATCCTAGGATCATAGATAAAAGGATCATATTATCAAACATTATTATTTTACAGATAAAGAAACTGAGCCCCAGAGAAATGAAATGATTTTCCCAACAACACAAAAGTAACTAAGTAAATAGAATCTTAGAGAAGATAGATATAGTAGACCTCTGGAGGAAATTGAATGGGGATAAAAAGGAATATACCTTCTCTCAGCAGTATCTGGCACATGCACAAAAGTAACTAAGTGACAGAACAAGGATATAAATTCCACTTCTTTGACCTCACTGTGGTACAGTGGGGGCAGTTAGGTGGCATAGCTGTAAAGTACAGGGCCTGAAATCATTAATAACTGAGTTCAAACCCAGTTTCAGACATTTATTAACTAAGTCACTTACCTGCTGTTTGCCTCAGTTTCCTCAACTATAAAAAAGGAGATAATGATAACAACTACCTTCCAAGGTGGTTGTGAGGATCAAGTAAGAGAATATTCATAAATCTCTTAGTATAATGCATTGCATAGAGTACTTATTAGATGTTTGTGTTTTTGTTTCCTTCCCACAGAGCAGCTAAAAGGGGCATATTGTAGGGGATCACCTTATTCACCCCCTTATCTTACTATATTGAAGATATGGAGGGTCTAGAAGGTCAAGAGCTCAAGGGCCTTGTTCATCATAAGATAATGTGTCAGAACCAGGGCTAGAACCCAGACTTTCTGTGTCCAAGTCCAGGGGTTTCTCCACCATACTTCTCTTGTAGAAATGGAAGAAACTGATGACCTCTCAATATCCTTTCCAACTATCCTGACTTTCAGAATTTTTCATTCAAGTTGGTCAAAGCAGAGCACAGATGTGGGCAAGGCTAAAGGTTCAGTCCGTGTACTAGCAAGTTAACCTCACTCAGGAGAAAATGCAACCAAAAAAAACTCCCTTCTGCCAAGGACAATAACTCTAAGCCTGGTCAGCCATATCATAAATACACAGGAGAGTGTTAATGATTCATCATAGAACTGAGGTTCTTAACCTTTTTTGGGTCATAGACTCCTTTGGGTGGTCTGGTGAAGCCTATGGAACTCTTTTCAGAATAATGTTTTTAAACACAAAACAAAAAGCATTAAGATTAGTGAGACAACTGATTATATTGAAATAAAGCTATCTAAATTTTAAAGGGAAAAAATAGTTCACTGGATCTCAGGTTAAGAATCCTGGTAATATAGAAAATCATGATTTTCCTGTACACACACACACACACACACACACACATCAATTTAAAAAACATATGTCACTGACAGTAGATGCTTATGACCATCTTCATACATAATGGGCTTTCTCTTATTAAACACCAGTCAGATACACATAAAAGTATGAAACCTGCTATCAGGTAATAAGGTGAATTATCCACACTGTGGCTCTTCCTGTTAGAGAGAGAAACAAGCTCATTCTATATCACCGAACATACTAGGTTTGGTCCATAGTATAAATAAATCTCAGTCAAAGTGAAGTACTGTTTAATGGGGCTGGATGTCCCCAGGCTCATCTTAAATTTTTCCTTATTCAATTTATACAGCTCTGACCTCTAGTTTCCATATGGGAATTCACTAAGAAATGAAATTAGACTGTGAACTCCTTGAGAGCAGGGACAAGTGTTATTTTGCCTTTGTTTCTTCAGAGCTTAGCCCAGTGCCTGGAACACAGTAGGTACTTAATAAATGATTGTTGACTGGACCAGATTATGCTTTCCAAATCCCAGAACTTCTGGGACATTTGGATACTCGTTGTCTGGCTCAGTTAATTTTTTGGCTCTCCTGATCTCGCTTCCATAAATCAGCTGTCTTTGATGCTAGTCAGCTTTGTCATTGTCCTCTGAATTCTCTCCAAATGGCTGCTGCTTTCTAGTAACAAGTTGCACCAAAATGAGCTCAAGAGTTTAGCTGAGAGTCCCAGCACAGCCTATGAAACAAGAGTGCTTTGCTCTGAATCAGGGACATGGTTTCTTGGTTTCTGAAGCTTCATTCACTATCAGGTTCCATGCTGCATTGAAAAATTGGATTGAATTGACTGGCATCCCCCTCCAGGCTTCCTCCAAACCACTCTACACTGATTCCCGGAGCCTGCCAGGCCTGACTAATCCTATGGGCATGTGACTTGGAGAAGCAGTGAACAAGCACCCTGCCATGAGGAGAGCAGAACCACACTAGTGGATCCGAATGCTGGCCCAGCTACCTTGACGGGTTGTCTCTAAAGGACTTCTCTAAGCATAGCTCCATTTTCTAAAATTAAAATTTCATGATCCAAGTATACCAAGAGTCATGCAAGCACCTGTCCTACACAGGTCCTTACTGACATGGCTTGCAATCACACAGGAGGACTGTGGCAGCTAGGTGGTACAGTGGATAGATTATTTGATGTGGAATCAGGAAGATCTGAGTTCAAATCCAGCTTCAGACGCATACCACCTATGTGACCTTGGACAAATCACTTCACCTATGCCTCTGTTTCCTCACCTATAAAATGAGGATAATAGTAGCACCTATCTCCCAGGATTGTTATGAGATTAAATGAGATAGTAATTGTCAAGCTCTTAGGACAGTGCCTGTAAATGTTAGCTATTAGTACTAATAATACTACCTACTTTATGAGGTTACTGTGAAGATCAATTGAGATAATACATGCAAAGTGCTTTGCAGACCTTAAAATGCTATATAAATGTTAGCCTTGATATCATGTGGGTGAAACTTTGACATGGCTTTTAAAGGGATAATTCTTATTTATAGGGTTGACAGGGAAAGGAGAGGAGAATAACCATCAGATCTCTGTCATGGAAGTACCCATCATAAGCTTTCATCTTGCCAACAAAGAAACTGACCAAAGAGAAAAGGACCCATTGCCATCATTCCTGGTCCTGGATCAGAGGTGGCAAAATATTATTGTTATTGCTATCTAATATCTATATAGCACATTAAGGTTATTTCACATAATCTTCACAATAACCCTACTAGGTAGGTGCTATTATTCTGACCCCTGGTTTACAGATGAGACAACTGAGGCTTACAAGGTTGTGACTATCTCACAGTCACACAAACAGTAAGTGCCTGATGCACCATTTGAACTCAGGTCTTCCTGACTCCGTGTCCAGTGATCTACTCACTTACTCTAGAGTTGTAAATGGCCTTCAAGATTGTCTAGTTTAAAGCTCTTACTTCACAGATGAGGAGACAAAGAGAAAGGTAAAATGACTTGTCCTAGCTCATGCTGCTAATGGAGAGCAGAGCCAGAATTCAAATCCAAGGACTCTGATTCTAAATCCAATGTTCTTTGCATTTTTTTTTTTTGGAGGGCAATTGGGGTTAAGTGACTTGCCCAAGGTCATATGGCTAGTTAAGTGTCTGAGGCCAGATTTGAATTCAGGTCCTCCTGACTCCAGGGCCAGTGCTCTATTCACTGATCCACCTAGCCACCCCTAAACCCAATGTTCTTCCCATTATACCATGTTACCTCTCCATGCCAGGCAAGGTCACACACAAAGCTTGGTGTCACGTAGAATCTACTGGCCTTGGAGTCAGAAAGTCATGGTCTTAAATCCTATCTCATGTTTACAAGAAGTATGTAATAGGACTAATATCTGCCAGGGTTCTCTGCCCCCAACATGGGTTAGGCTAGTTTTTCCTCTAAAAGACAGGAAAGCTGAGACATTGTTGGCTTGGGAGGGGGATACAGCTCGAGTCACATCTCCTTTGAAGAAGCTTACTGGAAGTCCTTAGTGGTCGTGGCTTAAGTTCCAGGATGCATAGCTGGCATGAAAGAGAACTTTAAAGGATGGGGCCAAGAAAGTGTTTATCCACACTCATTCCAGGTTGGTGACTATGGGGCTGACCAAATGGTATGATACCTGGAGAAAACAGGATTAGAGAGAATCAAAGGCTCTTCTTTTGGAGGCTGGTTGGTTGTTATCCTTCATACTAAAAAAGGACCAAAATAACATCACTTTGTCAGAGTCAAGGTACAGTGTGTCTGACTATGCCTGATCAGACAAATACGAGCTTGGCAGGCTCTATCACAGGTCGGGCACAAATAGTACACATGAATATTTGGAGAGGAGATGTCTCTAAATTTGTACATTTCACATTTCTTTTGAACTGCTGTAATTCTGTTTTGCTTATAGAGCAGGGTACTTTCTTTGATGTGGGCATGCCATGCTGGGCAGTCCTGTGCCAGTGTCTCCTATGTCTCACAATTGATTCTGGACCAATGGAGGAATTCTATCAAATGTTTCTGGTTATGTAAGGAATGTCAGCACTCTCAGAGACATCATATGAGAGATATATGCCAAATAAGCAGTTTGGAGCCATTAAAATAACAGCAGAAATTGAAGAGTAGGTTCATTGACAATCTAGACATTGTGGTGGTGATGCTCTCTCATGCTGGCTACAGGCCCATGTGATCCCCATAACTAAGAACAAGATAGCTACTTCTACCCAATTAATCTCTTTATGCCAATCAGGACACCCATCTCTCAGAACTTGCCCCTAGCAGACAAAAGAACACTCAACCCATCTCAGGGCAAGAGACATACATCTGCAAAACAGTAGATGCATCGTCATGTGCCTGAATGTCCAAGTAATGTGTCTAACCTCTCAGAAACCACAGTACCACCCTATGAATGAAAAGGGCTCTCTGGTCCAGCAGTTTCTTAGATCCAACCTGCAGTAAGTTTCACCTGATAAAAATGGACTGCTTTTGTAGATGGTTCTGACTGACCTTATTGGCCCCTCCCTGGTTCATGAGATATTTGCTTCTTCAGGAAGGTGAAACTGTCAAGGTATGACTATGGTGAATGTGTATTTATTTGGAAGAAAGGCAGTCACCTAGATGGGAGTAACTAGGTGACACAATGGATAGATTTCTGGGCCTTGGGTCAGGAAAACCTAAATTAAAATCTGTTCTCAGACACTTACTAGCTATGTGACCTTGGGCAAGTCACTTAACTTCTGTTTGCTTCAGTTTCCTCTATTATAAAATGATGTTAATAACATCACCTACCTCAAAGGATGTGAGGATTAACTGAAATAATATTTGTAAAGTGCTTAACACAACTCCTGGCCCATAGTAGGCATGACATATAGGCTTATTCCCTCTTCTCTTTTCTAGTTGACTTCATGGTAATCCAGAATTCTTGGAGGAAGGTCAAGGAAAGTCCTCATTTAGCACCTTGAAAGAAAAGAACAGGTCCTCTTCAGAGGCCTCTAAGGGAGAAAAACAATTGGTATCCTCTTGATGTAGCTCTTAAGAAGAAGGCTTTGTTGGGTAAATCAGGGAATACACTGAGTACTGGAAAAGCCTCAGTATCCAATTGAAACACTTCACTATAGATGAACCTCATGTATGATGAAGAATTACTGACCATGCCAGAGACATTATCACCCAGCTTTGACCATGAGGGTTCTGGGTGCTGCTCCCACTTATCAACACCACCTTGCATCAGGAGACCCATTATGAGATGTAAAAAATTGACTTTGCCAGTCACATGACACCTGAGAATCACATTGAGATCGAAGGCGCAATTCCTGATAAGGAGAAAGGTACAGCCTAGGATTTCTGGCTTTTGTTCTCTTCCACATTATTTTCTTTTTCCTTTATGGTAACTCCTTTGGAAGGGGCTATATTTTTTTTCCTCTTCCCCTTTAGTACTACTGCCTATGCCAGGGGAATCATACAGTACAATTCCCCAAAGCATTTAAATGGCAGAAGGTTTTCTAGAAGATCCTTCGGCTTTTATTGCCATGACGTGGTATGTGATTGGACCCATATCTATCAGAGTTTCCTTTCCCTAAAATAGGTAAGATTATTTTTTTCCTCAAAAAATACATCCGAGCTAAGACTTGATTAGCCTATGGTTGGGCAAGGTTGGAGTGACACCCTGGTTACCTCAGCTTTGTTGGCTGTATTGAGGAGGCTTCCCAGTCACCATAGGGCATTTAAAAAATCTACCCACATGGAGTCTAGGCATTTCAGCCTTGGTTGATGGCCTAAGACTAAATAAGTCACCAGACCCTGACCTGCGGATCAGATATGTTTCCATATGGATACTGAAGGGGCCACATCTACCTGAGATAAATACTGTTATTTCCATCTAAGTTCTATTCAGACAGCTGCTACTGTGGGGTTCAGATAGTAGTTAGGTTATGTTAGTAGTTAGGTCATGCTCCAAAGGTGAGGTTTTCCTTACTCAGAAGGGGAGGCTATGATAGCTTACCCAGTGAAGAGAGGGGCAGGGATAGGAGTGCTAGGGGGTAAGGATAGATGTCATTAAGTACCATGATTGGCTATCAAAGGGAGGGTAGGATTCTCACCTTTTCTCACCCCTGGTGTGAAGCCACATTCCCCTTGGGGGCCCTGATCCCCACTTTGTTTACCACTGCTCTACAGGTTAGGTGACATCCCTGCCAATTCCACCATTCCTTCAAGGGATCTGAAATTTTAAGGATAAAGAAGCCAAATCTACAAAGTGACACAAGGGTCCAAGGTGCCACATGGCTTTCTTGAATGCTTTAGCAGCACACAAATGAATAAAATGAAGACAGGTTTCATGTAAACATATCTGATGGAAGAACCAATACGTCCAATTAATTTGCGTTCCAAAGCCCAGTCTTACCCTTGGAGTAGCCACAATCTAACAGAGGAGTGACACGAGGACATAATGAAGGATCCCTCAAAGGAATTGGACATGGGGAATTCAAATTACACTCCTAATAAAGCTGCTGCTGAAAAGCAGCAAATCAAAGAGCTTGGTGAGAGATGTCCTCCATATCCTCTCCAAACAATGACTGCAGGTGCCTAAAGGAATCAATACCTCTCCCTACCTGGTTTCTAGATCAAAGCTGGGAGGCAGGAGCCCTTCCTCATCCTGCATGAAGTGTTTGGCTATCATTTGAAACTTGTTCTCTGTAGGACATAGGCAGTGCAAGGCAATTCAATTCACTTTAAATAATTTAAGAACTGGCTCTTACTCATCAGTGAGGGGCAGAGGGCTAAAGGCACTTTGTTAAGAATTGGTGATACATATACAAAAAATATATAGTCTCTATTATGGAAGATTTCCCACTCTAATGGGTAGATGCCACATGAACAACAAATGAATAAATGCAGGGTCATTAAGGGAGGGAACAGATCACTAACAATGGGGGGATGGTAATGGTTAGAAAGCTTTAAGGAAGGGGTAACACCTGAATTTAGGCTTGAGGGATGATGTCTTCTGAGAGGCAAAGACAAGAATGGAGTGCTTTTAAGGTGGAGATGAGGGGGAGGAACCTAGCTACTAGTCAACTTGTCTTTATCAAGGGCCTACTACATGCCTGGCATTGGGATGAGGGTATGAGGGGAAACACATAAAAGCAAGAGATGGGGTGTCAATTTAAGGGAACAGCTAGTCATCCTTGGCTAGGGATATAGAATAAGTGAAACATAATAATGTGAGACAAGGTTGAAAAAGTAGGTAGAAGGCTGAGAGGTCTGTATGTTTTCCTGGAGTCAAAAGGAAGCCAAGAAAGGCTTTTGAGAGGGTAGTGAGATAGATTTGTACCTTAGGAACACTATTTAGTAGCTGTATGGAAGATAGATTGGAGAGGGGAGAGGTTAAAAGCAGGGAGACCAGTTAGTAGGCTATTATAATAGTGTAGGCAAGGGGTGATGATGACCTAACCTAGAGGAGGGACAATATGAGTAGAAAGAAGGGAGCAGATCTGAGAGATATCATGAGGTAAAATCGTCAGACCTTGGAAACGATTGAATGGGGGGGAAGGAGGTAAAGAGAGGGAGGATGAAAGAACAACTGAGGTTATGAACCTTGGTGATTGGGAGTATCAGTATCCTCACCAGAAATAGAGTAGTTAAAAGGAGGGACAGGATTCTGAGAAAATATGAGCTCCATTTTGGATATACTGAATTTGAATTGCTGTTAAGACCTCAAGGGGTCCATGTCCTATGGGCAGATGGTTGTGTATCAGGGGAGGATCATTGAGGTTGGCTATAAAGATTTAGGAGTCATCCCCAAAGAGTTATGATATAATTGATATGAGTTGATGATATCACAAAGGGAGAACTAACTGTATGACCTTCATCAAGTCACTTGCCTTCTTTGAGACTCAAGTTTTTTTTTTCACCTGTAAAATCAGGAGCCTTGATACTCTCTAAAATATGTTGCTGAACTAAAATTCCATGATTCTAACTTTGATTCCTTTCCATTTGGGAACTGTTCTAATTTAGCAAGCTAATGACTTACTAGTGGAAAGGTTTGCTAATAATGTATGCCCTGCTTAGTAAGTCGGAAACTATAGACCAAGGAAATGATGGTACTGATCCTATTGGGAGTCAGGCCATCAACAGGCCATTTAGCAAATGACTTTTTTGAGCCCTGGATAGGTTTATATACCCCAAGTTATATAAGCAGAGGCTGTAAAATCAGAGAGGCTGATCAAAATCCTAGAGCCAGGTGCCACTTCCTTGAATTAAATGATTTCTATCTTTGCCACAAATGGTGATATGCAGTCTACTGATATAGAGTGCCCTTATTTGTTCCCAAGTCTGGTTAACTCTTCTGTAGATGAGAATAATACCTCCAGCCCCACCCCCAATGGAAGATGAAAATATACAAGGCAGGCATGTTAAGCAGCATGTTCAAATTATAAATTATTAGGAACATTAACTCCCCTTGGGGGTTTTCTGTAGTCCTTAATCGTGTGGAAATGCTTTCCAGTTGCCATGGGCCACCACCTTAATTAAGAGGCCTCACTGTGCGCTCTGGGGTTTCTGACATGAATTGCACATCCCACTGGCTGGGGACAGACCCTCCCCGCCTGGTTAACCTCTCACTGGAGCATGGTGACACAGCTGCTTGTGGATGCTGCAAAAAATTCCCCCTCCCCCATCACCCTGAAAGTCTACCCATCTAAAGAAGAATGAGGGAATGCCAACTTCTACGTCCCAGATGCCCTCAAAAGATTTTCATTCAACTGGATCCTTGGTGAAGACAGATTCTGGCTCAATTGTCTTGAAGTTGTCCACTCGATCAGGAAAATCTAGACTCCATGGATCCCAGCAGACCACCTTAGAACATGGTGCCTGACCAAAGGATGATGGTTCCTTTATTCCCTTTCTTTTCCCAGGTCTAAAAGCCTCACCACTGCCACATCTCATCACTGTCCCTTTTCATTAATCTGGTAGGCTATTCTTTGGTTTTTCTAATGAGACTTATAGAGTCTTACTTCATTTAAACAGAATCTGAAAAAAGCTAAAGGGAAGACATTGCAGAGAAGGGAAGCCAACCAGGGACAATTTTCCATTAACTGCTTCTCATGACTTGCTAGTGCTCACCTTTTGTCCTCAGAATGATTCTAATCCTAGCTTCTTCACCTTGCCAGACCTCAAACAAGATTGAAACAGCCCTGGGGAAACCTAAAACACATTTCTGTGATCAGATAACCTTTGTGGTCATTTGCAGGAGGGTATACACTGATGTTTGCCTTAATGAGGTAAAGTAGAACCAGGTAGAGCAATGTGATAACAAGTTCAGGAAAGAATCAACTTGCTTGGTATGGAATCTGCAAGGCTTAGCATCCCAGTGGGCACCTACATCCAAAGGGCTGGACTCATTCTCAGCAAAATGGGTTGGCAGAGAGAAGCCAGGTACAGTAGGGTTCCTCTATCCCCTCTGGCTATGGCTGGGAAGGTAGGAAGCTGGTACATAAGTTTGCTGATATATATGGATGCTAACTCAGTATTCATCTACTGGACCCTAGTCAGTAATTGGTGTCATTTTCCAAAGGCTTGTCCCAGGTATATGCACTCAAATATATACCTGCATGTATGTGTGCACATGTGAGTGAAATCACACATGATGTGGAGACAAAAAAGGGTACACATGGTGCTTCAAACAGTCCTCAGGGTACTTCTGCCATAGTTCATGGGCAGAGCAGTGTGAAACAAACTTGATCCATTGTCTCTGTGTTCCAGCCCTTTAAGACTTCACAAGCCAAGCGTGAAGCCAATAAATAAATACCTCCAGCCGGATAACTGTTCAATGCCTCTTCTTGGCCACATTCCCTTACTCCTTTCCTCTTTGTTTTTATGCAGTAGGTGATCTTGATGAAATAAAATAATAACAATAATCTGCTCCATTAGGACTAAACATTAAGGGAATTACTGAACATGTAACAGAATAGGCAGCTGGCACAGGACACGCTAATGACCGTTAGAGTATAACCCTCTTTCATTCTTACCATAATGGAGAAGTTAAACCCCTTCCAAGCTCACTTTCTTCTTCCCTCTCAGCAGTGAGAAAAGGTGGATCCTTCCTAAGGAAAGAATTGCCTCCCTCACTGGGCTGACAGCTCTGTGGGTGGCAGCTGGGGCTGACTGAATTAAAATCAACAAAAACAACAAGTATTTTCTAAGAGCCAGGTACTGAAGAGCACACAGGGAATCAGGGTCAGTTCCTGCCAGGATCTCATAGCCTATCTCCATTAGGAAGAACCAGACTCATCTGCCTTTGGGCCTCTTATTCTTAAAAGAGAATTATACTACCTAAGCAAGCTGTGTCTTTCTGGTTACTTTTTGCCATGGTAGAACCCATTAGGTCCCAAAAGCATTCAAGGTAGCTATGGGAAGTCCTTACCCACTATTTTCCCTCATTCTATCAGTCACACAGCAGTGATGAAAGTCAGATCTATTACTCTAGTTACTATGAGATCTGGCATCTACTAAAGGTATAACAGAATCCTCAGGAATAAATAGATGAGTCCATTAAAGTACCTGAGAATAGAAGAAATAACATGTCTAAGGAAATTCAGAATATGGAAGCAGTGCTGAGGATGAAACTACAGCTCTGATATAGCACTGGAAAAGTTCCTCAGGAGCCACAAACTATCAAAATAGTATATGGACCCTGCAGGGTGTCATCATCCCTTAGCACTGAAACCTGCCGGTTATTCTCCCACATACTCAGCTGCATCTCCTATAGGATATCTCGAACAGCAGATATAAAACATTCCATTCACTTACCCAGGGCATACTTTTCCACAAATGCACACAGTGCCATGGGAAGAGTGGACACAAGCATAGGGGCAGGGTGAATTAATAGTGAGGAACATATGGGACACACATTTCTCCAATATTTTAGATCTTCAAAATCCTTTTTCTGCTTTAAAACTTCACAAGCTTAGCATGAAGTCAATAAATAAATATTTACAGATGTCTAATATCTATTCTTAAGCATTCTTTTAATACAGCATCTATTCTGAGCAGGTCACTCCCCTAGGCTTCCTCCATCTGTTCCTCTCTATATCAGTTCCCATCTACCAGGGGTGTAATTCTTCCTCGAATCCATGACTGGCTCTCTTTTCTTTTGCCAGAAGTCCCACTCCTTGAAGTTACTTTCTGACTCTGAGTGTGGTGTCTCTAACTAGTTGAGTAGCCCCACTTCAAAGCACCAAGGCCAGTGGGAGTTGAGAGAAATCCCCGCCCCCACCAACAAACACACCTTGATCCTGGTTATAGGAATAGGAGTCAACTCCATAGAGCTGCTCCTAGCCCTCAGTAGACTGTCTGGTGAACTCAACTTTTTAAAGAACTTTTAAGACTTTAGTCAATCATCATCCGGGTAATGGCATTGATCCTTCCAATTCAATGCACTCCTTCACATTTCAATAAAGGGATAATAGAATATCAATATATCTATTATCTGTTTCTTACATTCTAAGATTACCTCAAGAATGGGAGGAGAGAAATTAATTGATCAGGGACCATTTATCCCCACCCCCCTTCATATTACTATTTGAAGGAAGACCGGTGGAATACTGTGAATTGGGAAGTGGAACAAGATGCATGATGTAGTTTGTGCAATGACACCAATTGACTTGGGGTTCCCAAGCAATGTGGGGACTTTTGGAAAGAGCTGAATCAGGTGGTGGTTGATTAGATCAGCACTCTACTCACCTTCACCACAGGCTCTACTCACTATCCCACCATGTTCCAAAATACATCAGCTCCATTCCACCCATCTGGATTCCCTAAATAACCTAGCAAAAATGCCAGAGAAATCAGCTGTCACTTGATTTGTCTATTTCAAGCCCCCTGCCTATTTTAAGGGGACTGTGCCAAGGTCATTGCTCTAGGAGGCTGCCACCTTTTATTGTCTTCTACCTCTACTTAAGTCCTCATTTTGCCCTTTAATACTGGCCAATAGCTGTGTATTTTCTCACTTTTCCATAATCCCTCTCTTTTTCTGTTTACATATCTCGACCCAAATCATTTCCTGTCCCTACCTCTAACTCTAGTGGCTATAGGGAATGAGGTGAGGGAGTCGTAAGTTTGTTAGAGGATCAGTGAATATTTCTAAATGTCTAGGCTATATGGAGCTTCACTATCAATTCCAGGTACCCAAGTAAGAATAGTCACTGATTCATTTTAGCCCAATTATATGATCTTACAAAGGTAAAACATGCTTGTCAAACAGTCATTATGATATAGAATATGGAACTAGTATTTTTGAATAGAGGATCATTTTGTTCTTGTAACTTCACATTTTCTTCAAATTCTTTGGGTGCGCAGATGTTTAGACATTTTTCTGGTTCCATCCTTCCACCTACCCATATATGGCCTAAAATCAAGAATTAGCTCCTGATTGCAGCCTTTCCTCTTTTTTTATTTATTGGCTTTGATATATCTTGAAGCTTTCAAGATGGAACATTCCTGGGCAGCAAGAGATTGAAGATATTACTATTTCCCACAATACCTAAACAAAGGCTTAGAGGCTCCATGTCTATGTCTTATCATGTTGGGGAAGAGAACTGAGCTTTCGATATCACAGTATCAAGAGAAGAAGGCAAATGGTCCCATATACCCATCACTCCCAGTGGGAGGAATTCAGGTGAGGCTCCTAAGGAGATACTCGAGAATCATGGAACTTGAGCTGGATAGGACCTCAAAGGTCATGTAGACCAACCTTATCGTTTTGCCATTGAGAATACTAAGAACTAAAATGATTTAATGATTTCTCCTGGGTCACAAAGTAGTAAGTTTGACAGACAGAGGTTAAACCCAGATACTCTTATTTCAGAGTCACTGCTCTTTCCATTGCAATTCCCAGGAGTTCTTTATCCTCAAAACAGAAAACCACAGAGGCATCTTTAAAAAATTCCTCAGATAAAATCTTCCACATGAAATGGATATCACACTAGTGACTACACAGGCTTTGGTGGAGACATCCCTGATAAGTCAATTGCTATGTCTATAACTCAGCAACCAGATGATATGCAGTCTGTTCTGAAGGGACGACACATTGGGGAAACACACACTTAAGGACTAAGAAGTCTGCCAACACACAAATATGTCATAAGAACAATGTGTTGGAATAGTCTTTAGTTTCTCTATCCCTTCCACTCATCACCTACAGGCTTCACCAAGAACTAAATGGAGTGGGGAAGATTTATAGTCAAAAGATTATTTTGGGGGCCAGTGTCTTACATGCCTACATTTTGAACATGTTGGACTTCCATGTGTCACAAAACAGTATTTGTCTCTTGTTTTAGAGGCATACATTATTTTTGTCTTTCCTTAGAGAATGGAGGCTTTTCGGGGGTGGTTAGGTGGCACAGTGAGTAGAGCACTGGCCCTGAAGTCAGGAGGACCTGAGTTCAAATTTGGCCTCAGACACTTAACACTTACTAGCTATGTGGCAAGTCACTTAGCCCCAATTGCCCTCCAAAAAGAACAAAAAAGAGAGAGTGGAGGCTTTCCTACCCAGGCACCAACATGATAATGATAAATAGATAATAGATATTTATGCAGATAGATATTTATATAGGTTATGCTAGATACATGACTAGATAAAGAGAGATTTAGATATAGACATAGACATAGACCCAGATAAAAACACATGCAGGGGTGATCTGGAGCCAGCTTTGACCAGCTCAGAGCTGGTTGTTAATTTTCAGCATGAATATTTATACCCCAGAAATTGGCAAATATTACAAATCATGGTTGGGTTTATTGTTTCATTGATTGTCTTGACTTAAGAAAGTGATAGAAAAAAAGTTAATTCAAGTTAAACTTAAAAGCATGCAATGCTGTTTTTGGAGAACCAGTAATTCAACCTTTATCACAACATACTCATACTAGCATATTTTTTTTTTGCTTTTTGGAGGGCAATTGGGGTTAAGTAACTTGCCCAAGGTCACACAGCTAGGTTTTTGTTTGTGTGTGCGTTAAGTGTCTGAGGCCGGATCCGAACTCAGGTCCTTCTGACTCCAGGGCCGATGCTCTACTCACTGCACCACCTAGCCGCCCCACTAGCACATTTTTAAAAGTTTAATTTGCATTATTAATAGAGAATACCCAAGAATATATTTGTTTGACTCTTTATCTTCCTGACTCCCTCTTTGGTGCCTGGTGGTGACTGCCAGAGCAGGGTAAAGAGAAGTAGCAATTAAAGATTATCAGCACATTATTTTCCTGGAATGTATATGTGTATACATACATTCATTATTCACACATATGTGTGCATACATCCATACATAGGTTTACACATGTATATTCATGGATATATGATTTTTCACTGGGCCTAACCAAGCATGAAATCCAGAGAAGTGGTCTGGACTGCTTTCAGACTCTCAGGGAGATACTGACATTCTAATTAAGACAGGCTTCATTAAATCACCAGCTCCAACATCAGCATCACATTGTCTTTAGCTAATTATGTTCCACTGACAAAGCCATTGTACAGTCTTCAAATCCTTCCCATCATTAATTACAAAAAAAAAATATCTTCTCCTCCCTCTCCCTATTTCCTCTACCTCCATGTACAGTGCTTTACTGACAGTATGGTTCTCTTAGCTTTCCAGGGATACTCTTTTGTTTGACTTTCCTTGGAGGGTGGGGGTAGGAAAGCGGATAGGACAGGGACGCAAGTCATGCTTGGTTTTCCTTTGCTTAGGTGCAGAATGCTGTTTCCAAGCCTAACTGCCAGTCACAGAGGGTAGAGTCTCCCACTTCAATCCTGTGTCTGCTGGGCACCACAGGATACCAAAAGGCATAAAACCTGGGAACAGAACAAAAAGAGAGGGATAGGACAGAGGCAGGTCTGACACTCTGACCAGGCACATAAAACGACAACAGGCCCAATTCCACAAGTATTGATTTCGTTCTAATTTGCTGATTAATCACCACTAGTGAATCTGTAGGTCAGCCTGATCTGGCCAGTGAGTCTTGCATCCCACAAAAGCAGTCAGTGTCTTGCTTCCAAGGCAACTCTTTTTTTAAATCATCTACCCAGCCAATTGTATAATGCTGCACTAGGAGAGGGCATTTTTCCTGGTCCCCATGAGGACAGTCCTTAGCCAACCTGCAATATAATCATGGCTTAATTCAGAGCATGGTGCCCATGGGAACTCAGTTCCAGAACTGTCTGTTTAGAAAAGATTTGAGGGGTTTTTTTGTATTTTCATTAATTTTTTTTCAGTCACTTTTCCAGAAAAGGTGTGATAAGGACATGGGATAACAGGCCATGCTTGATCCTGCCTTTTTGTCCTTTCCCTCTTTGACAGGTATTCAGATCTTGTCCATCCTTCAAAGCCAATTTTTGGTTCTGCCTCTTTCAGGAAATCTTCCATGACCACTCTAATCATAGGGTCATAGAATTTAGAGATTAAAGATAATCTGAAATTATTTCCTTCAGTTCTCAAAGACCACACTGACAGAGGTGGAAACTGAACCCATCTTCCTGACTCTGACACTAGTTCTCATTAAATTGAATCTATACTGTGCAATTTTTTGAAGTATAGATTGAATTTAATTGTATAGCAAAGTGGTCATCTTCTTACTACCACACATTGTCTGGTCTTGTAATACTTGTAACATGTAAAACAATTATTACTTAATTTATCCTGTCTTCTATTTTTCATACTTATTGAGAGACAATTTACTCTCCCAAATTAGACTGTACTCTCCTTTGGGTTGGATACAATCTCATGCAATTTATCCATGTGTCTTAAATAGCAACTAGCCCAGTGTTAAACTCAGAAGTCATAAATACCCATATTTGCCAATTGATTATAGGGAGGCATACTTAATGTTCAGCTGGCTTGGAGGGAGGGATAGCTCATCAGTCTTTACAAAAATCATCATTTTTGAAAAATACGAAACATTATTCATACTAATTCACAGCTCAACTTTAAAACATCCTTTGGGAAAGTTGCTATCCCGTCTTCCTATTAGTCCTTGACCATTTTCCACTGTTAACTGCTCTCATTTGCTGTAGACCTCTCCTGAGAAAAACAACTGCAATGGGGAAGCACTAGCAGCATCCCCCTATATAGGACTATCCTTTATGTAGGACACTAATATTACAATAAAACAATAGGATTTATTTTTTCCAGTAATATCTGCCATGCTCCAAAATGCTCTGAATATTAGGAGTACTAAGAGTATTCATGCTAACTGTATAATTCTCTTGCTTGTCAATGATGAGTATTTCTGGGAGGGCTGTCCTTGTAGAGGAATCTTGCCTAACCTTGAAATGAACTTGGAAAAATGTTTCCTGTGTGATGTTAACAAACCTGAAGAGTATTCCTCATCAATGGGCTCTAAAATATTTACTGTCAACATAAAAATGTTAAGTATCTCCTACCAGTAGATACACAGTGTAATAGAAGGAACCTGGTATACAGCATGTACTAATAAGTGCTTATTTAGTGACTGGAAATCAGCGGACATGGATACTGGAACAGAATCACAAAATTCACAGACAGAAGGACTCCAGTGCTATCTAGTTTAACCCCTACCTAAACAAAACCGTCTAATAGGACACAGTGAGACTGGTGGTCATGGGATCATCCGGTCTTTGCTGGGAAACATTAGGGGAGGAGAACTATGCCGTTTTATCCCAAACCTAATTAGTAGGAAGTTTTTCCTTATATCAAATCTATATCTGCCTCCTCATAACGTCTACCCAATGTTCCCAATTTTTCCCTCTCGAGTCAAGCAGAACAAGGTTAATATGTCTTCCATGAGACTGGTTGGCACTTAATAAATGCATATTGATTGACTGATGGACAGTTATTCAGATACTTGAAGGGAGATAACATATCACCCATCCTGTTATTAAGCACTCATATGCACACACATGCACACACACACACACACACACACACACACACACACAATTTTCTCTTCCTTAGGCTAAATATCCCTATTTACTTCATAAGGCATGATCTCCTGATGCTTTAGCATCCTGACTGCCTTTTTTATATACCCCCCCCCCCCCTATACACAGCTCATCCACATCCTTCCTAAATATGGCACTAGAAACTGAATCTAACACTCTGGGTATGATCTGATGGGACAACTTTCTCCCCAGTCCTGGACATCACTCCTCTGGAAGATGAATAAGATTGAATTAGCTTTGGGAGCTTCCATATCATACAGCTCATTCATGTCTAACTTAAAGAAAGACCACTAAATTATCTTTTTTTAAGATTCCTCCCTTAGCTTATATTTATGAAATAGTATGAAAATTCATATTTATCCTTGCTGAATTCAGCTCATATTCAGTGTAATATTTTAAACCCCATCAAAATCCTTTGGGATCTGGCTTTTGTTATCCAATGATTAGTTATAGATCCTAGCATTTTTTCATCTGCAAGTCTGATATGCATGCCACCCTCTATACCTTTAGCCAAGAAAATAATTTAAAAAAATAAGCATCATAGACTCAAGTTCAAATTCCCAGGGAATGCCACTGAGCCCAAGCTACAATGGATGGAATGGGGTCCATCCATTCAGCCATCTATTAATCTACCAAAATTCACTGTCCTCTAGCCCACATATTTCCATCTATTTAAAATTTATTTTATTTTTAATTTATGAAATAAAACAAGTGATTCCATAGCACAGTGTAATAAAAAGATGATTGCACATGAAACTGCAAATTTATTATGTACAACTTGCTGTTTCTTTTAAATATATAATAACATTATCATATACATTTCTCTTTTTCCCTTTTCTTCTCCCTCCCCTATCTTCTTCACAAGAATATCAAGAGAGAGTTTGTCAAATACTTTAGTAAAACCTAGGTAAACCACCTTAACACCCTCATATAGGAGTTTATTAATCTTGTCAAAAAAGGAGGTGATGTTTGTCTGACATGCTCTTTTTTGTATTGCAGCCATACCAGCTGTCTTGGATCACTGCTCCCTTTTCTAGATTCTCTCTAACTATCCCTGCCACTTATTAGTTCGGTGACTGTGGGGAAGTGTTTGTTTATCACTCAGCTTCAATTTCCTTGCCAATAATGCTGAGATAATAATATCTGCCCTGGCTACATCACAGCTTGTTGTGAGGCACAAATTAGATTATGTATATGAAAAAGCTGAGTAAATTGTCAGGCTCTATATGAATGTGAGGTACCATTGGCATGGAAAGTTGATGAGTAACTGAGAGACTAGATGAGGTCACATTTAGGATGATTTGATTGACTCAAGCTATTGTGGATCAGAACTACCTCTCTGTACTCCAAAAAGGAACTATAAGGGGCTATGGGGGTCATTTTCAGGGAGTAACTGAGAAGTGGAGCATAGAGAGAAATTGTAGCAAAACTTAAGAGTAGAGCTATGAGGAAAGCTTAGCACTGCAGAATCAACACTTTCAAACTGTAGTGACAGAGAAGACTTTTGAGAGTCCTTTGGACAGCAAGGAGATCAAATCAGTCAATACTTAAAGAAATTAATTCAGACTATTCACAGGAAGGTCAAATAATGAAGCTGAAGCTTAACTACTTTGGCCACATAATGAAAAGATGCGACTCATTGGAAAAGACCCTGATGTTCAGAAAGATTGAAGGCAAAGGGAAAAGGCTATGGCAGAGGATGAAGATGGATAGATAGCATCATGGAAACAATGAACATGAATTTCAACAGACCTCAGGAAATAGGGGAGGGTAGAAAGTTCTGGTGTACTGTGGTCTGTGGGGTCATGAAGAATCGAGCATGACTGATGATCAACAACAAAAACAAAGTGTAGACCTGGGTCCTGGCAGGGGTGGGGAGGCCTGCACCTCTGAACAGGTAGCTAGGTAGCACTGTACTTAGGTTTAGGAAGTCTTGTGTTTGAATCCTGTCACAGACACTTACCAATTGTGTGACCTTGGGCAAGTCACAAACTCACTCAGATTGGTCTCTTTATATCTGAAATGGAGCTACTATTAGCACCTATATCACAGGATTGTTTGTAGATCAAATCAGATAACATGTATAAAACACTTTGCAAACCTTAAAGTGCTATATAAATGCCAGCTGTTATCTAATATCATTAGTCTTCCCAAAGCAGCCACTAATGGCAGGCTTGGAGCAGAGATATATTGCAGTCCTAAATTCTCTTGCTCAAGTAGGTGATGGGAAACCCTAGACTGCCAAGTTACTAAACCCTGCATTTCTGGCACTTGAGACATCATAACTGTGGAGAATGTAACTATGGCACCAAGAGGTTCAAGTTTCTAAATCACAGTCAAGAATTCCTGAAACTTTAGCTTTCTGTAGGAAGGACCCAGGTTTGAGCACGTGGCTAAAAGAGCCTGGAGAACATCAAGAAACTGAGCTGTGATATAGAAGACCAAGCCCCCTGGATTTTCCCCTTCACTACTGTTCTTCATACTCTGCAGATAGGATTTTTTAAAGGAGCTATTTTTCTAGCAGTCCCTAGTTTATTTTATTTCTAGGGGAGTACAAGCCCTCAGGGTAGCACTAAAGGCAACCTGTACAGGTCGTTTTGGTAAAGTTAGGACTTGCTGGAAAGTCTAAGGATTGCCTTGCTAGCAATTCCAAGTTTGTTTGCTATCCAGTGGGAGTACAAAATGTACTGTGGTGCTATGATCCATAAAAATTACAAATCTCTGGGCGGGAAGGTGAGATTCATCAGAAGGGGAAGGATTGTACAAACTGTTTATGTGCTACTGTGAGACTTTTATTTTCTTCTTTTTTTGTAGGGTAAACTGAAGGCTGTCCTATGCCTGAAATACATTGCTACCTTAAGTGCCTGCATGGGAACTGGGGCCCTTTTGTTCTTATCTGTGAAAAAACATAGGCATGAGCTATATTTTAAGGCTTTTAGAGGAAACTCTGAGAAGAGTTAATACAAGCCAAAAAATTAAAATTTTGGGAAGTCTCCAAGATTAAAATTGTTCTGCAAGCCCCAAATTTGGGATTTTGTCATACAAGGAGTTAGCTATAATTTCTAGCTTCATGTCATATGCAAATTTGATAAGCACATCACTATACTGTTAGCCAAGTCATTGAGATAAAAAACTTAAGAAGCACTGGATCCTGGTTGCATTTGGTAATACTGTATTACATGGCCATTTCTTGACCACTGGGATGCAAGCTGTCAAAATTATTTTTCTTTTTCTGTATCTGAACATTTTCTCTCCTGAGGCATGGGGAGATCACAATACCATTTCCTTGTAAGAAGGGACTAGTCAAATGATTTCTCACTTAATAGAGAAACTGAGGTACAACCGGAAAATGAACAGGGCCAGACTCACTAAAGAGTTGCTACTCTACAAGACTGATGATGTGTACTATAAATGGCCAAAGTCTGTAGAAGCAGTCTCCTTTGAATAACTGGTTTATGAGTGTAGAAACAGTTGAATCAGCCCTTGTTTTACCAAAATGGATGGGTCAGTCAGGAATTCCAAGGGGAAACATTTTATTCTTCCATGATATGGAAAGTGGTCTTTTAAGCTGGAATGACAGGGAGGCACACGTCCTGTTATGCTGCCCTTTCTCCACAGCATTAGGCCATCAGGAAAGTGACCATTAGTCACTTCAGATCACAGCGGGAGCTGCAGTTCTCATTCTATTTACAGGGCATAACTTCCCTGAAGGGTCACAGTGCCCAACCAGGCTGAAAAAGAGTGTGTCTATCACCCTGTTGACGAGGGAACAAAGAGTCAGGGCCCTTCTGGCTTAGGCCACCCTCCAGTTGTCCTTCCCAAGACCTTTCCTAAAAAGAATACATGAAGGGAAGAAAACCAAAGATGGAGGGTGGGAAGGATACATGGGATAAATAGGATACCAGGCTATTAACATGTTCTTCTGGGATTAATACAGATAATTAGTCTGGTGTCAAGGAACTGTTAAAACAAAGCATCTTAAAGGAAAATAACAGCCTGTCTTTTGTTCTACACTTTTTCATTTGACCCCTTTTCCCACTGAAAATAATAATAATAGCTGATAATTATCAAGCACTTTAAGTTTGATAAAGCTGTTTTTTTTACCAGACCATCTTTCCAAAATCATATGACTGATCCTGGAAATTCACCAATGCATTTTAGTCCTGGGTCAACAACTCAGTCTTCAAGAGTTTCCCAGGGCACTGAGATGACATGATTGACTTCAGTTCAAAGGCCACTTGTATCAGACAGAAAGTTCCCTGGAAGAGAGAAGTCTTTCTGACTTTGATACCTCATCTCTAAACTCTACACTGCCCCTTCCCATTCCAGAGCATGCTATCTACATTATCTCATTTAATTTTCCTAAGAGTCCAAAGAAGTTTCTTTTACATGCATTAATGTCTCCATTTTGTAGATGAAGAGATTGAATATCAGAGATGTTAAGACACTTGCTCATATTCACACAGATGGTATCAGAAAAAGTATTTGAAATCAGAATTTCCTGACACTAAGACTACTCCTTTATACCCTATATGCACTCTCCTTACTTTGGGAATTTCAAATGGATGCTGATGAGGAACTGAGACAGGGTGGTGCAGTGAGGAAAAACAATAACTTTGGATTTGGAATCAGAAAACCTGAGTAAGAATCCTGACTCTTCCATTAACTATATTAACTATATTTCTATATAATAGTTTATATATAATAATATAACTATTAACTATATTTATATAGTCTCAACTTCTCTTGGAAGTCAGTTTCCTCAATTCTACAATGAGAGGTTTGGACGGGATGACGTCTGAGTTCCTTGCCTTCCAAACTCTGAATTTAGTAGCCTATGAAGCAAGAATTCTTCTATTATCACCAAACCCTTATGCGGAGGGGTTAAGGGGCTGGGACAGATCACAGTGTGTGTTACCCTCCACAATTTTTATATGTGGATTTAAATGAATATTAGGGGAACCCTTAGAAATGAAACTATATTACTAAATGACAGCCTGAGGAGTGTGTGTGTGTGTGTGTGTGTGAGTGTGTGTGTGTGTGTGTGTGTGTGTGTGTGCATACGAGATGGGGGAGAGGGAGAGAGAGATTGAGAGAAAGGAGGGGGGGAGAGAGAGAAATGAAAGGGGAGAGATTGAGAGAGAGTGGGGGGGGACAAGATGGTTTTAAAAAAACCTAAAATTTTATTACCTCAGTTTCCCTATCTAAAAAATGAGAATAATTTTCCATCACTTTCCCCCATAAGAGAAGCAGTGAACCAAAACCTGCAAGTCAGAGAAAGATATCACTCTATTAATCCATGGTATTGTTATCCTATAAAGAAGTTTCTTCCTCCCCTGAGCCACTTTCCTTTGAAAAAGATGTCTTTTCTTAGCGCTGCCTGCTGTTCCTGGGGATGGAGAATCCAGGACCACTGAAGCAAAAAATGCCATACACACAAAAAAGAAATGTAAAAACACAAGGCTGGATATACCTGCCAGAAAACGTCCAACTCTTTCCTCCCCAGGCTTCACCTCAGTCATTCCAAAGAGGAGAGCAAAGGCTCTGCTCTTACATAGCTCCAGGGAAGTAGAGCCTTCCTTCAAAGCCTCTCCCAGGCTTCATATTGCTTCCTGTCAGTCAGAAGTGTTTCCTCACTCAAATCCCTCCAAAGCAGGAAGCAGGAGACCCCTGCCATTTATCACATTCTTGGCTTTTTCCATTGCCACTGTGGAATAGAAAAATGCATTTTATTCTAAGACAAATACCAGGAAGTTCCAGGAATATGCCTCCAAACCAGAGAGTGGTACCAGGGGTCCTAGGGGAGAAAAGAGCTGAATCAGCAGTGAGAAGCTCAGGGCCAACATTCCAGCCAATCCTGAAGAAACTGCTGAGAGCCACAAGCTGCAAGGGAGGACAAGGGCTCCCCAAGCATAAAGCTCTTGAGGTAGGACTTCCCTGGGAGAAGTGGGCAAGCCTTCCATGGAAGCCAATAGTTTTCTAGTCACATCAGTCCACAGAAACACAAACCTACAATTTTCACTGTTTAACCCATTACCATATGATGTACCAGTTTCTGGGAAATCTAGAAGCCTGGTAATGAGTGCTGAGTACAGGGAAAGGAAGGAAACACTGCCATGGGTTCAAGAGTGACTCTTTAGCTTGGGCCAGGCCAAGGTTTTCAGGAATACAGAATCACAGGTCCTCAATAGAATGCAGTTGTTTCATTGCCCTTATTTCTGGAATGAGATACTCCAACTCTGTGAACCTCGGTTACCTCATCTGTAAAATGAACTAGGTGGACTAGACAATCTTTAAGGTCTTTTTAGATCTATGACGTCATGATCCTAAATGACCCCAGTCTTCCCTACCGGTATATTATGTCCAACTCTATATAATATGCCTGCATGATCATAAACTCTAACCTTTCCTTAATCAGCCGTCAATCATGAAAAAATAGGTAGCAACAATGAAGTCTCATGGGAAAAAGACTGGAACATGGCAGTGGGAGGGGCTGAGGACAGACTCATGAAAATTTGCTTTCCAGTACAAAATGGCAGCTCCATTCCATAGAGTGGGCTAGAGATGCTAACAAAGGAGAATAGGTTAATTTAACCAATAAACAGGTGTTGGTCATCCTATGGCCATATTAAGGTTAATTTAGGAGGAGAAGGAGGGAATGATGACTGGCTTCGACATAATAAGTTAAGGGGTTTTTATGCTTTACATATATTATCTAATTTGAATCTAACAGCATTCTGTGGGGTAAGTAATAAAGAGTAAATACAAGCCATGTGCCAAGCATTATACTAAGCTCTGGGATATAAATACAAATAAAAAGAGATCTTTCCTCAAGGAGTTTACATTCTAATGAGAGAAGAAAACACATAATGGGAGGTTGGGGACATGGTGGCAAGTCTGGGAGTTAGAAGCACAGCCAGGATGGAATACTCAGCTTGGGACCATCCCCAAAATGGAGGCTTGAGGAAGGCTCTCAGCAGTGGGAGTAGGAGGCCAGAATGATACATGGATGTTCCAGGATGAGACTACAACTGGTATAAGTTTTATCTCAGTTTTGTAGATGAGGAAACAAACCGAGAAAGGTTTGGTAACTTGTCAATGGCCACATAGCTAGGAAGTATCAGAGGTGAAATTTCAGGCCAGATCTTCCTGATGCCAAGGTCAGTAATCTGTACTCCATAATTTACAGACTAGAATTTCAGATTTATAAAACTATTTATACACTCTCCTAAGTTTATTTCATCATTTATGCCTTCTTTCCCTTAAATGATAATCAAGGTTCTCAGGAAACCCACTTGTGGACTAGAAGTGCTAAAAGGGTCAGGTAACCAAGGTATAATCTGATAGTAGTCAAAGAGAGATTCCTGAAGAGATTAGATAGCTCACAACTCCTGACATATTGGCAAGTCAAGACCATGGTTAACAAAGTAAATGAGGAAACAGAAAACCTTAGTAAGTACTGATCACACTTCCTTACTTTCTTGGAGCCTCATCTCCTCACACTTGTATCCTTGGAGAAAAGAAGAAGAGAAAATTGAACCTTCCAGCAGCCAACTCATTTCCCTCCCATACTCCATGTGGCCATCCCCAATGGCATAGGGTTGCTTGAATGCTTATATTATTGGGGATAGCGAAGGATTAGACATACTCAGAAGCATGCATATCAATACCAGGGTTTCCTCACTCAAAAACACATATGAAGTTAAACTAAGGGGAATGATGGCTTAGGGAAATTGGAGACCATGGGAGCTAAGTTCCCCTGCTTGCATTACTTGGCAGGATCTTAAAGCACAAGGAGGCTTACTGACGTTAGCTGATAACTGCATGTTGAAATGCCTAGAGATAGAAACAAGAACTTTGGATTCTTAGACCCAGCGACAGGCAGCAGGGGAGGACAGGACATCAGGAAATGAAAAGACTCCACATATCCCATCACCAAATATATTCATGGGTATGTGTATAAATGTATATATCTATGAATATATGTATGTCTATAGATTAGCTATGTAACCTATATATAAAAGCGGACATGCAAATAACTCTTCCAACTTTACAAAGCACTTTACATATAGTACCTCATTTGATTCTAGCAATAAATTTGTGTACTATCTATTACAGGTATCATCCTCATTTTAAAAAAAGGAAATTGAGGGTTAGAAGTTAATTTGCATTCTATGATTACACAAGTAGCAAGTGTCAGAGATGAGACTTGAATTCTACCTCTCTGTCTCTCTGTCTCTGTCTGTCTCTCTTGCTGCCTCTGCCTGTCTGTCTCTGTCTGTCTGTCTCTCTCTTGCTGCCTCAGTCTGTCTCTATCTCTCTGTTGCTCTCTCTGTCTCTGTCTTTCTCTCTGTCTCTGTCTCTCTCTGTCTCTCTGTCTCTCTCTGTCTCTCTCTCTGTCTCTCTCTCTCTCTCTGTCTCTGTCTCTCTGTCTCTCTCTCTCTGTCTCTCTCTCTCTCTCTCTCTCTCTCTCTCTCTCTGTCTCTCTCTCTCTCTCTCTTGCTGCCTCTGCCTGTCTGTCTGTCTCTGTCTATCTGTCTCTATCTCTGTCTCTCAGCATCTCTCTCTCTCGTTGTTTTCTGTCAGTCTCTCTCTGTCATTCTCTCTGTCTCTGTCTATCTCTGTCTCTCTGCTCCTGTCTCTCTGTCTCTCTTCCTCTTCCTGTCTCTGTCTGTCTGTCTCTATCTCTCTGTTGCTCTCTCTGCCTCTCAGCATCTCTCTCGCTGTTTTCTGTCACTGTCTCTCTCTCATTCTCTCTGTCTCTGTCTCTCTGTCTGTCTCTGTCTGTCTCTATCTCTCTCTCTGTCTGTCTTTCTGTCTCTATCTGTCTCTATTCCTCTTCCTGCCTCTGTCTGTCTCTATCTCTCTGTTGCTCTCTCTGTCTCTGTCTCTCGTTGTTTTCTGTCACTGTCTATCTGATTTTCTATGCAAATCAGCCTAAACCCTCAGACCCCAGGACCTAAAGGCAAATAACAATTTAAATATGGTAACAGATGTGAAGTAGAATCCACGGAGAAGTGCATTTCATCATTGTCTCTCCATGTAACTCTCTTAATCCAGACCAATTGCTCCTCAGATACCATTTGGCAGTTCCTGAAATAGTTAGGGGTTTACAGTCTCTCCCTGACACTAAGACTTTCCCCCTCATCCACCATTCCTGTGTTGTAAAGTTGCCTCAGAAAGGGTAAGTAGGCAGCTCACCCCCTGGCATCTGCCCCCTATGGTGTGCAGCTGTCTCCTCATCCATCCTAGAGCCACAATGTGGGATAAGAAGCCATAGCCTAGGGTACAGGATTGAAGTGCTATTTGGAAAAGCAAATTGCTGACAGTTTCATGAGGAACAGAATAGGCCCAGTGAGATGGTGGATCTGGGGTATATTTTTGCCTTCCCACCAGGAAGTGGTTACCCTGGAAGGTAAATGGAATATTCCCAGGTTCCATGGAGTTAAGAGTCTTGCAGGGGTATTCTATTCCACAGAATAACTCCATTTAGTTTTTTCCCCACTATATCAGCATTTCCCACCCGATAATGCCTTAAGTCCAATGAGTCTCCATTAGAACACATCAAATTGACTCTTCACAAACTATATCTGGAATGCAGAAAACTAAGCCCCTGAGATGCAGATGTTGATGCTTTCTCTTTTCTCTTCTAGTGATTGAGTCAGGTGTCCACATAGAGGTTCAATAGGCACAGATATCCTTCCTTTTTTATTCATAAGCATTCTTATGATGTAAAATGCACCCAGAGGACTGTAGAATAAGACCAGTAGCAATGGTATCTTTAGATTCACTCAACAGATGTTCAATTCAACCAAACATTATGAAGTGCTTACTTAATAGCCCAGGGCTAGGATCCTTGAATATAAAAATTAGGTAAGATAAGATGCAAGCCCTGCTCTCAATGAGCTGATAATCACTGAATGCATCATGGATATAAATAATCACTAACATTTATAATGTGACTTAGAGGTTCACAAGGCACTCCACATATATCACTCCAGGTAAACTGCATGATCACCCTGTGAACTAGAAATGATAGGCATTATAATATATATATATATTTTTTAATAAATAAAGAAACTGAGTCTCGGGGAACTGAGTTTACTTAGTGATGGCCACAAAGATGTAACTTCAGAGGACCTTTCTGATTCTAGCACTCTAGCCAGGACACTATGTTCCACATTGCAAAAAATATAGGAAAATATGTTCTGCTAACAGATTTTTGCATCTAAAACTCTGTTGAACCTTTCACCAGATAAATATACACACCAGCATTTGACACCATACAAGCACAGCTGTTTTCTGTGATGTGAATGCTACTAGTCACAGATGGCTGTGCATAGGTGAATGTGAGTCAGAAATGCAAAAAAGTCAGTCAACAAACATTTACAAAGCACCTGTTACATGCTAGGTGCTATGCTAAGTGCTGGGGATACAAAACAAGGTTAAAAGACAGCTTCTGCTCTCAAAGAGCTTACAATCTAATGTGGGAGACAACATACAAATAACTATTTACAAATAAGATATATACAGGATAAGCTGGAAATTATCAAGAGAAAGAAAGCATAGAATTAAGAGGGTTCCTATAGAAGATGTGATTTTAGGAAGAATTTAAAGCCAGGGAAATTAGAAGGTGGGGATGGAGAGAGAAAGTTCTAGGTATGGAGCACAGCCAGGGAAAAAGCCCAGAGTTAGGAGATGGAGTATCTTGTTTGGGGAACAGCAGAGGCCAATGTCACTGGATCATGGAGTAAGTTGGGGAGGGAGGTGTTAGGTGGAAAAAGACTAGAAGAGTAGGGGCTGAGCAAATTTGGAGGACTTTGAATGCCAGAGGATTTCATATCTTATCCTAGAGGTGACAGGAAGGCATTGGAGTTTATTGAGTGGGAAGGGAGGTTGACATGATTAGGCCTGCACTTCAAGAAGATCACTTTGACAGCTCAATAGAGGATGAACCAGAGTGGGAAGAGATTTGCAGACATAGACTTTACCAGCAGAAGAATCCAATGATCCAGCCTTGAGGTGATGATTGTCTGTACCAGGGTACTGGCAGAGTCAGAGAAGAAAAGAGGGATTATTTGATATTATGAAGGTAAAATCAACAGGTCCTGGAAATATATTAGATATGGGATCAGTGAGAGACAATGAGGAAGAAAGAATGGTTTGGGGAAAAAAAGTAATGAGTTCAGTTTGGGACACAGTGAGTCTAAGATATCTATAAGATATCCAGTTGATGATGTTCAACAAGCATTTGGAGAGGTAAGACTGGAAGTAAGCACAGAGGTTGGGACCAGATAAGTAGATTTGGCAGTCATCAGCATATAAATTGTAATTGAAACCATGGGAACTGCTTAAATCACCAAGCAAAACCAGTATAAAGGGAACAGACAAGAGGGCCAGGACAGTCAGGACACTCACAGTTAGTGGGTGTGACCTAGATGAAATTCCATACGAGGAGATTAAGTAGGAATAGTTAGATGAATAGGAGAATCAGTGGAAAGCAATGTCTGAAAACTGAGACAGAAGAGGGTATCAAGGAGAAGAGACTGATCAACAGTGTAAAAAGCTACAGAAAAGACTAAAAAGAATGAGAATTGAGAAAATTTTATTAGAATTGGCAATTAAGAGATCATTAATAACTTTGGAGAGCAGTTTCAGTGGAACTGTGAGTTTGAAGTTTTATCATAGAGAATTAAAAAGAGAATGAGAGGAAAGGAAGTGGAAGCACTTATTATAGATAGCCTTCTTAAAAAATTTAACTTAATTTAAAGGCAGGAGAAATATAGGACAATAGCTTACAAAGAAGTATTATTGAAATATTTTTTTTTGAGAATGGGAGACAAATGTGCATGTTTATAGACAGTAGGGAATCAGACAGTAGACAAGGTGACACAGAAGATAAGTTAGAGATGAGGAAATTTTAGAGAGGGGAATCTACTAGAGGAGATGGGATGGAATAGGATTATTAGAGCAGGTAGAAAGGGCTGCCTTGGCAAGGAGAAGGGCCACCTCTTTGTGTGAGATAGGAGAAAGAGAATTTAGTGGCAGAAGGCATCTGGGTCATGTGAAATGAGGAAGGAGGAGAAGAAGGTCTTTATGAATGGCTTTATTTTCTTTTTCAGAAAAAAAAAACCAAAAAACAAAAAACAAGGTGGGGACAGCTAGGTGGCACAGTGAAAAGAGCACCAGCCCTGGAGTCAGGAAGACCTGAGTTCAAATTCGGCTTCAGACACTTAACACTTACTAGCCATGTGATCTTGGGCAAGTCAATAAACCCAAACTGCCCCTCCAAAAAAAATAAAACAAGGCAAGGTTTTCAGTAAAGATGGTGAGTTGAGGAAAGGCATGGAAGGTTTGAAGAGGGATGAAAAAATCTGGAAAAGTTGCTGTGGTGAGTGGGATGGTGAGTCAATTAGGAAGGAATAAAAATATTGCCTTGCAATAGTGAGAGCCCATGTGAGTTTATGTAACATAAATTTAGTGGCCCCAGTCGCTATGGGTTCATGATATTTCCCCAGTTCATTTAGCTATATGTGTATAGGAGTAAAGTCAGAAGATGGTGGAGTGGTCCGAAGCTTAGATCAGTCATATGATAAGGGGGTAAGGAACTCAAGAGAAGAGGACAGTGTAAAAATGGAGTGGTTCACCAAAGGATCAAGACAGAGAAAAGAACAAAAAAATTAAGTAGAACAGTGATGGATGAGTTTGGACTAAAAGAGAAATGAGAGGTCAAGGGATTAAAGGTCATGGTGTGGATGAAGAAAAAGGTTTGGTGTTGTAAAGCAGAAGTTGAGATGGAATGACAATTGTTGATCAGATAAGGAAATTTCTGAGTTCATTATCATGGAAATGGAATATTTGTGGGTAGCAGCAAAATCAAGGGTGTGATCATTTTTTAATGTGGCTGAGTTTGGATAAAAAAGAAGGTCCTAGAAATCAGTAAATTGAGGAATTGTTTGAAGAGATGGTGGGTGTTGGATAGTTCCAAATGCTAAAGCTCACAAGGTCCCTGACATGATCATCCTGATAGCAAAGAATAAGCAAAAACTACGCGTCAGGCTGTGGTAGGATTAAGTATAAAAGATGCAAAAAATAAAATAAAATAAAACCATAGCTCCCCTCAACGCATTTTTCCAACCAAATTAAGCAAGTCAAAATGAAAGGGAAAAATACATCTGTTTGTCTAAATTCAAAATTGGATATGGAGTTTTGAAAGAAGCTAAAGATTATAATGAATAGAACTGAGAAAGGCTTGCATTCCTAGAATGAAGGAATGCATTTTTGTACAAAGGATCAGAAGTGGTCAATGGAAGGCACCATTCAGTCAATTTCATGTGTCAGTTTGAATGATATATAGAAAGTAGCAATAGGAATGATATGAAATTTACCTGGAAAAGTAGATATGAACAATTATAAAGGGCTTTCAATGCCACATCAAATTTTTATTTTATTTTATTGTTCCCTATTTTACAATGAAAAGAATTGTTAGGAGCCTGGGGAGGAGAGACTTAGGGGGTGGAGGTGGAATAGTGACTGCAAAATAAACTGCAAAGGGGATTTCTTCAGTGTTATAGTTTGGACTACATGGGCAATGGGGTCCCTTCCAACTTTCAAATTCCATGATTCTGTGACCTGAAACCATATCCCAACTCTACCCTAGTTCAGCCTGTACTTTCAGATTTTGACTATTCTTACTGTCTCTGGCTCATTTGCTGGTCACATTATGTTAAACACTATGAAAATGAGCCCTTAAAGCTATTCAGTTCCTAATTCTGCTCCCTCACTTGATTTAGATCTTACTGCTTTCAATATTTCAGTCCCAGGTCAGTCTTGCCACCCCCACTGATAACCAGAACCATGCATCTTCTGCATTTCTATATCATACCTTTTACATGCATGGTTTTCCTTTAATGTTACATTCATTTTTAAGTCTAAGACATTCTGCAGAGATAACCCAATTAATGAAGTTCCAGATGAAGAAACTGGCCTCTTGTATCACAGAATCAGCATTGGAAGGAGTCTCAAAATCCATTAAGTCTAACCAATAAGGGAATAAGAATTCCCTCCACATTATAGCTACAAGCAGTCATATAGCCATTGTTTGAACAACTGTTGTAATTGTGAGAGGTGAGTGTATTACAAAAGTACTATTGTGTCTAGTATTAGACAGGAAATGGTGTATATGTCATGGATATGAGTCTTGACTCTTACAAACTGACTCTGACCATGGACAAGTCAAGTCAAATCAATAATTATTTCTTAAGTACCTATGTGGCAGGCATTATACTAAATACTGGAAATGCAAATCCAAGCAGAAAAAGAAAGGCAGTATCTACCCATGAGAAACTAATGTTAGGTGGGGAAAAACAATACAAAAAAGCAAGCTGGAGTAGAGGGAGGTGAAAGTAGAGAAAGCCCAGGAGTCAGGAGTACAGGCTGGATAGAAATGAAGATGTGGTTGGCCTTTGCCTCTTCCTCAAAATGAAGGCAAAGCAGATTCATTTGTTAATACAAGATCCCAACAGGTCAGGCAGCTCACCCACTTTCCAGCAGTGTGCCCTCTTTGTATATTCATTTTCAGGTTATATTGCAAATTTTTTTATGTAAGGTGCTATTTCTCAGGGCACATATTCAGTGTTATACAAAGGTCTAATGTGTATGTCAGAGCTAAGGAGTACACTGGGACTTATATCCCAGCAGGAAGGAACAACCTATAGATTTGTTCATGATTTTCCTATTTATATTTGTAACCATTTCTTGTTTTGCCCTAAGCTTTTCTGTCTTTATTAAAACCATTAGTTGTTGGGGGTATTTTTGACTGAATGTGAAAAGTGAAGAGGGGAACTTCCTTTACCAATGGAAAGCAGTGCTTTCTTGGTGATTTCTGGTCTCTTGCTTTAACCTCCTCCTAACCCCCTAACTACAGATTTTCTAAAGCCTCAGCTATGGTAAAATTTCATATCCAGAGCTACAGAACAGATAGAGGAAGAAAAACTACTTGGTTCTTTTATCTTAAAAAGAAATCACTATGGTCACTATAAGTCTGAGAGAATTGCCAGAGGCCTGAATGGTTTGATGACTGAACCAGAGTCTATATAATCAGAAGATAGGTGAGGCCAAATTTGAACTCAGGCCTTCCTAACCTTTTGATCAGTTCTCAATCTACAACAGGTTGCCTCTCAAGTTCATTCAGAACTTTCAACAAATGTCCTCTGTTAGGTTATAAGCTCCATGAAAATAAGGATTTTATCTCATTTTAATAGTATCTACCCACAACACCTAGCAAAGTGCATGGAATAAAACAGACTTAAATATTTGATGAATCAATGAATGAAAAATGCATTTAAGTACTTACTATGTGCAAACCACTGAGATAAGTGCTGGAGATACAACAGATAAACAAGGTTTTGACTATAAGCAAGTCAAATGGGAAGGTCTCATGGTCCTTGGAGTGCAGTGGCAAAGCAGATAATCATGCCTCTTTAATGCCTTTTCCATTGAGAAAATAACTCTCTGATACTGAAGCATCAGTGCTATGGACTTTGATGGCAAAATATTTATTTTTGGACCTTTTAATATCTGTGGTTGTAGCACCTGGCGAAGAAGTTGTGTCTCCACAAGGGGTTCCTTCTCAGGATGATAATTTCAGGCATTGTATTGGAAGCTTTGCTACTCCCAAGGCTCTTGGGTTCAAGGTCTGGAGCTGTCTCCATCTGGTTCTGAAGTGAGATGGTCACCAAGATGGTGGTGGTTTGATATGCCTGGTATTTTCTGTCTCTTCTCTCTCTCTTAATGGGCCTTGTTGCTTCAGCTAGTCTGGCCTTTGTTTGGCAGTTGGATGGCAGCTGGTGGAGGTGAGTCTCTTTTCCATAGGAGTTTCTTCCTCGGATGATAACTATGAGGATTGGGTTGGAAGTGGATGTGGGGTGCCATTCCCATGGTTCAAGTACATAATTCTCTATTGGTAGCAGTTGGTCAGCAGTTGTGTATGGAGGACCCCTTCTCCACAATGATTTCTCCCTTCAATTATGTCTGTGGAGCCAAGGCTCAAAGCAACTCTGGTTTGGGAGACACAACTATTCCCAAGCCTCTTTGGAACAGGTCCTGGGTTTTCTCCATTGGCATCTGAAGGGACATGGTGGTCAAGGTGTTGGTAGTGGTTTGAATTGTTTTTTGCACGTTACGTACTTCCTTCCTCTCCCTCAGATTGTTTTGTTGTTTCAGCTATGCTGGCTTGTCTGCCCTGTGGGTGGTAGTTTGGCAGAGTGAATGAAAATATGCTTGAATTTCCTAAGTATTTAGGAATTTTACTTTACTAATAGTTCTAAAAAGCTCATTTTCTTTCAATTTTATATGGTGACAATTATAGTCAAGATAGGCAGTATTAACTTTAAAAACCTTTATTAAAAACCCCTAATTTATAAAACTGTATTGGTTGTTCTTTTCTGCTGCTAGAAATTAATCCATGCTAAATAGTAAGCTATAAAATGGGGGGAGGGTTAAACTATCTGCTTTCTATGGTGTAGTATAATATTAACATTATATGATTATCCTTCTACAGAATCATATGCTTAAAGCCGTATATCTGAGACCTATCTGAATATAGTCAATTTCCATGGACTCAGGTGTCATGTCCTACATGAAGCCTTCTTTTTTTTGGGGGGGGGCATTTTTATTTATATCTTTTGCTTACACATTATCTACATTTCCCAACATATTTTCTCCCCTCCTTCTAGAGAACCATCCCTTATAACAGGAAATAACACAAGAGGAAAGAAAGAGTTCAGCAAAACTAACCAAAACATCTCCCAAATTAACCTGACTCCACATCCATTGCTCTTCCTACTGTACCATTCTGCCTTTAATTTATATCTCCCCAGTAGGATAAAGGCTTCTTTAGTCAATCAATCAACTAATCAACTAGTATTTATCATGTGTTTACTACATACCAGGCACTATGCTAAGCACTGGAGATACAAAGATAAAAGTAAAAACTTTTCATATTTGTCTTTGCATACTCATGCCTAGCATAATGCCTGGCATAAAAAAGACACTTAATAAATGTTTCCTGAATTCATTTCAATCTGGTTGAGGACATTTGATTCAATTAAGTGGAGAGTGGTTTCATGAGGAAAACAAAAGAGTAAATTATGCCAGAATTATTCCAACTCTTGGTGATTCTAAAGCCCACTGAATGGTTTGGGAGCTCAGTTCATTCTTCAATTGATATGAAGGTCTGGCTTGGTTCAGGCCTAGGACAATCTCAGACCTGCTACAGAGGAGCCTTGGAAAAGAATTAAAGGTTAAGGGGCGGCTAGGTGGTGCAATGAGTAAGGGCACCAGCCCCAGAGTAGGGAGGACCTGGGATTGGTTCCAGCATCAGATACTAAACACCCACACAAAAATAACTAGCTGTGTAACCTTGGGCAAGTTACTTAACCCCAATTGCTTTAAAAAAAAGAATTAAAGGTTAAAAATAAAATATTTAGTTTGCCACTGGCTCTAAATATGAATATATCATTCAACCTATGCCTATTTCCTCGTCTTTCTATAATGATAATGATGAAATTGTCCAGTTATGAAATCTGCTTTGGAACAAAATAAATTTTTGATCTGAAAAGGAATGCCTATGATGTCATGACTTTTTTTTTTAAAGCAATTGGGGTTAAGTAACTTGCTCAAGGTTATACCGCCAGTCATTATTTATGTGTGGGTGCTCATTTTCTGAGGCCGGGACTGATCCTGGGTCATCCCAACTCTAGGGCTGGTGCTTTTACTCACTGTGCCACCTAGCCTCCCCGATGTCATGATATTAATACAAAAACAAACATAAAGTAGTCAAGTAGGACATTTCTTCTAGGGAAGCCCCATGTTGAACATAGAAACTTCAATAATAAGGCTCTTGTTACCAACACTTGTATATCCTAAGCTTCAATAACATAGAACTCCCAAAATGATACCCTGAGCATGTGACGTAGATGACTGTGTCCTAATTGTATAATTTGTATCTCTTGTTGACCTGGTATCCCTAGCTGCCTCATTTTTTTCCCTAAGTAAATTTCCTTAAGGGTTTATGTTAGGAGTTGCTATGAGCCTGATTAGTTGTCTGGCTCCCTAAGGCAGCAAGTCCCCAAACTGGAGGCCCTGAGCAACAAATTACGTAGGATGTGATTGCATGTAGCTTGCAAGCTGCCTGCCTCAGGAGTTAACCAATGTCAATTCTCCATCCTGATTGGGTTACCCTACAGAACTAAGAGAATTTCTACTCAAGGTCTGCTTCTTCATGACCTATCTTTATTTAGAATCTTGTCAATTCTGTTCAGCCTCGCCACTCACCATAGCTCTTGGGTCATTCAAGTGTTTCATCCAGGAAATAGTCAAGAAATCACCAAGCAGAACTATGGCCATGATATTGGTAGCTGTTATTCGTAAAGTGTCAGAAGCTCCCACCTTATGTAGTTATCCTTCCATGCCAGAGGAAGAACAATGACACTGCTATCCAGAGTACTGAAAAAGACAATTATGTTGACACCAGATCACTGAATTTGGATTAGCCTTGTATATATTGTATATATTACTCAACCCTTTGGAAGATAATTGTAGTTAGTTCCCATCTACGGAGGGAAAGAATTTAGGGCCAGGATTCTTAACATGGGGTCCATGAACTTTTTTTTTTTTTTTTAAAGCAATTGGGGTTAAGTAACTTGCTCAAGGTTACACGGCTAGTCATTTGATTTATGCGTGGGTGCTCGTTTTCTGAGGCCGGATCTGATCTCGGGTCATCCAAACTCCGAGGCCGGCGCTCTTACTCACTGCGCCACCTAGCCGCCCCTTTAGGGCAATCGTGGTTAAGGAACTTGCCCAAGGTTACACGGCTAGGTTTTTGTTTGTATGGATTAAGTGTCAGAGGCCGGCTCCGAACTCAGGTCCTTCTGATTCCAGGGCCGGCGCTCTATTCACTGCGCCACCTAGCCGCCCCTAACATTTCTTTTTTTTTTTTTTTTTATAAAGCAATTGGGGTTAAGTAACTTGCTCAAGGTTACACAGCTAGTCATTATTATGCGTGGGTGCTCATTTTCTGAGGCCGGATTTGATCTCGGGTCATCCAAACTCCGAGGCCGGTGCTCTTACTCACTGCGCCACCTAGCCGCCCCCCATGAACTTTTAAAAAAATAATTTGAGAACTATTTCAATGTATTTAGTTTCTTTTGCAATCTTAGGGATATACATCATTTTAGACATTTAAAAACATTATTCTAAGAAGGGGTCCAGAGGCTTCACTACACTGCACAAGGGATCCATGATGTATGCGCGCGCGCGCACACACACACACACACACACACACACACACACACACACACACACACACACACCAAAATCTGCTTTGGAGGAGGGTCTTTTTAAAATTAAACCCCCTCAAAATCTTCTTTTCTCCAGACTAAATTATCCTAATCCCTCTAGCATAGCCTTCTACATTCTACCTAAAAGTCTTGGATAATTTTAATGTTTTCTGCTCTCTTTCAATCCTCCTCAATTTCTCAGGACTAGACATAATACTTAACTAAAATCCTAACCAGTTTATGTTATAGAAACCAGATAATCTGAAAATTCCTAAGCTTAAACTCCTATTTATACATCTGTACCTTCCTCTCTCTAAACTAATTTATCCTGAATGGGACCAAAGAAGCCATCTAAAAACTGACTTACTTTGATAGAAAACAAAAATAAAACTGGAAGGAATAGATGCCCGTTAGATTATTGTACATAATTTTGAAGGAACACTCTTTTGCAGCAAGAAATAATTATATGAGGGGATGAGAGAAGACTTCTATGAACTGCTACAAAAAATGAAATAAACAGAACAGGAAGGACAATATAGACTGGCACTATAACAACAATGAAAGCAACACAAAAAGACGAAAGTACTTTGACTGTTGCAATGATAAATCTTAGTTTGAGAGGAGAAACAATGGAACCCTTGTTTTCCTGATAGAGGACTAGGTGACCACAGGAACAAGATATAAGTTTCCTTAGGGTTTTCACTATTTAACAAGGGAATTACATCTACATAGCATACATATAATACAAAAATAATGTCCAAATACATTATATATGAAAAGAAAATTCTATGATGAGTCCAAAGAGAACAAGGTTATTTTCTGAGTTGACAGCTCAGTATTCTTTAGCTTAAAAGTTTGATCCATAGTAAACAGGTAACCAATATGCCTCTGGTGATATCATGAAAACACAGCTTCTCAGAGTCATAAGGAATTTCAGAGGCATTCTAGTCCTATCCATTCCTGAATAAGAATCCTTTTTAAAATGTATCACCAAAAGGTCAACTAGTTTTATCTAAAAAATCACTGCTGAGTGGGAGAGATGGGGCTACCTCCTAAATCGTCTTAATTCTTAGGAATTATCTTCTATCTTTTAAGTAAGTCTAAATTTGCCCCCCCCCCCTTTTTTATCACCTCTCTCCAGTGTTGCTAATTCTGACATCTTAGGATAGGCAAAAAAAAGTCAAATCCTTTTTTCCAATTTGACAGCCCATCAAATATGTAAAGTTAGCAAAAGGGTCTCTGTTAATTTTGGTTGTTTAGCATCACACAGTATTATTTCTGCCTCTACAAGGGTGAATATAGGGCTAACTTCTGCTGGGGGGCTTAGTGGGTGATTAACCACCAAGAAAGAAAAAAATAAAACCAAATGAAAATCAAAGAGTTCCAAGCCTTGAATGAGCTGGGTCAGGAAAATAATGCAGAGGAAGGAGTGGGATGCTTTGAATTTTAAGTTTGCTTCATGCAAACAATCAGCCCCTCACTGTTTCAATTTATGGCAGCAGCATGTTTGCCATGCCTCACCCTCCTCCAACCCTTCCCTCACTTTCCCCACCACCAGCTTAAGGCAACACAGCTGCAGGCCTGGGCACTAACTACACAGAGAACACACAGTGATTGAGATTATCTAGTCTAGCATTCCATGCACATGGACACTTATAAATACTTGATGATCATGATGATACCCTGAGGACCTTGTACTTCAGAGCTACTCTGTCCTCCTTTGGAAATAACTGCTCTTTGGAAGTAAAACTTCAAGGAATGTAGCACACAGTGCTGTGGAATGCTGAGTAGTCCAAGCAGCAGACAGTTCAACTCTACATGCAGCAGCCAGAGAGAAGAGAAAAGGTTCTTCTCAACCAAAGGCATTGTGCTGCCTATAAGGCAAGGAGTCTAGAAGCAGGGCACAATGTCTATCTATGTTTCACTGCACCTTGTACAAATTTTCCAAGTACACCTCCACAGAGTGGACACACTAACTCTTAAACTCAACATTTACCAATCTGCCCCTTCTAGCATCCCTCTAAAGCTTGACCACGTATCTCTCCATCATATCATCTAAAGCAGGAACCATGCTTAGACCTTATCTGCAGTTCTCAGTATCAAAGAACCTTGAGTTCATTTATTGATTTTATTATTATCAGGAAAGAAATAAAAGTGAAGCAATGAGAAAGTATAGATCCTGGGTTCAGGGTGCCAGGATTATAAGAGTTCAACACTTGAATTGTTGAAGCTATTAAACTGCTGAAGCTGTCCAACACTCAGGGAAGCTTCTTTCAGCATTGTCAAGAGCCAAAAGTACACTGTGTCAGCACCATGGCCAGAGACAGCAGGGAAAACTGAAAGTCTAACCTCATCACTATGGAAAGGGACAATGTCTAGAAGCTTTTAGTTTAGCTATATTGTACCCTTGCTATGGTTATATGTGGACATGTGTATTAGGCAGTTTAAGGAAATAGAAGGGCAGACCTTGCTATTTGTATATATAAAGGGGCTCATGTTATGGAAACTTGAGATAGTTTTCATTGTCATTAGAAAGCAGTTCAGAGCCAAGCAATCTTCTGGGGTTTTGGAACACTGAGGCTACTTTTGGGGGATCCCTAGGAGATGCTTCTACCTGAATATAACTGTGTATATGTGTATCTTGCCAGAGACAATGACCCCTTGACTTTGGATATATTTGACATGTCCCTGTTGGCTGGTGGTCAGCCTTCTTACCTAACTGACATGGTCTAGGCCTGCATTTCAGTTATGATATTTTCTTTGATACCTTCCCAACAACCATAGGGATTGTTTGAGAGGCCCAGACTTAATAAGAATAGGTACGTAGGCTAAGGGTGCTATCATTCTATGACCTACTCCATATGGGAGGAAGAATGTTCTATTAAGTGAGTAGTCTGCATAGAGGTTTGGTTTGCTTTTGCTTTATTTTGTTTTGTTTTCACTATAAATATGTATTCTAGTGAGTCAGCCTCCCAAGAAATGAAGGATATGATCCAGAAGCATGTGGAAACCAGTCATGTGAGAGAGCAGGAGAACTGAGATAGGCCACCAAGGAGAAAGGGTCAGAAATAGAACTGATCTTCATCCTGGAAGGAAAACTAGAATAAGAAGCACTCTAGATGGAAAACTAGGTCCAGGAAAGGACCCTGCCAGTCTATTTTCTCATTCATGGGCCAAAAAGGCACTTTCAGCCTAGGCCAGTAGGTGGAGGAAGTAAATTAACCACAAAGGTGGAGGAAACAGCTTAGACACTAAGGGCAAAATCAGCAGCTACAGTGAGGGTAAGGCACACAGCAGAAAGAGAGCAGGGGCATTCTTTATCAGCAGCAAGAGTAAAAGAAAGATATTCATATAGACTCTCCCATTAGGAAGTTCAACAAAATACACCGGGTCAGGTAATAAAGCTATTAAAGTTTGAATACCAAGCAAAGCAATAATTGAACCTGCAAATAAATCATTTCAAATTCTTCCAGATGAAAACAATGCCATTATGAAGTAAGGAGGTGATAACACTTTTAAACTTTGCATTCAAACAGTGTCTTTCCTCAAACCAACCACAGAATTATACATTTCAGACTTCATATATGGTTCAAATAGCATTATGTCTGGTTTACCTGTGGAGAATCCAGGTAGCCCTGCAACTGAAGAAAGGTTCCTTTACTTTCATTTTCAAATTATGCATCAATTTAAACTTCAGGAATTTATTTTTACTTAATAATTTATAACAATTTACAAATTCCCTTGAGGATCAAAAAGTTCCTTGGATGTTTCTAATTGCAAAATGACCTTGTAAAATCTGTAATAGTCCAGTTCTATCTAAATCATGCAACCAGTAAAATTATATCATTTTGCATTCAAATAAATTACCATTTTGCCCTCTATAAGCCTCTGCCCACCCCAAAATGTTTTCTATAAAATCAAGGAGTGGTCTATTCTTAGTATTCTTTTTTTTTTTTTTGGAGGGCAATTGGGGTTAAGTAACTTGCCCAAGGTCACATGGCTAGGTTTTTGTTTTGTGTGTGCATTAAGTGTCTGAGGCTGGATCTGAACTCAGGTCCTTCTGACTCCAGGGCCGACGCTCTACTCACTGCGCCACCTAGCCACCCCTAGTATTCTTTTTAAAAGTGAATTTTTGTCCCCTGTCAAAGAGATCTTATTTTAGGGATGCAAACTATACTTGAGGTTGTAAAAGGTAAAGCATAGTAGACCTGTAACTGCATTGGAATAAGAAATTCTTCTACCAAAGATTAGCAACTAGTCTGCAACAGAGATTTTGTGAATTTTCCAAAACACTGAGAATTTGAGTGAGTTTTACAGTGATACCAAATCAAGGAAGTTGCAGTGGGACTTCTGGAATACAGATCTTTCTGTGTCCCAGGCAGGCTTTCTTTCTATTGAGCCATACTTCCTCTCCTGCAAATAAATTTATTTTTTCTCTTTTCTTTTAACTTTCTCTCCTCTCTTATTTATAGTTTGTATTTTAAACTAAACTAAAATAAATATAAAATATCAGAGGAATCAGAAACTCTGCACTGAGCTAAAGTGAATGTAAACTAAACACAGAAATAACCACAAACATTAAGGTTTTCAAAAACACATTAATTCCCTCTACACACATTAGTAGTTAAGCTTTTCAGCATACATGCTTTTGTATACAGTTGAACAAAAATGTGACTATCCATGTTCTGATAACCTTAACTTTTCTATTTCCCAGACTATGCAATTTTAATTCATTCCCAAACTGAAAACTGAATCAATATTGATCTTTGCACTTAATGCAAAAAATATGACTATTGATATTTTTAAAACTACTAACAGGTTTAGGCAGTGAGATTTCACTTGTGTATTTCACTGCCCAATCCCATTAACATTACTGTAAAAAGGATTTCCCTCTCTCTTTATATAGTATTATGCTTTCATTTCAAGTGCCCAAAAAAGCTGACTTCCACCTCTGAACAGTGCTGCACAAAGTTTATCAAATGAAGTGCACCAATCCCCGAGATTCTCAAGAAGAAGTCAGCAGAGACCCTAAGAAAGAAGCCTTCAAACAGGAAACCCTCAGGCTTCATTTCTAAGCCAAGGCAAGATATTCAACTCAAGCCTTTGAAAAGATGTCTAGAATAGAATGTTAAAAAGAGAAAAGGGGTACTGGGTACAGGAGGAGAGAAAGAGCTCTGAGTTGGCCAAGTTAAATAAAAAGATTTTGGATAAGCATATGAGTGAATATCTGTCCTCTGGCCTGGGGTTCTAATATATTTTTGCGTCATAAATCCTTTTGGCATTTTGGTGAAACCATTGGCTTTCTTAGGAAAAAATGTTTTTACAAGTAATTTAAGAAAATCCTAAATTTCAGTTAAAAGTTATTTTTAAAAATCCCTTTTTTTTCCATCCAAGATCACTGATCTTCTGAAATCTATAATTAGACCACTTGGGGAGTCTAAGGTCCTCAGGTTAAGGACTTCTATTCTAGACTATTCTGGACTCTAGGCAGTTCTGTTCCCTCTTCTAATAAACAGAAGAGACCTGTTGAGTTTATGATTGGAATTATGGGTTCATCCCCAGTTCAGTGTATAAAATATATATATGAGCAAAAGTGGATTGCTTCCAACAGAAGTTTGCCCACAACATATTCCTGTGTATAACCATCCAAGTCATTTGCAAATAATAATGAAATCCAATGGATGGTCAGAACAATGTTCTTTAAAAACTGTAATTAGGCATATGTAGTCACTCATACACAGAAATGAGGATAATGGGGAATTTACAGCTTTTTCTCTTTCAATTTTAGCCTCTTTAACCCTCAATTGCATGACTTCAAGAAAAGTCATCATTTTATCCTATCAATAAGGCACAATTAGTCTAAGGCTTAGAATAATAGATTTAGAGGTAGAAAGACATTTAAGGTCATATAAACCATTCCTTCCCATTTATAAAATACAGGAACAGTCACATAGAAAGATTATTTGGTCTTGCCCAGAGCATGTAGGTAGTTAAGTGGCAAAACCAACACCTAAACCTAATTCTTTGTGTTCAAATCCAGGATCATGGCTCTACACTATGTATTTTAACTTCCTAAATCCTCTGAAATCTTTAATCTACAGCTTAATTGTCCCTCCAAACTCATCTTCCCAGTAACACACAGACAACCTTCTGCAAAACCTGTTGACACCTCTAGTTCTGAGGGTAGGAGTATTCTGGCCTAGGCTAGTAGTGAAAACTAAAAGGTTATTTACTTCCTGATAACTGATAGAAAACTAAAAGGTTATTTAGTGTGAAAACTAAAAGGTTATTTACTTCCTGATAGCTGATAGAATTTCCTTGTACTTTATTCCAACATCCAGTCAAATTCCTTCTAACAAAGAACCTTTCAATATTAGTCATGCTAACATTTTTGCCCAAGCAGACTCTGCTCACTCTAGATCTTTTTCATATAAAAAAATTGGTACTGTATTAATCACATAGGTGTCTCTAAACACATTCCTTCCCTTTAAGCGTACCTTCATTTCTGTGAATCGTGTCAATTCTTTAAAGCAGCTGGGGTCAGAAACCTTTTTGCTATTCTTTCTCTAAGTGGGTAGGGGTTGGAATCTCAAGGATTTCACCATTGCCTCATCTTTTCAACCATGATGTATGGTCATGAAACACAATAATCTTATGTATCTGCTTGCATCCCTACTTTATATGATTTTATCCCATCCCCTCATTTTCATTTTGTATATATCTTTATTTTATTTAGTATCCTATTTTCCTCAATTATAGGTAAAAACAATTTTCAACATTCATTTTAAAAACTGAGTTCCAAATTCTTTCCCTCCCTCCCTCCCCTCATCATTGAGAAGGCAAGCAATTTGATATATTATACATTGTCATCCTGCAAAACAAATTTCCATATTAGTTATGTTGTAAAAGAAAACACAGACTCCTTATATGAATCTTGAGGTTTTAGGAGGCAAAATGGAAAGTCAATCAGTTTTAGATACAAAGAATCTGGTTTGAATCCCCAAATCTGCCACTTATCCCATAACCTTGAAAAGTTCTGTCACCTCTGAGACTTAGTTCCCTCAACCATAAAGTGAGAAGGTTTGACTAGATGATGATTCCAATTCTAATTCTATGATTCTCTGACCATTTGGATCTGTGAAAATCTTTTCAGGCCCATCTCTTAGTAGGGAATACATGACACCTTTGAAAGCAGCTGTGGACAGCCATTTAGACTATGTACAAAGAAATATGTTACACTATTAGAAATTCTTAAGAAAAATGATCTCTACACTGAGCCAATGAGATATTTACATATCCAAATAGTATTCAGTCCCCATCAGTCCTAGTAAACAGGTTGAACAGTACTGATGATAACCAAAGATGAAGGCTGCTTCTACATATGTTAGAAGCATCAAATCTGGGGTGTTTTATGACACTGAAATACCAAAAATGTCTATTTAAATGTACTTTTCATGAGTGCTTATAATGAAGTTTATAATGCTGTTACATATAAAACAGCTTATCTTCTAAGCAGGACTCCTTTAATGAAAGAGAAACCTGTTGTTTCCCAAAAGGCTTAAATTTGGAGATGAGGCCAGAGGTTGATATGATGATTTGGAGTATCTCAACTGAGGGAAAAGGAGAGGCTGAGAGAGAAGCCCTTTATCAAAGCTAGAGAGTGAACTGCATACTATGAATCCCTCCTTGATGAGACTCCTACTAAACCATACAGTAATGTTCTTGAGGTAGTTTGATATTATAGTCAATATATTGTTGGCCTCAGAATCAGGAAGACCTGGATTTGAATCTTACCTCATCCATTTACTAGCTATGTGTGTGACCCTGGGCAAGTCATTTGACCAGCCTTAGTTTTCTAATCTGCAAAATGTGAAATAACACCTACCTCCCAGAGTGGTCTTGAAGAACAAAGATAACACTTGCAAAATTATCTGCAAACCATAAAACACTATAAGAATGCTAGGTGTTTGGGGAAGCTAGGTAGCGCAGTGAGTAGAGCGCCAGCCCTGGAGTCAGAAGGACCTGAGTTCGGATCCGACCTCAGACACTTAACACACACAAACAAAAACCTAGCCATGTGACCTTGGGCAAGTTACTTAATCCCAATTGCCCTCCAAAAAGAAAAAAAAAAGAATGCTAGGTGTTCTTATGCCATCATGTGAAGATAGCAGCAGTGACATACTTGATGATTTACCCAGAAAAGCTTTGAGATCTGTTTTCTGATTCCTACATACCAGTCAGGGACCATTGTTCTAAAGTAGCCCTGGTGTCTTCACTTAATGTTAATGGTTTTCAAAAGCTAACCGAGGTGTATGCAGAAGGGTTACCCTTTTCTGGGCAGAATTGTTAGTCTGCTTAGTATTATTATAGCAATGGCTTCAATCAGTTCTCAAACCACAATCAGATGAAGTCTGTTACTGAATCAAAAAATCTACTTAGAAATTATACCATCTAATTTGGCAGTGCTTGAAGAATGGTATTGGTCAATGGAGTTACTAACATGTCTAGTCATAAACATCCATAGAGTACAGACCATATGTACTGGCACCTATTGAGTCAAGCATTACCATTGATTCTTTATGGTGAGGCACACCCCTGAATCATAATGTCTTTATACTGTATGACTGATAAAGATCCTAGAGTCAAAACATTTCAAACCAGCACTCCCTGGTTTCCAAGATATATAAAGACAGGACAGAAAAATATTCCACTGGTTCTTTAACCACTCAGTCAGTCAATTCTTACCATGACAGAGATGTGGAGTATCCTCAGTTCTTCCTCAGCTGATTCACTCTGGGGCTCTTCTGTTGGATCAAGGCCAGGAAGGCTTGGGGCACCATCTTGGTGGTGGATATGGAAGAGCAGAGTGCCATTCTCCAGCCACTGCTGTCTCCAGCGAACTAGAGGTATGTCTTCTGTGTTCCCTGAGATCTCTGAAGGGCAAAAACCAAGATAAGCACTAAGAAAGGTTATAGAACTGAGCTAGCCACCTTCTTTTCTCATATTTTCTCAGGTAGCAGTATTCAGCAAAGGGGCTAGCAAAGGGGCCAAATACTTATTGTATATCCATCCAACTAAACACAACTCTAAATCTTGGGACAGGTATAGGGGCCACCTTGCCTAATGTAGCTAATTGGTTCTGTGAAAACTTCCATTAGTTGAAACAGTACAGGAGGTCATTAGTTCAAGAGGTATATTACAGATGAAAAATTAGGTGTCGAACACTGGGACCATAATAGGGTAAAATGGATCTTTCTGAGGTATGATACATAATCTATATAATTGTAACAAATTTTCAGCATAAGCAACTAAACAACTGATAGATTTAAAATACATGATGATTCTAGCAATTTCTTCAATATCGTAAGTATCATCCTTGCTTAATAAAGTTCTTGAACCTAGAGGGTAAAGCTAGAAGCAATGGGTAGAAGTTTCAAACAATCAAATTTAGGCTCAATGTAAGATACAGCTGCCCAGTGTTTAGAGCTATTCCAAAGACAAAGGGGCTGCCAGGGAAGGTTTGATAGTGATGGTCACTTGGTAGGGATGTTACAGAAGAGATTTTTGATCAGGTATGTGCTGGACTAGGTGGCCTCTAAAGTCTCTTATAAACTCTGGTTCTCTCATTCTGGATATATTGACAGTAAACAGAATAAGTCATGGGAATGTTAACAATCCTGGACCTGAAGCACTAGTTCATGCTGCTTCTAAACACTGGATCTGCATTTTGGGCAATCCTATGCCTGACATCACAACAAGATTTTACAATGTTGCAATGAGGTTTTGTTATCTATAGTGTAGTGGCACAGTGCTAGACTTAGTTCAAATGTAGACTCAAACATTTAACTGTATCCTAGGCAAGTCACTTAGCCTCTCTTTGCCTGAGGTTCCTCATCTGCAAAATGGGCACATTGAGGGGGTGGCTAGGTGGTGTAGTGAATAGAGCACTGGCCTTGGAGTCAAGAGGACCTGAGTTCAAATCCAACCTCAGATACTTAACACAAAAACTAGCCTGTGACCTTGGGCAAGTCACCTAACCCCAACTGCCCTCCAAAAAAGAAAAAAAAGAAGAGAAAAAGGGCACATTGATCACACCTGCCTTCCAGGGTAGTTGTGAGGATCAAATGAGATAATACTTGAAAAGTACTTTGCCAACTAAAGAAAACTAGTGATGATGATGATGATGATGATGATGATGATGATGATGATGATGATGATGATGTTGTTGTTGTTGTCAGGGATATCATTGTGAAAAGATGATGGTGGAGATAATGGTACAAAGGGTATGCTTGTGAATAAAACTGCCACTCTTATAGAAGGCATTCTCAAAAGTTCTCCCTCTTATCTACCACTGTATAAAGCCCAGCCAGTTCTTGCCTACTGTGGAAAATAAAAACAAAACCAAAACAAACAACGGGTAATAAGATCTCCAGTTCTCCCCCTTTTCCCATGATTAGTGCTGTCCTTCCCAGAGTGTGTTCTGAATGTGAATGATCCCTAGTGGCAAATACATGGTTTCCCCCCTTGTAAACTCAGGAGTGAGACTTCGTACAGTAAATATTCTAGGACATACCAAGCGAAACTACCAGGGAGAGTGGAGGTAATTACTGTTGCAGAGAACTGGCATTTAAGGCCCAGTGCCTGGGAGATTACTGAATGAGGAATGGAGGCTGACAGGTTATTTCTGCTCTGTAAGCAATTGCCACAGAGTCCACCAGAGAAGTTTGATACCTTGCAGTGACAGAAAGAAAATTATGTTTTGCTTTGTTTTTTTTTTTTAAATTCCACTTAATTTCCCCCCTCTTCAGCCTTGCAGATAATGATGTGCAGGCAGCAGGATAGTGAAGAATTTGAGAAAAGTAATCAGAATAAGGCAGGCACACAGGCTGAACTGCTAACATCATTCTTCATGACTTCTTTCAAGGCCCCGGATCATCAATCGTCATCACAATGATCATTAACAGCTACAAAACTTAACTGACAATCTATTGTCTGCAGGACAAGCTCAAAGAATTTCTGGAACATTCCTGCTCCCAAACTTCAAGGGTGGACAATCTTGTCAGGGTTAATGCTATCTCCAATAATGAAGAATATAGTGCTTTGATGAACTAGGCATGGTGGCACAAACATTGTCTGCTACTGGGAGGTTGAAGCTGGTAGATTGCTTGAGTTTAGGGGTTCTAAGCTGCACTAGGCCTGAAGCCAATTGGGTGACTGTGCTAAGTCTAACACCAAGAAAGGTAACCTTCTGGGAGTGAGGGACCATCAGACTGCCAAAGGAGAAGCAAACAGCCTAAATCAGACATAGAACAGGTCAAAGGTTCTGTGCCAAGCAGCGACGCCATTGGGCTGACACAGAGCAACTGTGTTTTCAACACAACTGAGATATGGTATACCTAGATTCAAATATATAATCCTCTCTGACTTGGTGCCTAGTATTCATGAGCTGTTTGGACTGAAAAGGTCATAACCTTGTGGCCATCCTGGTGCTGAGGCACTCTGACCTTGGGAAGGTTACCATGTGGACAGCAGACTTTGTAGCCATCACTAGGTAAGGCTTAACAAAACCTGTACTTCTTGATTTGGTCTTTGAGAACAAAGGGTCACAGCCATGCCACATGAATGGAAGGCAATAGTGGAGATATGGTATCATAGATCTGGAACTAGAAGGGACCTTAGAACCCATCTGTTCTTAAGTTCTCATTTTACATGTAAGAAAACTGAATATCAAGGAGACTAAGTGATTTGTCTATGGTCACACAGATAGCAAAAATCAGAAGCATGGTTTGAAACCAGACTCTCTGACTTCAGGGGGTAGCTAGTGAATAGGACAAGGGAGCTGGTGTCAGGAAGACTCATCTTCTTGTATTCAAATGTGATTTCAGACACTTGGAAGCTGTATGACCCTGGGCAAGTCACTTAACCTTGTTTGTCTCAGTTTCCTCATCTGTAAAATGAGCTGGAGAAGGAAATGGCAAACCACTCCAGTATCTTCACCAAGAAAACCCCAAATGGTGTCACAAAGAGTAGGAAATGACTTTAAATGACTGAACAACTCTGACTATGGAGTAAATGTTCTTTCCACTATAGTAGATTTCATCCTATGAAAGGGGCTCTTAATCATTTTTAGGTCACAGACCTCTTCACTAATCTAGTAAAGTCTATGGACTTCTCAGAATAATGTTTTTAAATGTACAAAACATGATTACAAAGGAAACTGATTATATTGAAACACAGTTATAAAAAAATCTCTTAAGGATTCCTATACTATGAATACCATACTAAGTTAAGTGTTAGGGTTTTATTTTGTATAGGCTTTGTCCTAGAATTCACAAAGACACATTTGATGTCAGAGACCAACATATGAAGAGGTATAAAGGATATTAGTGATAGTTTTGTCTAAACTTAAACAAAGAAACAGGCCCAGAGAAGTGAAAAGATTTGCAGAACTAGGAAAACTAATGCTAGTCTCTTGGCTCACAGACTGGTGCTCTTTCCACTAGTGTCTTGGACATACTGACCTTTGACTTAAGAAGACATATACAAAAGAGGTTTCTTGTTAAGAACCTACAATTTTTAATCTGAGGGTGAGTGATGTAGTAGATAGAATGGTAGAATTGAAGCCAGAAAGACTTGAGTTTTATCTCACTCTCAACCTCTCACCCTTAGCTTCCTCATTCTTAAAATAAAGAACTACGCTCCCAATACCACCTAGTTCACAGGTTTGTTGTGTTGCTTACATAAGGACATTAGAGGATTTTTGAAACTTCAAAGACCATAAAAAGGAAAAAAAACCTGATATATGAAGTTAAACAAAATCTTCATTGGAGGTAATGGGAAGTTTTTACTCTTATTGACTCTGAGCTGAAAGGGAAATTAGAAGTCAACTAATTCAACTCTTTCATTTTCTACAGGAGCAAATGGAAGCCCAGAAGATAAGAAACTTAACCAAGGACATAGAGTTAGTTGGTGGCAGAAGCAGGACTCTACCCTATCATGTTCTGTCCTCTAAACCACTTTGCACCCGACAGAAATAGGATCATATGTTTTGAATTGAAACAGAGCTTAGAGATCACCGAGGCCTACTTTCTAATTTTACAGGATAGTAAGTCACAGAGAAGTTAAGTCACATGCCAGAATCATAGTGTTAGTAAATAGATGAAGTAAGATTTGAATTCAGGTCTTCCTAAATTCAAACTCAGTTCTCTACTAAACTATATAGCATCCTCAGAATGAGGACAAATTAAAAGGAGTGACTCAGTTAGTCAATCTTCACAGAACAAGTCAAAAACAATTCCCATACTATAATTCACTGAGGAAGGAAAGTTTGTGTGATAGATGACTCTTGTTCCTTTCTGCCCACCCATAAAAGTGCATTTTAGCCTACAGAGCAATGGGAAACTTTTAACTACCCTATGGTATGACACAATCTTGGGAAGGAGGGAGGAAAAAAAGCAATAAAATAGAAGAAGGGAGGAAGGACTTAAGTGAATATGGAACACTTTAATCTTGGGTGTATCATCTGAATCCTATCATAGAAATAAATAACCAAACTCTGAGAAAATGTTGACTTTCTAAGACCTAGAGAAGCCCAGAACACTCACAAACATCCTAACGAAGCTCTAAAAACATACCATAAGGAACAATAATAAAGAAAACCAAAGGAAAACAGCCATAAATGTTCCTTCATTCAATCTAGGACTATACAAAATGACTCTCAAGGTCCTAAGAGGCTCTAAGCAGAAACAAACCAGGGTAGGCTAAAGACAAAGCGTGCAAACAACATTGAAAACCCAGAGCAAATCAACACTCAGGCAATTTGGGGAGAAGGCAACCTAGGTTAAGCTATGGGTAGTGACACTTCCTAAACAGTAGCCAAGGCAACTCTCAGGCAGTCCGAGCTTGAGCCACAGAAGAAGAAACACATAAACCAATTACCAGGCAGACCTGTGCCCGGGCAGCTGATGCCGAAGCCACAGTGGGAGGTGGGAGCTCAGGTGGCCTAAGCTTCTTCCTTCTTTTCCACAGTGCCCTGATACTAGATCCCATTCCACACTTTGACATGTCTAGGGAAACCTACCTGGTGCACCTGTTACAGTTGCCAGAATGTGAACACATTCAGAGCATAGACTTATATTAGTTATTTGTTCCCCTCAAGCTAGGCCCATTGATCTTCAAGAACCATGCAAACCAGGAAGGTGATTGCATATGATCCCATTTAAGAATAGAACCTTTCGGAACCTTCTTTTCTGATTTCAATGCTATTCATAATCTTTGCTCTTCCCCACAAATTGTAGACATTCTCTAGTGCATCAAAGTATTTGAAATTCTTCTCAGGAGGCACATGCCACTCGTCTTCAAATCCTTTACCCATTCAGCATTGGAAACCATCATTTCGATTACCTCCTTTCTACTAACTGAAGAACAAAGAAAACCATGGTCCCAAGTGGAGCATGTAATGTACCAGTTAAATGATGCAGACAAGCACATGACCAAGATCAGGATTTATTTGACATCCGATGGATGCCACCTCAGCCCTTTCTGTAATTATTCAGAACTGCATCTAGTACCTCACACTTCCAAAGTTGCTTAGCAAACACATGTGTGTGTGTGTGTGTGTGTGTGTGTGTGTGTGTGTGTGTGTGTGTGTGTGTGTGATTTCCTGGGAGATTTCTTTGAGTAGGGCCAAGACCATTACCTCCTACTTTAACATTGGAAGCAAAGACAAGTAAATAGCCAGAACAAAGTCACAGAAGGCCAGTGTAGCAGTGATGGGTCCAGGAGACATGGATCACGTTTTATCCTTTGGTTTGAAGTCTGATAATTTTATACTCCTTCGTTTGTATGTTTTATCACTATTGCCTTCAAAATTATGGACCTTTTTTTTTTTTAAATGAATTTTATAGGGGCAGGTAGGTGGCACAGTAAATAGAGAGCACCAGCCCTGGAGCCAGGAGGAGCTGAGTTCAAATTTGACCTCAGACTCTTGAAACACAAATGTGTGACCTTGGGCAAGTCACTTAACCCCAATTGCCTTGCCTTGCCTGCCCCCCTCAAAAAAAATTTTAAAATACATAAATAAACAAAATGAATTTTATTATCTTGTACTGCTTAAATAATCACCCACAGTAATTAATCTGTTCCATTCCCTCTTCCTCATAAAACCATTAGTCCATGGGGGGCAGAGCCAAGATGGCGGAAAGGAAGCAGTAACCTCGGTCACTAAGTCTCAAAGGTTGAATCTGAGCGGATTCCGGAGTGACAGAGCCCACTGGAAGACAGAGTGTGGCAGAATCCAGCCCAGGAGGTTGCCCAGTGTGTTCGCACAGGTTGAGTGCAGAGCTTGTGGGGTCTGCACAGCTCAGACCTAAGAGCAGACAAGCAGACTACACCAGAGAGAGCAAAAGCCCCAGCCTACAGACTTACCAAAGATAAATCACAGTCATCTCGCAGAGGGAACGGATCATTGGAGCCAGGTAGGAGAGTCCGGCTCCCAGTGGAGAGAGTTGCTTCTCAGGCTGCATTCAGCCCCCAGCCTGGAAGTTCAGAAACTGCCTGCCTGTATAATACAGGGGCTGGAATGGCAAAGTAAATTCTAGCTGCTCTGATCCTCCCATCTGTCCTTCATGAAGCAGAAAACCCAAAGATAAGTCTCCCACCCAGATTGAAATCCCAAGTTAATGGAAATAGCCTCAGGCTTGAGAATCTCCAAGAAGGGGTGTAACTGAGACAGCCAGGAATCTGAAGAGAAGAGGGGGGGGGGTCCCAACAAGCCCCACCTCACCAACAAAAGCCTACTTATAGCCCAGGGGAATAGAGGCAGAAATCTGAAGTGGTCAGACACACCCACACCTACTCATCTATATCCCTCATTGACTTCCCTGACTTAGCCATAAACTAGACACTCAGAGGTATTCAAAGTCAAGGATCAGGCCCTAAACTCATAGCCTGAGAAACTAAGAAACAGGAAGTCACAATGGGAAAAAAAAGAAGCTGAGAAGGAGAAGGGGAAGGCAAGAAAGTCTATTAGAGCATACTATGCAGGGCAAGAACAACAAAATACACAGGACAATATAGACTCTCTACCCACACCAGAGACCACAGAAGGAAACATGATCTGGTCTCAAGCCCAAATAGCATTCCTGGAGGAGCTTAAGAAAAATTTTAAAGACCAAATCAAGGGAGGCAGTGACCAACTTGGAAAAAGAAAATACCTCCCTAAAAAAGGAACTTCAAAAACTAACTGAAGACCATAATTCGCTAAAAATTAGATACAATCAAACTGAAACTCAGAACTCTATGATGCAGCAGGAGTCAATCAAAAAAAAAAAAACGATAGAAAAATTGGAAGAAAATGTAAAATATCTCACTGGAAAAATAACTGACCTAGAGAACAGATCCAGGAGAGACAACCTAAGAATTATTGACCTACCAGAAAGTCATGATGAAAAAAGCAGTCTAGACAACATCCTCCAAGAGATTGTCAAAGAAAACTGTCCTGAGGTCCTGGAATCAGAAGATAAAATAGCTATCAATAGAATTCATTGGACTCCTCCTGAAAGAGATCCCAAACTGAAAACTCCAAGAAATATAGTAGCCAAATTCCAGAATTACAAGATTAAAGAAAAAATTCTACAAGCAGCCAAAAAGAAACAATTCAAATATCGAGGAACTACAGTTAGGATCACACAGGACCTAGCAGCTTCTACATTAAAAGAGCGGAGGGACTGGAATTTGATATTTCGTAGGGCAAGAGAGCTAGGACTACAACCAAGGATTAACTACCTGGCAAAACTGAGCATAATCTTTCAGGCAACGAGATGGATGTTTAATGAAGTAAGGGATTTCCAGACTTTCCTGATGAAAAAGCCAGAGCTCAATGGAAAATTTGATCTCCAAAACCATTAGGCCATGCTTCCAATTTCACATGGAAAAAAAGGAAGTTCTCAAGAAACTTGTGTGTTATAATTCATTAAAAAATAATTTAAAGATAATTTTTGTCCTTACATCATAGTTATCCCTTTCAAGGAAAATCATCAAAAATGTCTGATTCAGACATAAAAATTGAAAATATGTATTACTACTATGCCTAAAAGCCCTCCCCCTACCTCTCTGCAATGAGAAAAGATCTATATTTCATTATCTGTTCTATAGAACCTTCAGGCTTTTGGTTTTCCCCATTACCAATTAACTTCTTTGGGGGACTTTTTGAATATTATTGTGATTATTTTTCTCTATGTCAGTTTATATAGATATTCCCAAATTTCTCTGAATTCTTTCTTTTGGCAATCGACATTCTTGGGTTTATAAACTATTTTGCTAAATTATAATTCATTCTGTCTCCTATTTATTCTGATCTACTTTTCTTTTTTTTAACCAGTTCCAAACAAACTTGGTAACTACTGTTTTGTCCTTTGGTTTGAAGTCTGATGATTTTATACTCTTTCATTTTTTGTCTCTATTTTATATATTATTTATATATATTTATATTTACTTATATATTTATATATTATTTATATATATTTATATTTACTTATATATTTATATATTATTTATATATATTTATATATTATTTATATATATAATATTTTTATACTCTTTCATATGTTTTGTCACTATTTCCCTCAAAATTATGGACCTTTTGTTTATAGAAGTGAATTTTACTATCTTTCATAGTTTAAATAGTCACCCACAGTAATTTTATCATTACAGCATTAAATATTTATTTTAATTTAGGTGGCAGTCATTTTTATTTTATTAACATGGTTCAAACAAGACTAGCTCTCCTATTATATATCTCTCTTTACTTCCCTCTAAAGCATTCCTTAATTGTATTCACAAAAATCTTCTCTGTCACGATTAATTCCCAGATAGTTTATGCGACTGAATCTCTCATATCATCAGCAATCCTATTTTATGCAAATACAATATAGAAATGCTCCTGGTTATGGGGATTTATTTTGTAAACTGAAACCTTGTTGTAGCTATTAATCAACTCAATTAGTTTTATCACTGGTTCCTTGAACTTCTCCAAGTACCCATTCCAGGAATCCAGGGAATTATTTTCTGAATGTATTTCTGTAGAAAGACATTGTGGTATTGTGTATAGTGAGTTGGCCTTGGGGTCAGGAAGAACTAGGTTCAATTACAGGACCTTAACTAAGTCACTTAACTTTTCAATGCTCTAGACAATTCTCTGGAACTCTCAGTTGCAAAGAAGGGGCAGATCTTCATTGGTAGAGAAAATTCCTCACCTATGGAAAATCAGAGGTCTAATTCCAGTCCCCCGTTTCTGTAGCAGTACCCCTGTGTACTTCAAAGTACTTTGCATCAGTTTTCACTAGTGAGACTGGTCTCACATCTCCCTTTCTTTACTTTATCACCTATTTGAGCATCAAGGTCATGTTTATCTTTTTTTGTTTGTTTTTGGAGGGGGGGAGGCAAGGCAATTGAGGTTAAGTGACTTGTCCAAGGTCACACAGCTCATTAAGTGTCAAGTGTCTGAGACCAGATTTGAACCCAGGTCCTTCTGACTTCAGGGCCAGTGCTCTATTTAGTGCTCCAGCCAGTTGCCCCTATACTTATCTTAAAAGATTAATCTGTTAGTGTGTTGCTTTATTTTTGAAATAGTTTCTATAGCATGCAGTGGTATAAAAACTAGCTGGGACAAAGTAAAATAACTAAATTTCTTTACTTATGCAATATAGCATTACTTTTCAATCTTAAAAATATGTAAAATATCCTCCTTTTCCAGCAATAAATTGTTCTGTGCTCATTACCTGCCATTGAGCTCACAAAAATGGGGAACCTAGTCTTCAATTGTTTATTGAATATCACACATTATATTGGGTATTATGTATACCTTTAACAAACATTTTTCCAGATCCAACCCTGAATATTGCACATAGGTTTTCAATGAGGTGCAAATCAGGTGAGTTCCCAAACTTTTGAAGTATGTTTATTTTCATCTCTTGGATAAATTTCTTAAAAGTTTATGATATGTTGTGAAGTATAAGATCATATTGAAATATTCCATCTCTATTTGGGAATTTTGGTAACTCAGGAACAATTCTGCTTCTGGGTACAGCAATATATTTTATCATAATTCATGATTCTTTAAATGGAAACAAGATGCCCAGCGGAAGTGAAAAACACTTAAAACATTTTGGAGGACTGAATGTTTTTATAGCCTAATGAAGACATTTGGATCCTATAGACCAACCTGGGCTTCTCCTGACAAAAGTTGTGGTATGTCCCTAATAGAAAAAGAGACTTTCATTAATAAACAAACAGATAAATGCATGCATGCATATATGTGTGTCTCTGTGTGTATGTGTGTGTGTGTGTGTGTGTGTGTTTCAGTACTCTAGTCTTGATATTCTATGCTGTGACAAAGTTTTGTTTTTCTTTTCTCCATAGCAACAATTAGCAGCTGTTTTAGATAGATAGATAGATAGATAGATGAAAACATACATACATTGATGAATAGATAGATAGATAGACAGACAGACAGACAGACAGACAGATAGATAGATAGATAGATAGATAGATAGATAGATAGATAGATAGATAGATAGTTTTCTCACTGTTCTCCCAACTTCACAAAGCCTATATTGTACTGTAGAGCCAAGGAGTCAAAAACAGAAGTGTGTAGCCCACAGTCCTCTCAAGGGAAATCTCAACCAGATTAAAATGTAATTGGAAAGTATTTGACAAAACAAATAAAAATACAATAAAATGTAGATAACACTACATTTTTAAATTAAGTTAATATGCAGCCAACAGGAATCCCTATGTAAGTTTAGTGGTCCATCATTCTTAGTTTTATGCTACTCCTATAGAGGATACAGTATCAATCCAGTCAGCTGCTAGCATCCCTCTGATAGTCTTTGTGGTCTGATAACTAACTGGACTGTTCCACAATTCTTGGTGTTGTTTATTCTGTTATTTGTTTGGCATTTTATACGTATTTATTCTTTTATTTGTTTTGTACCACACTTTAGTGCCTTGATAGAACTGATCTTGTTTGATTATGAAATTGAAAGTCCTAGAAATGTTTCAATACTCCATACCAACAGGTGCTGTGAGATTTCTAACACTCACTGAGATCTGTTCTTTAAAAGCTACAACCTTTAAGCATTTCATTGAAGTAATATCCATTCTTAAAAGCCACAAAATTAAAAGCCCAACAAAAGAGAGCAACGGCACATGTATAGCATGAAATTCTGAACTCTACCATCACAGAACTAATTAAATTAAAAAGCTAATTAATTAAAGGTGTGCATACCAGCTTCATCTGATCAAAATCGGATATTTGTAAGTCAGTCTGGTGTCAGCAGAAACATATGTGTGTAAATATTGCTGTGACAAAATGAAATTGCATCAAATTATTGCTTTTACCAAGTCATTTACATACCCTTGTGAAAATTAAGTGCTCTTTAAATATTTGATATCATCATTAAGTCCATTTGGGCTGGAGTTCATTGTTTGGTTTGTTTGTTTTTCTTTGTCAGCCTATTTATAGTTGGCTCCCTTTATTATTCTGATATTGGGTACTTTAACACCTCTAATTCTTGTTTAGATAGCTTGGCTTTCATATTTCTGTAGACATCAATTTCCTTTGAAGTCTCAGTTTTCTGGTACATTATTTTGCAGAGTAAAATTATATAATTATTTGGTGTTATATAATTCTTATATGTGTTATATATCATATTAAGTATATAATATTATATTATTGTTCATAATAATTTCTGACAATGCATTATGTTTTTCCTCACTAGCTTTTGTAAATTAATCTTCATTTTTTTATTTTCATAATTTTATTTCCCATATCTTTCTCTGGATCAAATTAGCAATGGTTTATTGATTTTGCTATTCTTTAAATAGCCCCTTATTCATTAGTTCTATAGGTGTTATTTTCTAGTTTCTCTATTTTTCCAGATTTCTCATTTGTACTTGTTTAAAGGTGGCTAATTTACTTATTAACTCATCTTTTAATTGTATAACCACTTTTTTCCTATTTTATGACTATAATCTTTCATAGATATACAATTTACTCTGAGAAATTATATGCCAAATGATTTGTTATATTGTTTTGTTATTAGTAGTATCTTTAATATAAACATTTATTGTCTCTATTATGTTTTTTGACAAAATCATTATTCGGGATTCCATTTTTTAATTTTGTATTTTTGCTCATATTTCTTTTATTCTTGTTCAGATGATAAGGAATATACTTATTCTGTCTATCTTGTTATATTTCTTTGTGATATATGTCCTATCACCTGATTTTTGTAATGAGGCTGTGACATGCTGAGAAGTGTTTGTATTCTTTAACATTTCCATTTACGAGTTAGCATAACATTCTGATTGCCTATGCTCTAACAAATAGCCCAGCCACCATATACTAGCAAAATAAACAAACATAAATAAAAACAACCCTAAAATTAACAATAAATCAACTAATGATTAAGAAATTAAATAAAATATAAGAAGTAATTTCATCCACTCCAAAACTACATAAAAAGTCACCCATGAGCAATAGAAAAAAGGAGTTTGCCATCAATGCCAGCATTAGCACAAGCAAACAAGCCAATAGCCTCATAGTGGAACTAGAGACAGGCCAAATATATCTGTCTCCTAGAGCAGCAAGAATGGATGAATCCCTTGAGAAACCCCCAATTTCATCAGAAACTAAAGAATATGGATTTTCAAAACAAAAATGTTAAAGCACCTCACAAATTGGCCCCACTCTAATTATACATCACTCCCCTTTCTGCACTCTATAATCTAGTAAAACTACCTTTCTTGCTGTTATTCTTAGACCTTCTCTTTCTTTTCTCCATGCTTCTCCACTTTCCTCAGCAAAGCCTGTAATGCACTCCAACTTCCTTTCCACCTTAGATTTTCTTATTTCCTTCAAGACTCAGCTAAAGTTGCATCTTCCACATGAAGCCTTCCCCAAATCCCCTCCCCCTCTTCCTCTGTTAGTACCTTTCCTCTCAGAACGATGCCTCAGATGTACTTTTTTATGCATACTATATACAATCATATAGACATATGATTTATTGTTGTCTCCTTTAATAGAAGCAGTTCTTTGAGCTTAGGGAGTATTTCATTTCTTGGCTCCTTCTTCTCAGCACTTATCACCAATCCGGACATATAGTAGGTACATAATAAATGCTTCTTTGTTGATTGATTAATTGACTAAGCAACAGGAATCTAGCTACTATACCATTTGGTGAATATACATTTAATGCAATTTCCCCCCATTGTCTGTGGTGCCTTTAAGCATAATAGCACTAATAGTTTCCTTAACTATATAGCCTCATCATCTTTTTCTTTTTGGTAAATTTTGCCTTGAGATCCTGATTGTGTTGCAGTCTATTTTATTTTATATATATATATATATATATATATATATATATATATATATATATTTTGCTTTGGGAGGAGGGAAGAAAGGGCAACTGGGGTTAAGTGACTTGCCCAAAGTCACACGGCTAGTTTTGTGTTGAGTGCCTGAGTCTGAATTTGAACTCAGGTCCTCCTGACTCCAGGGCCAGTGCTCTATTCATTGTGCCATCTAGCCGCCCCCTGCAATCTATTTTTAATCTCTTTATTTCTAATGAACTTTTATTTTTCTAATAGCTAGTATTTTTAATTAACTTGTCCTTTTCATTAGCCTCTCCATTGAGGAATGTTTTTAAAATCCTCAAAACCAAACATTTCAATGCATATCCTTATCAGTTATATCTACAAATGTATATTGCTTTCTACATTTTAAGTTCATCCCCTTTCTGTTAGGAGCTTAGTGACATGATAATTCTTTTGGACTTTTGGTTTATCATAGCACTGATCAATACTCTAAATTCTTTCAAAGTTTTTTTTCTTTGTAATGTGATTATAGTAATGTTTTTAGTTTGTTTGTTTTACCCTCTATTTCTGTTCTCTTTGCTCTGCTTCAGTCTTCCTGTTTCCCTGGAAATTTTCCATCTTATCATTTCTTATGATACAATGTTATTCCATTACATTCATGTATCACAATTCGTTTAACCATTTACCAGTAAAAGGACACCTCTATACACGCACTTTTAGTTTTCATGTTCATACTATCATGAAAAGAGCTAGCATAAACAGTTTTTGTATAATCCATTGTTGTGAAGGCATTGTGTGTGTGTTATGCCTTTGTGTGTGAGTATGTGAGTGTGTGTGTGTGTGTGTGTGTGTGTGTGTTTGAACTCACCAATTTTGAACATTTTGATGTAAAGGAAAGAGAGGGTTTGGTATCAGAAAAAGAAAAACAATTATCTGTAAAGAAGATGGGCTTGTAATCTAGGATGCTGACATCTCTGGGAGGAAGCTCAGATTACTGAGCTATTCCAAACCCTGAAAGTATTCCATATTCACCCTAGAGTGGATGACAGAGATTCTGATTCTACCTTACCAAAACTCATCTTAGGAGGCCAATATTGACACAGAGCAGGGGAAACACATGCAAATCTATCCAAGTTTCCCCCTATTTTTAGTATTTCAAACTAACAAAATCTATTTCCCACGGTTTTTCATTTTCCTTTTCCCCTTCTAAAAAGCTCTTGTATTGAAGGGCCAACATTCTTCAGCTGTGAATGATTTACTTATGGCATATCTGGCCCAACTCAGAAACTAACATTCTCACAGTCTCACAGGACTAAACATTTTATGAGAATCCCAGCCCATGGGAGTCAGATAAAAGCTTGGAATGTTCCAGTTCTGAATCTACTAGTAACTTATGGCAAAAATCCCTTCATCACTCTGAACTTCTGATTTCTCAACATTTAGGTGAGAAATTTGAAATAGATAGAATTTTTTGAAGGGCTAATCTATTTTTCGTTCTTTACTGTTTTTGTTTTTCTTTTAGACTTATCCTCCCTCTCTGGACATGGCTGTAGTCACTCATAGTCCGATCCCATTCATGATCAGCAAAGCTTTGACTTACTCTATTTTTGACCTGTTCCCCTTTCCCATCCCACCCCTGGCCTCCTTAGAAAGCTTGATTTCCCCAACTCCCTCCCCTGGTCCAAATACTGGTGCCATCCTTAGGGCTGATAATTTTTTGGCATTATCTTGCTTCGGTTCTGACCTTCCAAGCTCAAGTGATCCATCAGCTTCAGTCTCCACTGTAGCACAAATTATAAGTTTGTTTCTGCTCTAAAATACCCTCATTCGAATGTTTTTGTACTTTTCTCTCTTTCAACTAGATCACAGTAGATATGTGACAGATGACTGGCTGAACAATCTGGTTTGGCACTTTTAGAAATATAATGATGCCACGGTACACCATCCCTGACATGCCCATTCCTTTTCCACCACCCTCTTCCCCAACTATCACTCTGGTGCTTATGTCCAAACCAAAGGCATGCATACTAGGATTTGAAAGACTTCAAAGCTCTAATTCAATAACCAGTCATGATTCCAGAGGACTTATGATACAATATGTTACCTACCTCCTGACAGGAAGGTAATGGACTCAGAAAACAGGTAGAGATACATATATTTTAGACATAATATGTTTTTATAATATATATTACATACATAGATAAAGATATTCCCATTGTGGAAATTCATTTTCTTGACTATATATATATATATATATATATATATATATATATATATATTTGTTACAAAGGTTTTTGTTTTCTTTCTTTTTTTTTCACTTGGGATGGGAGGTAGGAAAGAGAGAAGGCAGATTTTCATTCATCAAAAACAATAAAATGTAATTTAGAAAAAAGAAAAAATATAGTACTCTGAGTGAAAGGTGACAGGCTTTTGAATAAGGGAAGGTTTGACAAAACAAGTATCATTTAAATTAGAGCAGCTTACAAGCCACTAGAAACTTTTATAAATTAACACAACTTGAGACTTTGTGCTAAATTAAGGGATGCCAGGTAGGCCTTATTGTAAGGGTCCCTTGGTCCTGCTAACTGTCTGTAGCATGTAAGCCTCAGATAATCTCCAGATATTCATAGTAAGACCAGCAGAATACCAACAGTAAGGAACTAACTGTAAGATATTGTTGATAACTTTGAGATGATATGAAAATGTTAATGAACTAATCCTAAAGTGGCATGGATAAGAGTTGGCCCATCCACTACCACCAAAACTCTATAAAGATGAAAATCCAAACTCCTATCCCCTACTTCCCAGGCCCCACCACCTGCACTATTTCACCTGCTAGGGGTCCACGCTACCCAATTATTCTGAATTCCCATCTGGGATTACATAAATAACCATCTGTGTGCCTCCACCTCACTGTTCTTTTCCCTTCTCCACCATAACCTATCTCCTTCCACCACCCCATCCCCCATGTTCATGTCCACATATCCTCTATACCTTACTAAAGTATGATTAAACTATCCCTCCCTGCTTGCTGGCATCATCATCTTTCCCAAAAAGTATGCAAAAAATGCGTGTTCCTGCCCTCCCTCAATGCAAAGGACCCCCTAAGTAATTCCATTCTCTCAGTCATAAACTGGAAATACCAACACTGAGACTATAGGTTACTCATAGCTAACCCTACCTATGAATGTGTGGTGTAATGAATTCATGGGTGGAAAGCAAATGTGATTAGTTGAACTTTGCCCTCCCAGGAGAATTTCTTTTTAAATAGTTCACAATAAATCAATTAATAATTTCATAAATTAATTGACTTCTCCTACCTGTGAAAGTCTGAATAATCATTCCCATTTCCTTCATGGACAAAATACAAGAGGGAAATTCCAAAGACAACTTGTAGGTTTGTTCACATCTTGTGAATCCTCACTCACCATTCTTTCGACCCAACCAATAAATGTCTTCTCATTATAAAAACTCAGCTCAAGCCTCTGCGATTTTGAAATGCCAGTGGAAATAGGCCAGTGGTCTAAAACTTGGGCTAATGAAAAAGTCTTTTCTATAGAATGGAGGCCATCATTGAGTTTACTGAGGCTAGACCTCTGGAGTTATTCATCACTCTTTGTCTAGCTTTCTTCCTTTTTTGTTTAGCTTTCCCCTCTAAGTTCAGAGTTTGAAAGATATTGATGGTAGGTCTGGTTTCCCACATGGCTTTCATTATGGTCTTCTAACTAGAACTATTAACAGTGGCATTAACTTCCAACACCTTTGTAAAATAAAATAACCCACCTAAGTCAGAGGTTAATAACAGCAGGGGATCACTAATTATGCTGCAGATCTTTACCCTGGTATCAAATCTGAACCAAGTCCTTAATGTGTCAGGATTCTTAGCCTCTAAAGACCCCAACTTGTTCTATAAACATAATGAGGGCAGCATATTAGTCTTGGCCATCTGTGAAGGAAGATGGGGGACAGATGAAACGCATATGAAGGGAACAAGTGCACAAAAGGACACAGACGAGAGTTAGGAGAGAACAGTCTCATTTTGTTTTGTTTTGTTTTTTTTCATAAATTTAGTCTGGGTTATCTGAATTTCCATTTCCATCCACAAGGTTATCTGCAAGGACAATTTTGCAATGATCTGATCCAACATCTAGAAAATCAGCATATCAGAAAGCAACCAGATTCTAAGGTGGATAGAGCACTGGGTCTGGAGTCAGGAAAGATCTGAGTTCAAATCCAGCCTCAGATATTTACTAGCTGTAGGACCCTGAGCAAGTTACTTAAACTTTGTCTGCCTCAAAATTTGTAAGATGGGGACAATAATAGCAGTTATCTTCCAGGACGGTTGTGAGGATAAACTAAAATGATGTTTGTAAAACACTTTCCAAAACATAAAGCTCTATGTAAATGCTATTAGTTATTGTTGAAGGTATAGCATTCATGGAGGCACTATTCTGATAAAACCTTCTTAGCAGACAGGCGGGACAAGGTTGAGGGTAATAGGTCTCAAACCTATCAGTGAGTTAGGGGAATGTCTTCCCAGGCACATGAAGACATCCCTCATTGGAATGGGCCAACGAGAACAATTTGTTCTATAGGCCATGAAGGTGGATGAAGCAGGCACTGAGGAGCTTGTTCAGATATCAGACACCAAATTCTTCCACTGCATCCCAGGTCATTTTAACTTTTGTCTTGCCACTGGAATTATCAGATAACTCTAGAAGAGAGAGTGAGGCTAATGACTTTGGGCAACTCTGTCTCACTTAGCTCCTCTTTGAAAATGAAGGATGAGTAATAACAACAGTTATTATTGTTAAGTTGCCCTGCTGAGCCTGGCACCAGTCAATGCATATGCAAGGTTTGCCAATATTATGGTCCATATTTGTGGTTGTGGAGCCATAGAAAAGTCAACAGAAAGTGGGATACAATGATGCCAGGAAATCCATTTTCCTTCATGAGAGGTGTTTGAACATTCAGAGGTTAAAATGAGACTGGAACTCTCATGGAGATCCCCTATAAACACCTAAATAAACTTTAAGGTGTCTTCCAGTTGTCAATCTCTGAATCTTCATCTTCAGCCACTTAAGTGGCTGCTTCTTCTTCCTCATTTTTTTCTGGTACACTGAAAAGAGCCCAATCATCAGGGGCTTTGTATTCAAGTCCTGTCTCAGTAATTTACTACCTGTGAAATTTTGAGGTAATTACTTCCAAATCTGTAAAATGTAAATGATAACAGTTGCCTTAGGTATAACAGTGAGTAGAGGGCTGATTTTGGAAGACAGAAGACCATGAAATCACTTCAAGTAACCCAAGAAACTCACTAAGGTTATAAATTTAGGAGCAGGTTTCAATCTATGCTGTTGGAGAGAATTTTCTCACTGAGAGTCCCTTAAACTGATGAAATCCCACAGCATGTACAAAAACACTTGGTAAACTTTATACAAACAAACAAACAAAAAAAACTGTCTCAAAAGTTTGTGGTTAGGATCAAATTGATTAATGGCTAGATCTCTGCAAAGCATTAGTACAAAAGTAAGGTTGCTATTATGATTTTTTCCTTCTGCCTCAAACTAGTGAGGTCAATGGTACCCCAAAATGTAAAGCAATTGAACAAGTTTCACTATTTGAAACATTACTAGAAACCTTGGAAGTCTCTCCTCCAAGATAAGTATGAGCTATTCTTAGATTGGAATGTTCAGCCCTCTTGATTTTCCTATTTTAGGACATGAAATTCCAACCGAGAGTAGGCCCAGGGAAACTGAGCTTCAGCCTTGTCCTGCGGCAGCTGCTTTATAGACCCAATGGTCTCACCAAGTTCCAAATTCCAATCTCTCGGTAACGAACAGTAATCAGGCAAGGATATCAAGACCAGTTTAGACATGCCCCCTCCCACTTCTATTTTGCTGGAGGTCAACTAGTCAAATGTATTTGTTTCACAATCCTATTTGTTTTGGTTTGGTTTTCTATTTTAATCATCCGGCTGCTGTTAAACATGAAGGAACTAAAGTCCAAAGCTTGCCCTGCACCTTTCTATCTGGATCAACCTGGCAAGTAATCGAATTTTTCTGGGCCTAATCCATAAAATGAGGGCTTAGATTAGATCATATTGAAAGTCTCTTCAGTGTTAAATCTCACTGGAGGCCCTTTATACATTTTTGTCAACCTTGACGTACCAGGGTAGCCAAGGCTCACAGTGTATGGTGCCCGACATTTTCATTTCTATTGCTGTAGGATGTGTGTATCTTGCTAACTAGAATTTACATAGTATTTTAAGGTTTGCAAAGCACTGTACATATATTATCTCACTTGTTCCTTAATTAATGCCATAATGTAGTTGCTATTATTAGTCCCAATTTTCAGAGGAGGAAACAGAGGCAGATTTGCTCAGAGTCACACAACTAGGAAGTATCTGGGCAGGATTTGAACTCACATATTCCTAACTCTAAGTCTGGCATCCGTACCCACCTCACACACTAAAAGTCAAGGCTAATTGTTATGTATCCAGAGAAGGCATATCTTGCTTTGCATGTGCCCACGAGAATGAAGGTACCTTGTAGGGGTTATGTTCTGTGTGCCCTGTGGGGAACTTGAGGGAAAAAGAAGCTTGTCTGGGTGGGCAGGTGGAACAACTTGAAGGCTACTCTCTGGCACAGGCCACACAATGAGGCCTGGGTCAAATCCTGCCTCTGCCCTTTAATTTCTGTGTGATCTGGAGCAAATCACTTCATCTCTCTTAGAGTCAGTTACCTCAACTGTCAAATGAAGAAGGTTGGGCTAAATTACACTGAAGGCCCCTTTCATCTCTTAATCTATCATTCTATTACCATTAAACTCCTATCTGAGTTATGATATTCCAAGGTCCCATTGTTACCTACCAGTAGAGGGAAAAGTACAAGGTGACCAGGGAAGGGAAAAAAAGAGTAGCTAAGTACCAATTATAAAAAAAACACTGAAACTGAATATAGGAAGAAAAGGTAGAAGGGAAGAAAGGGACCTCAGGAGTTAGTCCGCAGATTATATCATCAGGGCATGATCAGTCAACCAATCAATAAACATCTATGAAGTATTTATTATGTGCCATACACTGGGCTAAGCCATGGGGATATAAAAAGAGGTAAAAGGCATTCCTCTCCTCAAGGAGCTTACAATCTAATGGAGTAGTTAAGAACAGGGATATAGTCAAAACCAATGCATTGTCTACAGATGAACTGAGTAAAGAGGGAAACTGAATAAATGAAAAAAAACATTAGTAGCCCAGCACAAAATAAAACTAATATGTCATATCCTTTTCACAAAGCAAACAATTCTTTGTGGAAATCTTGCTGTCCTTCCTTTTTCTGATCTTCTCTGTCCAGGTAGTTCTGATCTGAGGCCCATGGCTCTTGGACTCACACCCCATTTTCCTGTCTAGACCCTCTGGGTATGTTACCTTGTAGAATTTATTTTTTTATCTAGTAGAATTTTAATGTGACATTTGTACTTTCTCTTTTGATGGTCATTTGATCTCTACAATGTGGCTTGTGGCTGGTACCTCTATTTCTGGGAGCATTGCTTTATACCCACTTGTTAATCACTTGCTATTGCCCAGCACTAAGGATAGCAGCCCCACTGTCTCCCCTCCCCTTTTCATCATGACAAGGTTATTAAATTAGGCTTGATGGAAATCAACAAAGCTTTCCATGAATCCTATTGGAAGTAGGTCACCCTGCACTGTTCTCTGCTGGCATTGATAGCAGCTGACTAACTGAAGGTTCATCCTGGTTACCCATCTACTTAGATGAAAATGTTCCTATTTGGTAAATAAGCAGCCAGAACATAAGCACAAAGAGAGGGAGGGGGCTGCTGGCCAAAATGGCTTTGATTTTATCCAAAAGTGGTTTGTTCTTCTCTCCCAAAGCCTATCTTCCGAGTCTCATCTTGCCTCTGCAAAGAGGTCATCCACATGACAAACCCACTGAAGTCTCACTTGGGGAAAAACAAAGAAACATAAAAAGTCTTTGAAAAAGGCAGCGTTATCTGACATACAGATGTTCTGGTAAGAAGATTTTTAAATATGTCTGATTCTATTTCCAACTGTTACCCAAGTGACCTTTGTAAATTGAGATGACTGCATGCATTTAATAAAATTTGACATGGAAGGATATGTATAATAATATTTAAACTCCATAATATGAAACTATGTATTTATGGATCATTTCATACATTGTAATGAGAAAAGTCATTCTGAAGTGTAGGGTTGCCTGAGCAGAATCCTAATTCGAGACTTTTTAGTCCTGGGGGGCTATTTCCTTGTGGTAAGTCAATTGATGCCGGGACAGCTGTCTGGTCTTTGGAATGATGGGTCACTAGATACTGGGCATTTAGAAAATGGAGCTAGTTATAAAATAAGGTAGGTAGATGGTGCAATGGATAGAATGCTGGGCTTGGAATCAGAAGGACCTGAGTTCAAATCTGGCCACAGAAATGTGCTGTGTGACCCTGGGCAAGTCACTTAACCCTATTTGCCTCAATTTCCTCATCTGTAAAATGAGCTGGAGAAGGAAATGGCAAAGTGCTCCACTATCTCAGCCAAGAGAAGCCCAAGTGGGGTCATGAAGAGTCAGAGCCAACTGATCAACAAAGAACAAGTTATGAAACAAATACACAGCCCCATTTGTCTCTGAGAATTTCTCACATAAACTCTGTCTTTCATTAACTCAAGGCAATCAAGTCTTGATTATAATTTTCTGTCACCAAAGGCATCTAATGAAAATCTCCCTGATGGTTCTAACCTCCTAAAATAGTTGGGGAAAAGGATTAGTCATATGGTTTATGACCTATGTAGGGCCACAGTGAGCATGAGGCCTCTGATCTAATCTGAAATGGAAAGAATTCTGGATTTGAAAATTTTGAATCATAGTTCTGCCATCCATGTGACCTTGTGAAATCTACATTATTAGCCTCACTTTCTCCATTTGCAAAATGAAGGAGAGGATACTCAGACACAGAGAAGAAATTTAAAAATGCACTTCCCATTTTATTGGAGGGGTAGGAGACTATGAGTGTGGGAGGCTGTACACACTGCCAGGGTGTTGTCATAACATGGTCTCTATATCAGTTTTTTTTAAAGGAAAGTCTTATTTGGAAATGACTGTGACATAAAGACAAAAAGCATTAATGAGATTTTTGAAAAAAATTGAAGAAACTATAGTAGATGACCCTTAACATCCCTTTCATATCTAAATTTATGACCTCAATCTTATTTTACATATGAGGAAACTGAGGTCCAAGGAGGTTAATGACTGCCAATATCACAGCACAGTAAGCATTGGAATCCTGGCCTTCCACTCATTCCACTATATCTCACTGCCCCTCCCTCTCCAAGTATTAAGTCTTAATTCTTTCCTTCCCGCACGTCTCTCTTTTCATCTTTTGGCCTTCAGTCTTTCTAATACCTTTCCCTCTTCCACCTAGCTTCTGGAATCCTTAGTTCCACAAGGCAATATTATATAATGAAAAATTGAAAAAGGAAAGTCATGCCAGTAATCCCCACTAGTAGGATGGCTGAAGCCAGTAGAGCTTGGGAGCACTGAGCTTCTGTGGACTAAAGTCAATGATATTAAGTCAGCCATCCCTTCAAGAGCAGGGTAGAAGGACTGGGCTGCTGAAATGCCTAAAGAGGCATGAACCAGCCCAGGTCAGAAATGAAGCACTTCAAATTTCCCATGCTGACCAGTTGTGAAATTAGACCTGCAAGTGGTACTTTCAGCCTGGGTGAAAAGTAATTTTTTTAAGTCAAAATTTCCTTTAAGAGGCATTGTGGCATAATGAATAGATAGTTAATCTCAGAACCAGTTACACTTGGATTCAAGTCCCTTCCTCTGGCATATGATGATTGTGTTATCCTGGGCAAGTCACCTTACATCTTTATACCATAGGTCAGAGTTTAGCAAATTAGGCCAAAGGGCCAAATCTGCCCACCTCCTATTGTTATACGACTGGTAAACTAGTTGGATTTGGCCTTAAGGTTGTACTTTGCCCTTAGATTTAGGTCAGCCTCTAAGACTATAAGAAACAGAGAAGTGCTAACCTATATATTATTAGAAGGAGTTCCTTAGACCAATGAAATCTAAGGCATAAGTAACTATCTCTATCCCTTTAAGTGACCCCTATTTACTGAGTCTCTTATGCCCCAGAATCGTGGCTAGTTTCCATTGATGAACCTGAGAGCAATAAATATACTTCACATTGCTTTAAGCCAGCTTCATCCAATCAAGAGTTCTATAGACCCCAATACGTACTAACCTCCATTTCAAAAGCATCTGTGAGATTTTCACAGAGGGAAATCACACTTATTTGTTTCTATTCAAAACTGGCAGTCAAGGTGGTGGCCAGCTACCATAAGCCATCTGCCAAACCCTTAGCAACATGTAAGTATAGATTGCAAGGAGTACATCCATTACAGAGTGGGGAAAGATAGGACGCTGGAATGGTGGGAAGGAAAGAAACAAAGGGAAGAATACATTATAGAAATGAAGTAGACCACGCCAGTGGAAAACTTGGGCCCATTTTCTGCAGACTAATTTGTATAAGTGCTCGATATAGCAGAGGCCAAGAGGGCTAGAGAATTAGAGAGAATCTAGGCATTGATCTCCTTCCCACACAGAATGAAGATAGCTGGTTATTTTTCACCTTTTTTCTAAAGACAGGAGTATGCATAGATATGACCTTGAGCTCAGTATACTTCCAAAGGGATTCGAAACCTTAGCTTTAATTCAGAGTCAAAAAGATATTCATGGTGGGGGAGAAATGGAGAAACAGTGGTCAAAGAAATTTGGTTTGACCCAGCAAGGGAATCAAGAATAAAGATGGTTACACTTTTATTAAAGAAACAACGGTAAAAAGAAGGCTGGGTAGCACACAAGAGAAGGTTTAGCTACTCTATATTGCTAAATCATTCTTGAATGGCCCTGGATATCTATTAGCTTTGATAAGCTGGGATTTCTACAAATACTCCCTACAATTACTCAGCCTCTTCATGAGGATCTCAAGCAAGAAGGAAGCTTTAACCAACATGAAAAAGGGGAGAAGTTGAAGTCCACACAGAGACTTTGAGAGATTAAGCAGTGAAGGAGATGGAGGTGATTCCAGGGGTAAGTAGCAGGTAAGACCATTATCTCAAATTTGGTATTAGAATTAAATAACACTGGGGTGGCTAGCTGTCGCAGTGAGTAGAGCGTTGGCCCTGGAGTCAGAAGGACCTGAGTTCGGATCCGACCACAGACACTTAATGCACACACAAACAAAAACCTAGCCTCGTGACCTTGGGCAAGTTACTTAACCCCAATTGCCCTCCAAAAAAAAAAAAAAAAGAGAGAATTAAATAACACACTCACAGGCCATTAGGTTGACTAGGTGACTAGAGGGCAAGACTTTGGAGGGAGGAAAGCTGGAGTTTGAATCCTGCTTTGACAAGCTGAATGAGCAAGTAATTTAACCTCTCTGTGCCTCAGTTTCCTCATCTACAAAATGATAATAGTAGAATCTACCTCCCATAGTAATTGTGAGGATCAATTAATACATTCAAAGCATGATACAAACTTTAACATGCTGCATAAATGCTACCTATTGTAAATTCTAGCTACTAATTCAAAAGTTAACAAAAGGTTTACTTAGTGATAGTATGGAAGAGATATTTAACAAGGATTTTAAAGCACTTAGCTTGGGTAGGTTGAGCCCTCTCACCTCCACATGGAAAGAGCTCTGTTAAGGTAAGCAAGCTGTGGTGATTGGGATATCTGTCAGATCTGAAGGGCCCCAACTAGACTTGCCTTGGGAAGTTTTTATGCCTTTAGGTAACCAGGAGGCCACATCATTATAGCAAGAGGCTACCAGGAACTTAATCAAGGGAAACACAGCTTGAAGTGTGTGCCTTAGCCATCTGTACCAATCAAGTCTTCGGGATAGCTTTGTTGCCTTTCAGGGAAAAGCTAGCCCTAACCCATGTTTTAGGGGCAGGAGGTTATCCTGATAGAGAGTGATCCTGTCATTGGTCACATAAGGATTTGTATTAAAGAGTGGAACCTCAAACTTCCCTTTTGTATGATCCCATTTCAGTCCTGTATAGAGAAGACTAAAGGACACTGGGTGGCAAGAAGAATGGAAATTCAGAGGTTTTTATTTCTTATTAAGTAGCAAGTAGGAAAGGATCCCTAGAAACAACCATATGTCACACTTGTACAGAGATAGAAATTGGCTCCATGATGTCCCTGATATAAGGAATGTCCAGGTGAAGAAATCCACTCTAACAAAGTATCTTGGTACCTTCTCTTCAACTTAGAGGACTGGGAGGCCAAATGATGTATCGATAATCATGTAGTTAGTATATGTAAGAGGAAAGTCTTCCTTTTCTTTTTTTAAATTTTATTTACTTTTTTTAGAGGAAGGTCTTGAGCCCAAATTTTCCTGGCTTCAAGCTTAGTTCTTTATCTTCCATAGCAGTGTGTTTCTTACGTTTTATAGCACTTTAAAATTCTTCCAAGCACCACACCTCCAACTAACAATCACCATGTGGATAATTCAAGTATTATCTCCATTTTATGAACAGGAACAGGAGAATGAGAGTAATTTTCCATGGTCATGTTGCTAATAATTAATTGTCAGACTTGAAACCAGACTTTCTGACCTCAATTTCTAGGTCAATATTTAGTAGGCTAAGATCATGAATTGTTACTCTCCCCACTTTAACAGTGCAAGCAAAGATAAGAAAGTTGCCTGACCAAGATCACACACAGCACTAGGGAGAGAACTAATGAGCTTCAAATAGCTATCTCCCTGCCCCCCATATTATGTGGGTGTACACCGGGCTACACACTGGCTTGCAAAGAACTTACCAAACAAAACAGCATCAGCATCGTATAGTGGAAAGAACACAGGAGACCTGGGTTCTAGCCCTAGCTTTGCCACTAAATTGTCGCTGATTACACATTATCTTTGGTCATCATCTCTCAAGCTTCTTCATCTATAAGATAAGAAGATATTCCTAGATGTTCTCTGAGGTCTCTTCCTGCTATAAGATTTCATAATTCCCTGATCTCTGCTGCCTAGACTCTGCCTTAACCAGAGAGGTGTCTGTAATGAAGATTTCAATATTCCACCTGTCACACAAGTGTGTGAGTACTGCAGTGGAATCAGGCTGCAAACTAGGTGAATGATTTCCCACAATGGACCAACTAATCAGTGTCCTATAACTGCTCTCTGTTAAAAATGGTGGTCTAAGATCTGCAAAATGAAACAGAGATTTAGTCACAATTTAGTACAATTCATACTTGGTAAATAGTCAAGCTACATCCATCTTAGAGGGATGATGGATGAGAGAGGATTTAACAACAGGCATCACACAGGTGAAAAATGCATTATTATAAAGATGAACTCCATTTCTTCCCAGTAAGATTATAAAGACCCATGGGTTTAAAATGTTGCATGTCAAATTACAGATAGATGGGTACATAGCAGTCCTAGAATGAATAATCTGGGTTTGAGTCCTGGCTTTGCTACTACCATGCTTTATAATTTTGGACAAAGCACAAACATTCAAAAAGCTTGGTTTCATATTTTGAAAAATGAAAATAATTATATTTGTGCTATCTACAGCCAAGAACTTGTTATGGCAGGTGGAGAGCACCGTAATAAATGAGTGAATTAATACATCTATATGTACACACATATGCACATATGTATATATATGGGTATATGTGTATATACTCACATTTATTTGTAAATATATACTCATAGAGATATACATACATACACACTCACACACATACATACATGCATATATTTCCATATATAGGTGTATATATATATATATATATATATATATATATATACAGATATACAGATATACAGATATACACAGGGAGAGAGATGTTGGGGGAGTGAAGTATATGTATGTTTCTCTGTGTGTGTGTGTATATATATATATATATATACACACACACACACACACACACACATCTATATGCATGTCAACATATGTGTGTATGTGAGTGTGTGCATGTGTATCTCTCTGTGTGTATGTATATATGTGGAGCTGGATGTGTACATACATGTATATATACACTCATGAAGAGATATACACATGCACACATGGGTATGAGTTTATGTATACGTATCTTTGTGTGTGCATGTATGTATGTGTGTGCACATATACACACAGAGAAATTCTCAACCTTGAGGGTTCATAAAGATCACAAAAATAACCATAGAAATCATCAAGTCCCCAAGCCCAGATCTGATGGATGAAGAAGCTGAGGTTAAGAAGAGGTTGAATAGCTGACCCAAGGTCACAAGGGAGTAAGCAGAAAAAATAGTATTTGAACACAAATTTCTTACTCCAGATGTAAGGGCTCCTTCTGCTCGATCATGCTGTCTCTTATTTCAGTGAACACAGTTAAGACCTTGGAATCATTCTGAGTTACCCATTTCCCATTGGCATTCTCACCTAACAAAATACAAATGATTTAACCGTGACATAAGGGTTCCCTAAGAAAATTACATCCAATCGTACCACAGCTCTGAAGGCTGGCTGGCTTTGACCCAGTAGCCTTAAATGAGGAGAGCTCAACTGCCTCCCAGACAAACACTCCCTTGGTAATCCTGATTTATACATAGAGCTACTGCTGGGCAATCATTTCAAAATGAAAAAAAAAAAAAGAGAAAGAGAAAAACATAGTCATTCGGTTTTAAATGGCAATGTTGCTGCTGAGCTGGGAATAAACGCACATCCACATATTCAGTCACTCTTCCTCCTTCCTCTGTTCTTACCTTCTTTCTGTACACTCTCCTGACCCTCGAAAGTCCTCCCTCCTCTCTCCTCTTTCTGCTTAAAACTTTTAACTTTTTTCCTAGCTCTTGACCCAAAAACCAACTTAAGGACTAGGGCTAGAAGAGGACAAACATGCACAGCTTGCTTTATGATGGTAGCTGGCATCTCTTGTAATGCCAAAGAAGCCCACAGTTTCTGTCTCTTTTGTTGTTCCATCCTTTTTTAATGCCCACTAATGGTCTGCATTGTATCTGCATCGACAGGTTTCTAATACAATGCAGGTTCCATGACGTCACGCAATGTTTTCTCTTTGACTCATCTGTATATACAACTGCTTTATGTAGTGTCACAAATAGGACTGGCGTTGAAAAAAAGCATTGGAGAGTGGCAGTAATTGTTCATAAGATCAAACATCTAGGGCTGGAAGAGACTCACAAGGCTATCTAACTCAACCCTCTCCTTTTGCAGATGAGGATCCCAGGAAAGTACTAAGTTGCTAACCTGTACTTGAACTTAAGTCTGACTCCAGAACCAGTACTTTAAAAAAATGATTTTGCTCAACACAAAAGGGACTCTTTGTGGATGGTTGTATAGGGGATGGAGATATTAAGGTCTGAAAAGGGGCTCCAAGAATATCAATATGGATGCGAAAGGGGCTGCTAGAAGAGAAAGTTGGATTTCTCTCCTTACAGACTCTGCAGTAGTCAAAGAATTTGTTTTCATATGCCTGGATCGTAAAGGCAGTACTGGAATAGCAGCAGATCATTGCTTCTGTTTCTTCTCTCAATTACTGCTCAGCCCTTGGCACTCTTACTTCCAACCTTAATTCTTTACTGAACATCTTTTCAACAAAGTCACCTATGATTTCTTTTTTCTTAGGTTTTTAAAAATATTTTATTTTTTCCAATTACATGTAAAATTTTTAACATTCCTTTAAAAAAATTTGAGTTCCAATTTCTCTTTTTCCTTTCCCCTTACCCTCTTCATTTAAAAGGCAAGCAATTTGATATAGGTTATATATATATATATATATATATATATATATATATATATATATATATATATATATATATAAATGATATAGGTTGTACATGCAAGACCTATTTCCATATTAGTCATGTTGTTAAAGAAAATACAGACAAAAAACCCCAAAATAATAAAAGTAAAAAAAATAAGTTTCCATATGCATTCACTGTCCAGCATTTCATTCTCTGGAAGTCGATAGGATTGTCTTAGATCATTGTATGGCACAGAATAGTCGAGTCATTCACAGCTGATCATCATACAGTGTTGCTGTTACTGAGTACAATGTTCTCCTGGTTCTACTCATTCTACCCCCATCATTTCTTAATTGCTGAATCTGTTGGACTGTTCTCATCATATACTCAGCCTTGTTGACTATTAACATGATTTAATACTCTTGACCAACTTTACCACCTGGATATTCTGGCATCCAGGATGTTCTCTGGTATTTGGACACTATTCTCTCTAAGCTGTTCTACTCATCCAAACTTTCTTCCTCAGCTTTCTCTGTCAAATAATTATCTGTACCATGCTCCATACTGTATGTATAGCTGAGGACTCTATCCTGGGCTGACTCTTGCTTGGTCTTTCTCACTCTTTCAGTTGTTTTTTTTTTTGGAGGGGAGAAGGTAGGGCAATTGGGGTTAAGTGACTTGCCCAAGGTTACAGGCTAGTGTGTGTGTGTGTGTGTGTGTGTGTGTGTGTGTATGTTTCTCACTCTTTCTTGCATCTGGTGGTGCAGTGGATATAGTGTTGGGCTTGGAGTCAGGAAACTCTGAGTTTAAATTTGACCTCAAAACACTTATGAGCTGTCACTTGACCTCCATTTGCTCAGTTTCCTCTTCTGTAAAAGGAGAATAATAATAGCACCTACTTCCCTGAGTTATTTTAAGAATCAAATGATGAATATTTGTTTAAGCACTTGGCACATAGTAGGCACTATATAAATGCTTCTCTTCCCCCTTGAGCTCTCGCTCAATGAGCTCATCATTTCCCCTTAGTTCAATGATCATTTCTATTCAGGTGACTCCCACATCTATTTATGCAGCTTCAGTCTTTCTTCTGAACTCTAGTTGCTCATTGCCAACTGTCAGTTGGACATTTAGTACTGAATTTCCTATTAGCATTTCAAACCCAACATGTTCAAAGCAGAATTCATTATCATTCCTCAAAAACAAAAATCACCCCTTTCAAACTTCCCCCCACTTTTTTCCCCAACAAAGGCATCTTCAGTATTATCTTTGACACTTCATTCTCTTTCACTAAAAAATATCCAATCTGTTGCCAAATCTTATTGTTTCCACCTCTACAGTATCTGTATTTTTCCTCCCTCTCCCCCCATTTCCACATTTACAGCGTAGGGCAGGTCATTTTTATCTGTTGCCTCAACTATTGCAAGAGCTGCTTTGCTTAAGGGGGGACCAATGATCCCTTCTCCAATCCATTCTTCACACAGTTGCCAAAGCAATTTTCTAACCATATCACTCCCCTCCTCAATAACGCCAGTTAAAGCCCCTCACAACCAGGCTTCAGTCTACCTTTCCTGAATTATTATATATTATTCCCTTTTATTGACCCTCTATGGTCCAGAAAATCGACCTTCTTCTTGCTCATGCACAGAATTTTATCTCCAAACTACATGCTTTTGTCCCTTCTACGTAGTGTAACAATCTCTGGAAAAGGGATTTTCTGGCCACCAAAAAAAAATCCACAGGAATTTTAGTTCTTCCCATTTGGGGAAGAGAAGAAACTACCTCAGAAAGCTCAAATCTCAGACCGGAGGCCTGCTGGGTATAGTGGGTGTTTTGCTACTTTTGAGAGAAAAAAGAAAGGATAGAGGAGAAGCAATTATTCCATGGTAACAGTACAACCAGCAGCTCCATTCTTCAAGGCCATGATAGTGATGACTTCTAAATGTACAAGAGGAAAGTGATCTCTCTCTCTCTCTCTCTCTCTCTCTCTCTCTCTCTCTCTCTCTCTCTCTCTCTCTCTCTCTCTCTCTCCCTCTCCCTCTCTCTCTCCCATCCCTCCCTCTCTGTCTCCATGTGCTATTCTCAAGTGGAAAAAAAAAAAACACAAGGAATAGGCAGTCCCTATTCCACCGTTGTCTTACTTCCAGCTAATTGCATTTTTTATATGCTGTTAAAGAATGCATCGACCAATGTGGCATTATTTCTCATAAGTTCCTACAGTTGACTCTGTCCTCACATCTCTTGGTTTGCAGCACAAGGGCAAAATGTGAGCCACACAGGGGACTGATCTTTCCTAGCACGGGCCTGGGAGCCCATTCCCCAGCCCATTAAAAAGCTGTGCCCTCCAAATGGGAGCATCTGCCCAAGCCATTTCATAAGCACCCTTCCAAGTATGGAATTACTGTGAACTCGGGTCAACTTTTAAAAACCTACTGCTCAGTGGAAAGCAGTTTGGCAGAAACTAGGCATAGACAACATTTCACACTATATACCACACTAAGGTTAAACTAGATAAATGATTTAGAAACAAAGGGTGATAACATAAGTACATTAGGGAACATGGAAAAAAGTATCTGTCATATTTTTGGGTGAGGGAAGAGTTTATGATCAAACAAGAGATAGAGAGGATCATGGCAAGAAAAATAGGCCATTTTGATTACCATGAAAGTAAAAAAAAAAACTTTTGAAGAAAAAATATGGACAAAATTAAAAGGAATATAAGAAACTGAGGGAAAATTTTATAGTATGTTTCTCTGATATGGGTCTCATTTCTCAAGTAAGGAGCAGAGCCAAATTTATAAAATAAGAGCCATTCTCCAGTTGACAAATGGTCAAAGGATATGAATAGGCAGTATTCAGAAGAAGAAATCAAGGTTATCAATAGTCTCATAAAAAAGTCCTAAGTCACTACTGATCAGAAAAATGCAAATTAAAACAGCTCTGAGATACTGCCTCACATCAATCAAATTGGCTAACATGAGAGCAAAAGAAAATGACAAATGCTGAGGGGGATATGGAAAAATTGGGACATTATTGTACTATTGCTGGGATTGTGAACTAGCCCAACCATTCTGGAGAACAGTTTAGAACTATACCCAAAGAACTATAAAATTGTGCATATCCTTTGACTCAAAAATACAACTACTAGACCTACCTCCAAAAGAAAATAAAGAGAAGGGGAAAGGACTTTTGTGTACAAAAATATTTATAGCAACACTTTTTGTGGTGGCAAGAAATTGAAAATTGAGGGGATACTTATAAATTGGGGAATGGGTAAACAAGTTGTAGTATATAATTGTGATGGAATAACACTGTGCTATAAAAAATGATGAGCACGATGGTTTCAGTAAAAGCTGGAAAGACTTTTATGAACTCAAGCAAAGTGAAGTGAGCAGAAACAGGAGAACATTGTATGCAGTACCATCAATATTGTAAAAGGTATGACCAACTATGGAAGACTTAGCTACTCCATTCAAGACAATTCCAGGGGACTCATGATGAAAATGCTATCTACCTCCAGAGAGAACTCTGAATTCAGATTGAAGCTTATGTTTTTGTTTTGTTTTGGCTTCATTTTTCTTGATTTATTTTTGTCTGTGTTTTCTCTTGCAACACGGCTAGTATGGAAATAAGTTTTGCATGACTTCACATGTATAATCAATATCAAACTGCTTGCCTTCTCAAGAAGGGGAGAGGGGCAGGAGACAGGGAGAGAATTTGGAACTCAAAATTTTTAAAAAACGATTGTTAAAATTTTATACTTAATGGGGAAATATTTACTGAACTAAATATATATTAAAATTATTTTCCAAGGCAAATAAATAAATAAATGGATTGCATTGCCCTGTCTAAAAAAAAAGAAAAAGAGTAACACGGTTACACTGGAATTCATTCCCTTGTCACTTCCACTCTTTAGAGTCCCAAGTCTTCTTCAAGACTCAACATAAAAGTCTTACTTCTACATGAATCCTTGATCCTAATGTCTCCCCCCTTCACCTTGTATCCATTCTATATCTATTCTTCATATATCCATATATGTACACAATGTCTCTCTTGATAGACTATGAGCCCCATGGGGTCAGGAATTTCTTAACTTTGGGCTTTTTATCCCCAGTGCCCAGCACAGTGCCTGACATAATAAATGCTTATTGATTCAAGTTGGAATCAGGATGACATGGTTTTCAATCTTGCCTCAGATACTTGCTAGCTGTGTAACACTGAACAAGTCATATAATCTTTGACCCTCAGTTACTTTGTCTGTAAAATTATGGATACGTAATAAAGTCAGTTAAAACTAATTTCCCATTTTTCAATTTTTACTCATGTCTTACAGCCTAACACAATTGCCAATTCTCTCAGGAAGCCTTCCTTGATTCCATCTCCCAATAAAGTAATGATTTTCTCCCTCAGATTCCACACACTACAGGACTTGGTTTTATAAAGACCTAACGTATTTATCATGCAGTACAAGGTAGTGTAGCTATCTCAGTTGATGGCATTCTTTCTACTAGACCAGGAATGGGGAACCTGCAGCTTCAAGGCCACATATGGTCCTCTAGGTCCTCAGGTGTGGCCCTTTGACCAAATCCAAACTTCACAGAACAAATTTGTTTGGATTCAGTGAAAGGCCTGTACTTGGGGACCTAGAGGGCCATATGTGGCCTGAAGGCTGCAGATTCCCCACCCCTATACTAAACTGAAGTTCCCTTAGGAGAAGGGCCCTATCTTATCTAAACTATAATCCCCTTTATGTCTAGAACAGTGCTCTGATCACCCTATGCATTTGTTTATTTTTCTTCTCTTACATTGTACAGATATATAATGAATACCAGATTAGTAGATTACGGCTATGTTGACATTTCCATCCTCTATTTTAAAGATTTCATTAAATAACAGATGTCCAATATCCTTATATGGCTATTAGAAAACCAAAATTAGGGGCAACTAGGTAGTGCAGTGAATAGAGCACCGGCCCTGGAGTCAGGAGCCAGCAGAGGTGACTTAGACCTATGGTACTCCTTGCCCAGGAATTGACTTCATGTCTGTCTTCCCCAAGATCAGCCTTGATGTTCAGGTGTAGCTAAGCCTCCCTCAGTACTCATTATAGTCTAATCACTCCTATATTTAAGAGACTCTTTTTGAAACCAAGAACATTTTCTGTCTGTGCCATTTCAAGGAGGCAATGAGTTTTGTGTTTCTTTCCTGTTGTGTAAAGGAATACTTTCTGTCATTGGTCTTGAACTTACTGTATTTAGATTTTCATGGGAACACTCTAATTTTATCCTAGGATGTGGCCACATGGTGAACAAATCTGCTTTGACCCTCCCTAGCTTTTGCTTTCCAGAAGCAAGCATTTTGCACTTTTTTTTTACTTCACCTTCATTTGTGAACTCTACATCTCTCTAAGTGTTTAAAGTCTCACACCACCTGATTTCAAAAATCACCTTTCTAGGATTTCCAGGGAGTAATTAGACATTACTTCACATTATGCATTTTGTGGTCCAGCAAAACTGGCTTTCTTGTTATTTTTCATGTGCAATATTCCCTCTCCTAGGCCCCATACCTTGCTTAGGCTGCCCCCTATGCCTGGAATGCACTCCCTCCTCATCTCTGTTTCTTAAATCCTTTCTTTTAGGGTTAGCTCACACATCAGTTCCTAGATGAGGACTTCCCATAGAAGGTGGGATTTTAATTCACACTTAAAGGAAGTCAGGGTGGTTAGTGGAAGCAGAGGAGGGAGATTGTTCCAAACATGTGGGATAGCCAGAGAAAATATCCAGAGCTGAGAAATGGAGCTTCCTATTCATGGAACAGCCAGTAGACAGGGTCACTGGATCAAAGAATGTGTGTTAGGGACTAAGGTGTAAGAAGACTGGAAAGGTAGGAAAGGGCTAGGTAATAAAGGTCCTTGAATTCCAAACGGAGCATTACATAATTGATCCTGAAGGCAATAAGTATCCCCTGAAGAATAGGGAAGTGGAATGATCAGACCTGGACTTTAGGAAAATCATTTTAGGGGATGAATGGAGGACATACTGGAGTGGGGAGAGACTTGAGGTAGGCAGACAATAATCCAGGCAAGTACAATCATCCAGGTATGAAGTGATAAGGGCCTGCACTAGATTGGTGGAAGTGTCAGAGGAGAGATGTTAAAAAGGTGTAATAGACAGGCCTTAGCAACAGCTTAGGAATGGGGGTGAGAAAGTAAGGAATCCAGGGTGATTTCTAGCTTGCAAGCCTGAGAGTCTGGCAGGACAGTGTTGACCTCTGTAATAATAAAGGAGGAGAGTAGGTTTTAGGGGGAAAGATCATGAGTTTTGTTTTGGACATATTGAAGTTAAGATGTCTGTGCCTTATTTAACTTTCCATCCCTTACTGATTGCTTTACATTTTTTTCTTTGTGACCCTAAATGCCTAATGTATAGCAGATATTTAATACTTATAGTTTGCTTGGTACTATGAAGTGCTTTGCATGATATATTTTTGCTGAATATTGGAAGGTAAAAACACAGAATTGCTTCCTCAGAGAAAACCTCCAGATTTCCTGTAAGGGATTGCTGGACAGAAAAAATCTTGCTACACCATCATTGAATAATTGCATCTTAGCTATAGGAATAAAATCATGCTACTCCTGATGGAGGTACAGAAAAAGAAAGGGCTCTGATCTTTCATCCAGCTGGAAAGAGGGAAGCTTTTTATTTGGCCAAGACAGAGGGAGAATCATTTGGAGAGGGGAGGGAGTGAAGGAGGAAAGATGGCCTCCATTTAGATTTTCTAAAAGGAGTGTTGCAGATAATAAAACAAAGATGAAGAGACTTTTTAAAGTGGCTGACTATGCTTCCTTAATTACCCTGTCTAGAAGAAAGTCTGTCACAAGGGCCAGAGACCCGCTCAGCTCAGAGACTGATCAGAATAACGGACTTTTCCAGTCCAATCCAGATTGCTTCAGTTTTACTGGAATTGAAGAAAGCTATAAATTACCAATGACTCAAGAAAATTGTACTAATTGAATCTGCAGGTGCACAAATTTGTCATATTGGTGATGTATTAGAGTTAATAAAGTTGCAAGCCTTAAGTACTCCAATTCTATTCTGCTGAAGGTGAAACTCACTTTAAAAGGCCCTGCCTTTTGCCATGGTGATCAAGAGGATTACCTTAAGCTGCAGAGAAAAACGTAACTTTAAGAGACTACTGGATCTTCCATTCATTACCCCCAGAATAACACCTTAGAATTCTATCTATAGAATGTCACTGAGATCTGATCTATGGCAAGCAATGAAATTCACAGGGCTCTCACCTAAACTCAATGGGATAAGGGGTTTTGGTGGAGGAGGATGTGTACAGCTATGGATGGTTCAAGAATTTTGAAATCACCAAGATTTTTAAAAAGCTAGAAGGGCTTCATCTAGTTTGTCTAGTGCAAGGCCCTAATTTTACAGATGAGGAAAGTGAGGTCCAGAGAGGTTACATAGTGAAGTGGAAGGAGAGACGAAGCTAAAACCAAAGTCTCTGAATGCATATATCAAAGTTTTTGGCACCACATCTATGACTATGTATATTTTCAAGAATTTTTCCCTCTATCATCACCCCACTCTATTGGGAAATGTCACTATGGCATGTCAGTATATTAAAGAGTAGTTAAATTAAAGAACAGCTAGTTACTATAAGAATTTCAAGTCTTTGTCATATATTAAGCCCTCCAGTGGTTTTCAGCCAAGTTATATTAACTATAATTCAATAAATACCATGCAAGAGGTGCTGTGATAGTCTGTGTGGGAATGGAAAGAATAAAAGATGATCCCAGTTTTCCCAGAACAAGCAGGGATGATAAAATTGCCATAATATAGCATACAGTGTAAGAGTCAGACAGCAAAAGATTGAGTTGTGTATGATTAAAACTAGAGCACAAGGAGAAAGTGAATAATCCCATACACATTCCGTGAAGGCCACCGTGTCCATCACACAGAAAGAGTCACAAGTAGAAGGAATCACTAATTAAAGGTATCCAAGGGAGAAAGCGAGCTACATTGGCCACTCAGATGTCACTGCTGAGGCAGCTTGCCTCCACTTACTATAGTTATCTGAAACAATTCAGAACCAGAATCTGAGGTGCACATGACACTGGTGATGAGATCAGTTCTCCATTGTCTCACTTTTCAATTCCAAAGGCTGCAAACTAAGGCAAGTTTACCATGAAATTCTCTGCTTGTGGTCTATCTCTTGTCACCAAGTCCTACAAACCCAGAATTAGAGTTTGTGCATTTCTCTAGGAGCTACCCAGTCAAGACTGAACTGAGGAAGTATGTGTTGTCTGTGTTTTCCAGAAATCAGAGATTCTTAGGTCAGGGCTCCATTAATCTGTGTGTCCTTGTAAGTATCAAGATCAACCAGGGAACTGGCCAGATAGTTAGGAAAGGTAGTTGTTGATGAAAATTTAGTAGTTCCTTAAATAATAGACAAGAAACAAACAGGCAGAGTTGGAAAGGAAAGTCTAAATGTAGGAACAAGCAGTTGAATTAAAGTAGAGGAATTCAGGGCAAATTTAGAGAATAGCATATAGCCCAATTAAGCTGGAGCATGTTGATGTAGATGGAGAATAATAAGGAATAATACTTGAGTCAAATCCTGGAGGCCCTTCAAAGCTTGACTTCTAGTTCCGATTTGCCTTCATTGACTGACCTTCATTAAATTACTGAGGGTATTTTTACCACTTTCATTTCACCTTAGAGACATGAAATTACACAGCACTAAAGATAGTGGAGGTGATGGCAAAAAAGAAAATAATGTTCCTTAAGAAAAAAAGAGAGAGGGAAAGAAATCAAATAGTTGCAACCCAGTTCTGACCAACTAAACATCAGTCTAGTGTCTATAGAAATTAAAATCTTCTTTCAAGAATCAGAGAACCATATGGTGTCTGAACTGCAAGGGGCTGCAAAAGTCAGCTAGTTCAACTCATACACAAATAGGAATTGCCTCTCCAACATAATTATAATCATAATGGCTGGCATTAAGACAACAATTTAAGGTTTATGCATAGCTTCTTATCTTATAATTCTGTCAATAAACATTTATTAAAATGGCTACAATGTACTCAGCATTAAACACTAGGAACACAAAGAAAGCAAAAGACAGCCCCTGTCCTTAAGGAGTTTACAGACTGATGGGGGGACACAACATGTAAACAACCATATAAACAAGCTATGTGCCAGATAAATAGGAAATGACCAACAGAAGAAAGGTAATAGAATGATGAAAGATTGGGAAAAAATTCTTATAGAAGGTGAGATTTTAACTGAGAACTGAAAGATGTCTAGGGAGCCAAGGAAGTCAGGAATAGAGATAAGGGAGGAGAACATTCTAGGAGTGAAGATCGACCAGTGAAAACTCCCAGGGTAGGGAGATGGAGTCTTTTGTTTGAAGAATACTGAGAAAGCAAATGTACTAGATCAAAGAGAATGTGGTGGGGTATGAGATGCAAGAAAACTGGAAAGGTCATTAGGGGTGAGTGAGTCTAGGTTATGAAGGGCTTTGAAGACCAACAGGATTTTATATGTGATTTATATTTTATATTTGAGGTGATATGGATCCAATGGAGTTAGTTGGAAAGGGGGTGCCTGTGACATGGTTGGACCTGCAATTTAGGAAAATCAGTTTGACAGATGAGTGAAGGCTGGTGGACTGGAGTTGGGAGAGACTTGTGGTAGGCAGACCAACCAGAACACTCTTGCAATAGTCTGGGTGTGAGGAGATGAGGGCTTATGCCAGAGTGGTGGCAATATCAGGCGGGAGAAGAAGGAACATTTGAGAGATGTTATGGAGGTGAAATCAACAGGCCTTGGCAACATGATCAATAGGGATGTGGGCAAGAGAGTAAATAGTTGAGGATAGCACCTAGTATATGACGATGCAGGATTAGGATTATGCTGATGCTTTCAACAGAAATAGGGAGATCTGGAATCATATCATACCCAACAGGTGTATTTATTTGAGGAATACTGAGAAAGCAAATGTACTAGATCCTTTGTTTAAAATACTTCTAGAAAGGACAAGATCACTACTAAGCTTGAAGCAATAGAATATGTGGAATCTCAAGACAGAGGTTTGATTCCCAGCACTTAATTGACTACCTCCCTGATCTGAGGCCAGTCATTTATTCTGTCCTGTATGAAAATCAGTGGGTGGGACCCCATGATTTCCAAGGTCCTTTCCAGCTCTAAATCTGGGATCCTGCATTGTCTGGAGGCATCTCATTCTATTTTAGGATAGCTCCAATTAATAGGAAGTTTTGTCCTGGCATCAAACCTAAATTTGTCACTCCATGATTTCTATTCGTTGCTCTTAGTTCTGTCCCCTGGTAGCACAAATCCCTTTTGATATTTCCAGTACTTCCATAGACTGGAAAACAACTATTTCGTGCATCTTCACTTTTCTTCTATAAACAGCCCAGTTCCTTGAACCAATTCTAATATACCACAGACTAAAGACTATTGTGTTTACTCTCCTCTAGATATAGACCTGAGCCCTCTGTATCCATTTTTTCATCCAAAAATGGTTGGAATCATCACTGTATAACTCATCAGCCTAACAAATACTGTCTATAGACTGTGAGATTATGGATGCAGACAATACCACAGGATGACAAGATATTCTTTTTTGTCATGAAAGACAATCGGATTTTTTAATTTGTTTTTTGGGTTTTGGGGGTTTTTTTTGGCCAGCCCACATAGAAAAAATCCCTTAATAGTCAGCAATAATAAGAAAGAGGATACAGCGGGAGGAAAAAACACCATAGTATATGACAGCTAAAATCAGAATTCGAGCAAATATTCTTCTATATCTAACGGGGTACTGTCAAGTGTTTTGTTTTTTTTTTTTTATCAATGTTTGGGGAGGGAGGTTGGAATCTGGTTTGTTTATTAGTTTTGCTTTAATGTCACCAAATGGACCTCAATCTGAAATGGCTTTTCAAATCAAGTTTGCTATTCTCCAATTCTGCAACTTACTCGTTATGCTAATTTGTCTGCACCTGCAGGAACAAAAGAAACAGCAACATGGAAAACAAGACCCCAAAATAAAGGCAACACAAAGTCACGGAAATTGGCAGGGGCTAAATTCTGCCTTCAGAATGTAACCCAGGGAGGGTGACATTAGGGGTAATGGAGCTATAATAAAGGAAGGAAAATATAGGCTGGGCACCAGGGACAGCTTCCTGACCGTAAAATGAAATAATTAAAAAAAAAAAACCCGTTAAGACCCCAAGAAAGCCTCCCATGGAAAATAAACAGGGAGATGCATAGTTCAGGTCAGTGAAGAATGGATGGGGGGAGAGGTGGAGACTAATCAATGAGGCATGACATTTGATGTCTAGTTGGGTTTTGTTCAGTATTAATTTCCCTCGAGTCTGTTGGAAATGAAACAGTGACCCAGTGAGTTTCAGCTTCCTGGGGTTTTGTGTCCATTTTCCCTTTCCCATTTGGTTTACTTAAAATAAGAAGTCAAATTTATCTGACAAGTTATAGTTTACAATAGATTTTCATGTACCTTATGTCATTTGACCCTCAGCACCATCCTGTGTAGGAGGAAATACAGAGAATCTGTTTCTGTTTCATAGAAAAGAATACTGAGAGGCAAAGAAGGTTCAGTGATTTGGCCATTATACATCCATACCAATTAAAGCTTGAACCCAGTTTTCTGGATCCTACTTCTGTATCCTTTGCTTCCTATCATATACCAGAGATAGCCTATCTGAATGAACTCTCCCCTACTATGCCTCTATTTGAAGTATTTTCTTTATTCTTTATCTCCATACACCCCTCAGCCACAGATGTATAGAAATCTCTCTTCAATTAAGAACAGTCATTGAAGAATTTACCTGATATGATGAAAACATTTAGACTCATGCCATAAAAAGACTGATTGAAGATTTTAGGGTGATTTAGCCTGGAGTAAAGGAGGCTGGGGAGAACAAGGGGGAAGGGGGCAGGGAAGAGACATGATTTCTCTCCTCAAGGATGCCATGGTGAAAGGCAGATGGCCCCAGAAAACAGAAGTAGGAGTAAGGGGTGGAAGCTGCAGAAAGCCAAGTGTTAACTTGATGTAAGAATAGATTTTCTAATATTTAGAGATATTGCAAAGTAGAAGAGGGTATCTCAGGAACTAGTGGCTTGAATCTCATGAGAAATATGCAAACAAAAATCTCATATTGAGTATATTGTAGAGAGAATACTTTTTCAGGTTACACTAAATAGACAGAGATGGCCCTTTCAAATCTGAAATTCTGTGCTTCTGCAAAGAACTAGTGTCACTCAGTTAAAGTGTTTGTTTTATTTAAATGGAGGAATCATCATTTTGCCAAGTTTAATATTTAAATCAGAAAGTTATTCTTTGCTTTGCAGAAAGTTTTCAGAAGTCAAGAGGCCTGCAAAAATTCAATTTGGCTCACAAAAGTTATAACAGCCATAAAATAAAGATAAGATTATTGTGCTACCTACATCACAAGGTTATTATGAGGAAAATACTTTATAAAATTTTAAATCACTAGATAAATGAGTTGTTATTTATTATGTTTTATCAATTCCACCCACATCTTTCAGGCCTTGCTCGTTTTCCCCTCCTAATTATCCTTTTACCTGTCATAGAACTAACAGAAAGAAGTACTGTCTGCTTTCTAATTGAAAGTAGTGGTGTTCATGCTCTAGAATTACCAAGTTATATCTAAAATGAATAAAAATTGAAGAAGAAATTGATTCCTTATTTGATTTCCTTTAGACATCACAACACCTTACTTTCACATAGACATTTACAAAATATTTTCACATTTGTTAACCCAAAGGATCCTTACAGCTACCCAGTGTTAAATCAGCAGAACAGATATTAATTAGTATCCTATTTTAAAGATGAGGAAACTAAGACTGAGACAATAAATGATTTGTCCAAATTGACCTGTCAATAAAGAGTGGAACTAAATAAAGAATCTATGTCTTTCCATTCTAAACCTATGGTTCCTTTCAAGGTAATGCCATGCTTCCTTCCAACATCTGGTTCACTGCTAGCAGTTATGCTGAACCAGGAAAAGACCTATTTTCTACAACATTTCTCATGCCAATCAATTATTGAAAAACCATTTATTAACTGAGCATTATGTCAGCACATGTCTAGACATTGGGATAAAAATCAAATGTTCCTCAGGGAGCATCCACTCCACTGAAAGGATATGGTCTATCCATTGCTAAGTAAATTCAGGATGTTTACAAAATCAATTCACAGCGATGGAGAGAAAAAGCAGCAGCTAATTTTGGAGACTCAAGAAAAGATTCTTAAAAATATATGTGAATTAAGCTGAGCTTTGAAAGGGTCAAGAATTTCTGAGAAGTGCAGATAAGTAGGTAGAACCCTCAAGGAAGAGAAGACAGATCGTGAAAAGAAGACTGGAAAACTGAATGCTATGTACAGAGAACAGAAAGCAGGGAAGATTGGCCAGAGCATAGAGTGTGTGAGGGGGAGAAATGTGTAATCAAACTAGAAAGTTAAGCTGGAGCCAGAATGTAAAGGGCTTTAAATGTCAAATAGAAGAGTTTCTATATAATCTTAAAAGAAATGGAAAGACTCAAAGGCTTCTGGAACAGGAAATTGACATGGATGGAACTTACCTTTAAAAATATCTATTTGGCAGCTATGTGGATGATGAAATGAAAGGGGAAAGACCAGATGCATGGAGACCTAGGAGGTTACTGCAATCACTCAGGTGAGATTTGACATGGACCTAGACTAAGGTAGCAGTGATATGACTAGAGAGGGCAATGAATACATGAGAAACTGAAGAGGTAGAATCAAGAAATCTTGTCAACTGACTAGATGTAGGGTGAGAACAAAGAGTTGTCTAGAGAATAGCAATGCTTTCAAAAACAAAAGGAGGAAAAGACATGGGGGGAAAGTCCTGTTTTAATCTTGTTTAATATAACATGCCTATGGAACATCCAGAAGGAGCTATCCAGCACATATGTAGGACTGGAACCCAGGAGACAGATGAGGATTTAAATAAGTAGATTTGGAAGTTATCTGCATAGAGATTATCATTGAGCCCATTGGAGCTAATAAAATCACCAAGAGAAAGCAAATATAGAAGAGGACAGAAACCAGGATAGAACTCTAGAAAACAATTATGCTTGATAATCTTTTTTTTTTTTTTTGCTTTTTGGAGGGCAATTAGGGTTAAGTAACTTGCCCAAGGTCACACGGCTACGTTTTTGTTTGTGTGTGCGTTAAGTGTCTGAAGCCAGATCCGAACTCAGGTCCTTCTGACTCCAGGGCCGACACTCTACTCACTTCGCCACCTAGTCACCCCTTTCAGGCCTAATCTTACATGTAGATTAAAAAATAGAAACTAAACACATTTTCTAAGTGTTCTAAATGTTTTCTAAGTCACATAGTAAGTAGAAAATTGATATAAAAATTTAGTTTACACATCACTTGGAAACAAAAAAAGGCTATAGGTGGAAGTAGCTTTAGAGATAATCTAATTCAGCTCCTTAAATTGACAGAGATGAAGTGACCTACCCAAGATCATACAAGTTAGAAATGAAACTGGGAGGCTATGATTCTAGGTAGGAGGCTATTACATTAATCTAGGTGAAAGATAGATGGATATTTAGAATTTCTTCAGCTGGGGAAAAAAAGAGTTGGTGGAAATCAGCAGTACAGAGGAAAGTCTAACCTGACATGGGGTACTGACATGCTAGAAGAGTCAGAGATCCAGCCTTCAATCCAGTGGTTGAGGCAGATGACAGGCCCAGCAGAGGGATGGCACAGCAATTTGGCTCTGGACATGTAGGTTGTGTCATATGGACCAACATTCCTTTTCAAAGCAATGGAAAGGGATGGAGATCACCACAAGAACACAGTTTTATTCCCTTCTTCCCTGCCTCCACACCATGTTACCAACATGAGGCAAAGTATACTTTGGCCAGAACTAATTACAGTTCAGGTGAGACATAATGAGGGTCTGACATATAAGGGGATGGACAAGAAGAAATATAACATTTAAAATTAATAGAATTTGGCATGTGATGATATGTATGGCTGAAGAAGAGGAAAGAGCAAAAGAAGATACCAAGATTTAGAACATGAGTAGACTGAGAACGGTGATCTCTATTAACAGAAATAAAGAAGCCAGAGAGAAAGAAGAGGCAAAAGTTACTTTTTGGATAAGTTGAGTTTGTTGTGTCAGTAAGACGTGGAGGTGGAAATATCCAGCAGGCATTTTAAAATGTAGGACAGAGGCTTGAGGGGAGCTCATGGCTAGATACAGAGATTTGGGAATCATTGCATAAAGGTGATAATTGAAGCCATAAAACTGGATGGAGTGCTCTCACCTTAGGGGAAGCCCACAGAGAAAGAAGGGAGGAGGAACCATGGGTACTGGGGGTATAAAGATAGATAAGACATGAACCCTGTTCTCAAGAAGTTTACAGTCTACTAGGGTAGAAATGACAGGCACGAATGACTGTGACACAAGGTTAAGTGTGGTAAGCACAGGGAGAAACAAGGAGGGGTACCACTTTTTGTTCTGATACTGGAGGGAAGGAAGACAAGATGGATGAAGATTTGGGAGAGAGAAGGAGGGGATACAAAGATGTTTACTGGATGGCCTCAATCTCAATATCTGAGAAGACAAGATCATATGCTGACTATAAGGAGAGAGGGAATGAAATTGGGATCTAATAAGTAAAACAGATTTGAATTATTTGCCTGATCACATCATCATAGTCATATATGTATTTGTATACATATGTACATGTGTGTATATATGTGTGTGTGTGTGTGTGTGTGTGTGCATTGAAAACATTGAACATGGAGTCCCAAGACTTGAGTTCAAATAACTGCTCTGCTTTAATAGCAGAACATTCCTATGACCTTGAGCTAGTCATATCTTCTCACTAAGACTCAGTTTCCCCATCTATAAAATTATAGTGTTGGATTAGATGAACTTTGAGAGTCCTTCCAGCACTAATATTAAATGATCATATGATCTTTATCTGGCTGTCTTCATGAGGCATTTTTCTCTTTTCCTCTCTCTAACCTTTGTTATTTGGGGAAAAGTTCTTTGCATCTTAAGGTCTTCACAACTAGTACCTTGATCTTTCTGTCATAAGGATACATACCCACAGAGTTTAAAAATAAAGGAGATTTCTAAAAGGGGAAAAAAGACAAGGGAGATTCAAGGAACTCTGGCTGCTATGACGTGGTCCTTTATATGTCTTCAAAGAATCACACGAGCATGGATTCCCTAGCTCCTTCAACTTGCAGGTCTGTTCCTGTATGCTGTTTTGGATACAAGACAGAAGAAGAAAACCACTAGCTTGTATTTAAATGGCCCTCCTTCTCTCCAGGTGCATTCCTGTGTCTATTAGAAGGAAAGCATTCCTCTGAAATCCCACACTAGTAACACAGCACTAATTGTATCTGTACCCCAGGTACCTTATTACTTAAGCCTTGCAAATAGTTCTTCAAGTCATTAGGAATGTAAAATTTGTACTGGCCCTATTCAAATGCATAGATATACTTTTTCTTCCCCCTGTCTCTACAGTCTTTGTTATTATTCGATATCTAACTGGACTAAGAGTAACCCTGCAGCTATTCTTAGAAAATAGAGTTAATCTCTTCAACCCAAGCATTACAAAAATGTTCCAGATCCTTTCGGTTTGTTTCCCCATTTCCATTAGCCTTGTCCTCTTCTACTGCTGAGTCATGTAGGCTGATATCTTAGGCTGATTCCTGTTGTCATGGTTCTCTAATTTGGTTTTATTAAGGGTCCCCCCAAATGAGGCAGACTGTCTTCTTTTTATACTTGGAGAAACAAGGACATAAATTCAATCATGGCCTTAATGCTGCATGGACTGGAGCAAGTCTCAATCTCCCTGGGCCTCAGTTTCCTCCTCTTTAAAATTATGAAGTTGAACTAGATAGTATCTGTGGTCCCTGTGATTCTGGAGAGAAGATAACAGCTGACCAAGTACTGTGGATTTACATACAGATATGATACACTGTGTGACCTCAGAGAATTTATATTCTAAAAGGGCAGGAAGGATATATGCACAATCTCCATCTTATAAAAAACAGAACTGATCTACAATTTGAGGAATCTTGCATGATATCCTTTTTGTTATTCCAAATCACAGAGTGAACTGAGGTTTAGGTACTGCTTCAGACACAAGCTGGCTATGTGACTATTCATTAAGTCACTTAACTTCTCAAAGCCCTGGCCCAGTGGTTTCCAAAGTGAGGTACACTAGGGGCAGGTAGATAACATGAGAGGATCGATCTTTTCAGCACACTTAGAGGCACAACCTGTTTCTGCTTCCAGCCATCCCTTTGCCTATATCCTGTATAGACAGTATTGGACAGTCAGCCCTGAGGGATTCTCTAGGCAGGCAAGCAATGGGGCAAGTTGCCCCACTTGGACTCCTTTCCTTCCTCCCTCCACCTCTACTACAGCACTGATCTTTTGTCCAATGTCCCAAGTTCTCAGAAGAATTGCTACCCCACTCTATTTCTCCCCACATCCAGTCAGCCCCAGGCACCAGGAAAACAAAGGAGACTTATATTGGCTCAGAAGAAGCTACAGCAAGCACATATGAGAGAATCAGGCACAACAGGGGCATTTCTGGCAAGGAATAAGAAGTAGTGAGTTGCTTATGTCAGGAGGCTTGGGGCTAAAATCACAAGCATGGAATTATTTCATATTCATAACCTCACTCTCAAAGCCACATCTCTCTGTACTGGACAACTTTGAAGACAATGACAAAGACCATCCATCCCTTGACATACTTAGTTATGTTATCTGTCCCAATTTTGTTCCCTTTTCTCCATGACTAATTTCTGGAGACTCAATTACCCATCAGGGAAAAACAGACATGTATTAGCTAGATTTCAACCAAAATTTTTTCATAACTGGTAAATGGGATTAAAAAAAAGAATAGAATTATTTAGTAAACATACTTCTTACCATTGGATCTAATTATCATTATGAGATAGCTTTTATTAACCTATGATAGCTATTAAAACCCAGGATAAAATCAAGATGGTCTTAGAATCAGGCTATCTCCATCATTATATCACAATGTGTTAAACCAAAATTTTTAAATTAAGAAACAAATTCAATCACATTATTCTGTGAGAGCAAAACAGCATTTTATACTGTTAATAAAAATACATTATTTGTTTCATCTCTTATTATGTTCAAAACATCTATTTTGAGCATGTTTGTAAAGTATACATGTTAATATATGAATATAAATTCATATTGATACATAATTGTAATCTGTAAATAAATGCCCTGCCTGTGATATAAGTGGGCTGTGAGACCCTGCAGATCCTTTTGTCTCTTAGTCCTCCATACAGCTTTTTAAAATTTTGGGTTGTAGATGAAGATGCCAATCTCCTTTGGTCAAAGAAGTTCATTATAGGTAACTCCCTAGAGTCATCTATGAAATCAGTCCTTATATTAAGGATATGAGTTCATCTAAAAAAAAATTGATACATGTGAGATCAAAAATGTTTAAAGAGACTAATTAGGTAATTGTCTACATTTTTTAAAACTTACAGATAAGTGAGGGTGTCCCTACACAAATAAAAGCATAGATCCTGCCCCACTCCCCACCAGCTGGGGCCACATTCTGAGGGCCAAGAAGCTTGGTGGTACAGTATGGAGAGGGCATTAGGTAGGGAGTCAGAAAGACCTAAATTCAAATCTGCCTTCAGCTGGATAACCCTAGACCAATCATTTAACTTCTTCCTGCTTCAGTTTCTCCAACTGTAAAATAGAGCTATAACATAGCACCTACCTTTCAGAGTTGTTATGAGGATGAAATGAGATCTGTTGTTATTATTTACTCATGTCCAACTCTTCATGGCCCCATTTAGGGTTTTCTTGGCAGAGATAGTGGAATGGTTTGCCATTTCCTTCTCCTGTTTATTTTACAGATGAGGAAGCTGAGGCAAACAGGATTAAGTGACTTGCCTAGGATCACACAGCTAGTGTCTGAGGCTGGATTTGAACTCAGGATGATGCATTTTCCTAACTCCACAGCATTATACCCACTCTTTCACTGAGGTTATATCTGTAAAGTACCTGTCCCATAGTAGGCACCTCATAAATGCTTATGTCTCTCCAGTTTACTATTGACTTTGCCAGTCTTGAAACTCTCTGCCACTCTGGCTCATTAGGTGTTCAGATAAATGTTTTGCAGGGTCCCCCCTTGTGCTTTACCTACAGCATCTTCAGTTTGAAAAGAGTGCTGGCAACTTCTTTCTTCCTGGTGGGAAAGAAATCAATGCCCATCCTTTCGCCCTGTCTGGCTGCAGAAGTCACTAGCGCTACCTTTCAGATGGAGCCTTTCAGAGAGCCCTAGATGCTTCTTGGGAGTGTTAATCCCAATCTCCCCGAGTCATCTACTGCTTCAGTAATTCCAGTCTGCCTCCATAAATTTCCCTGAAGCTTCTGAGTGATGCAGGGCTCAGTTTCACTTCCCAGTGTAAGATTCTGACGACACTTGTTTTCAGGGGGAGTAAGTCCATGCAGGATGAATGCTTCACTCAGGAGATGGCCACCTCTCAGAAGTGACTTAAGGAGCCCCTGAGTCCTTCAGTTTGGCAATCAGGATTCCAGAAATCTTTGGATGAAAGCATTAGTGTACCTGAGATTATTATCACTTAATCTCTTTTCAATCTTCAAGTGTGGAAGGAGAATGTAAACAGGCTAAACTTTCAATTTGATTCCAGGCCAAAGGTTTGGATAAACAAAAATGAAAGCAAGACCAACCTTACCCTCTAAGGGGCTGCAGAATTTGGCTAGAAATTTCCTTTAGTACTTCAAGAGAACCAAGAGGTTCCCCTGCACAGCCTGTCTGTGTGATGGTCCTCAGTGCATAACCACACAGTGCAGAAATTAATTTCCCTGCTTCCATTTGGCATTTCAAAGTCCACCAGGTGTTTTACCAGGCCTCCTGGACCCTCTCTTTTCAGAGGCAAGGAACCCAAGGAGGACTGAGTTCAAAATGAATCAGAAAAGATAGCTCTGAGGTTCACAATAGCATAAAGAAGGCAAAAGATAAAGTACGATATGTGGGTTTTGTGTGTTTCTTAATAGTTGAACTGGGTAGAGAACTAAATTTGTACAGAAATAGGGAAAGAGACACAAAGAGAGAATCTCTTAAGTACTTACTAGGTGTTCTAAGCTCTGTTTAGGACACAGAAAATCCCTACCCTCCAGGAGTTTATATTCTCTAATGGAGGCAAAACAGGTTTAAAGGGATGCTGTTAAGAAAGCTTTCTGGAAAGGGGTCAGGTGATACTCTGGATGGGTCAAGGTAAATCAGTACAAAGAATTGGCCTGGTTTCCCTTACGAAAGGCTTAGCAATTGTCCTGAGGTAGGGCACCCCTGTACCATTAAGGTGAAGTAGAGGCGATGAGAAAATCTGGTCAAGTTCAAGAAGAATGCATATTTTGTTGTAAATAAAACTGTTAAAGTTTTCTCTAAGGCTCTGGATAGGGAAAAATTTTTCAAAGGTATAAAGAAGTCCCAGGTAAGGCATCTTCTAGGCAAGTTAGAGTTGCCTTGCCAGTGGCTGGTCCCTTCCTTAAATAGGATTAAACCCTGTTTGTTTGTTTGTTTTTGCCTGGTTCTGAAAGCCAGGTTTCTACCTAATACCTGTCAATCTCAAATAGAAATTGATCTTAGAAAACCACAAATTAACATTATCCATGTAATATTGTACTTTTATTTATTCTGTGAAAGATTTGACTTTGAAAACCACAAATTAACATTATCCATGTAGCATTGTACTTTTATTTATTCTGTGAAAGATTTCCCAATTTTGATTGGGAAATTTTGATTCTGACCAAACTCTAGAGTTTTGCCAGTTGAGCCCACTTCTGCATACCACCTCTCATTATCCACCCAAACAGCAAATTAAATAATGGTATTCCCTTTCTCCATAACCGTTCCCACTTATCCCATATTTTGGAATGAAGGATAGGGTTAGTGAATGAGTCAGAGAAAAGGATGAATTTTCCAAACAGCTCAATAACCACAGGGAAATATTCCTTTCCATGGTATCACTGTAAAATAGGTGAGGCGAGAGACCAAGCCAGGTCAGCTGAGGCCAATCAAAGTGGCTCCATCAGTCACTCATTTCCCTGACTTTATCTGATAGGAAAAGCTCACTGCAAACTTGGAGCTATACCCTGAAGTTTAGTCATTGGCTTCAGTGGTCTTTTCTTGATAGCTGATTCCTCTAAGAAGAAACAAATTTTTAGTTTTCTAATGCGAAAAGCTCCAGGTTTCTTTTTTCTATCAAAAACCCATTTTGTCTTCTTTTACTGCTATTATATTTATCTTAGATCTGTACCTCCAATGAAAAGGGATGCTATTTTCCTTTGGGTTTCATAATCTCAATCCCAGCCATGTTCTATATGCTGCTGGCTGAGATTCTCTTTCTTTTTCTACCTCTTTCATTGAGAACTGTAATATAATCATCACTGGCATTAGCTCTAGAAAGATTGTGTTAAAAAAAAGTGTCAAAGGATGACATTATCATTTCACTCACTTATCTCTGACTTCCCAAAACAAATTATTCTTCCCTTACTTTTATTCATCTATATGTTTTGTCCCCAATCAGAATGTAAGCTCCTTGAGGGCAAGGGACATCTTTCTTTTACATTTGTATCAGCAGTGCTTAGCATAGTGCCAGGTATATAGTAAATGCTTGTAATAAATGTTTTCATTTAATTCATGCATTCCTTACTGTGAGATATAACATGGCATAGTAGATAGAAACAGGCCTTAGATTCAAACAAATTGAATAAAATATCCACCTCTGACATTTCATCTCGTTGTATCCTCATTGGCAAATTATTTAATCTCTTAATGTCCTCTCTAAAACTATGAATTGCAGAAAAGGTACTGCATTTATAAAGGGGGTTTCCTTGATAAGAGGGCCCTATACCAATGAAACGCCAGCTTCAGAGACCACATCCTTATCATCACTATCATCTTTATAGGCCTTTAATACTAATAAAGTACTTTATTATATAATCTCATTTGAGACAACAACTCTTAGGAAGGTACTAAAGCTGGCTCCAACAAAGTAAAATAATAAAATGATTTGGGAACCCAGATTAAATCAATTAGCCCAGGCCCTCAGCCTCTACATTCTTTCTGTCTGTCTCTCTGCCTCACTCACATATACCCTTCAATTCCCTCCCCTCACCCTGAGACACCTAAGCATATGGACTAGGAAGTCAGTCAATCATCCCTGACTAAATTATATCCTTCTCATAACTTCCCCATTTCTTTCTTTCTTTCTTTCTTTCTTTCTTTCTTTCTTTCTTTCTTTCTTTCTTTCTTTCTTTCTTTTTGCTTTTGGGAGGGCAATTGGGGTTAAGTGACTTGCCCAGGGTCACATGACTAGTTTTTCTGTTAAGTGTCTGAGGCTGCATTTAAACTCAGGTCCTCCTGATTCCACGTGCTGTGCTCTATTCACTGAGCCACCTAGCCACCCCAACTTCCCCGTTTCTGCTGAGACCACAAACATTTTTCTAATTACCCAGGTTTACAACATAGGAGTCACCCTCAATTCTTCACTTTATCATTCTATTCAATCAGTTGCCTAGACATGTCCATCAGTGCCCACCATTGGAACCTTCCATATATGTCAAGTTTAACTAGAACTCGAGGATCGTTAGATAGGAAAGATTTGTTTGGGATCATACTTACTTCCCCCTGTGGACTATATTCTCAGAAGGCTTTGGAAAAGAGGACATGTGAGTTCTCAAATGGTTTCCCAAGGGGCTGTGCAGAAAGTCCCATGGACATGACTAAGCACACATAAACATTAAATTTGGAGGGAAGAAAAAGAGAGAAATGTAAGGTAAGGGAGGGAGGAATGTCAGTGCCTTGAGCAGGACCTTCATCCTCACTCTTGTGAAAGGGCTGGGAGTTATCATTCTAATACCTGTAGTTGTGGAAAAAGTCAGCCAGAACCTGTCATGGATGGAATCGATCAGCCTGAGGACAAAGAGTTCTTCTCCAAGTAAGCTAATGAGTGAATGGCATATAGAGCCATCCAATACAGTCATCAAAATTTCTGCTATGTTCTAGACAAGGAAACATAATAGAAGCCTAGCTCCCAGCTGGTACTCACTACAATGGTAAGGGTTGAGAAATTTGCATCAAATGCACAAACTTTCTATTCCTTTCATCTGAAATAGAAGCCTGAGAGACTGTTGGTCTGCCCTCTGGGGAAGGAAGAATTAAGATGGTTGCCATTTCTTAGATACAAGTACTTTTTGCTTGCATTTTATTACCCTTTTATTTAATGCAATTAAACTGCTTACTAAGGTAATGACCCTTTTCTGAAGAAATTACTGAATTTACTTAGCTAACCAGGAGGCCTGGTAAAGGAAGAATCTAGCCTGGAGATGAAACAAGACATATTTCTAGATGATAAAGTTTCCAGAGGGTTTATATAATAAGCAGCTCAGGATGACAGAGGGGCAAATTGACAGCCCATGCTGTCCAGGGTTCTGACTACTTGAAATGACCAAAGTAACAAGCTACTTACAACTTACCCATTAACATTGTGACCTATGAAAACTACTTTACAAAAGCAGACAAAATTCAAATGTCCAGAATAACCCTTGTTTGAAGGTAACTCACAAACCTGACAAGTAAGTCAGCTGGCTAGCCAAAGATGCAGACCTCCTCTACTAATCCACAAAACCAGGGCATGCTGGACAGCAACCAAGTCCAAGATCTCCCAGAAAGACCATTTCTTTTTCATCCTGTGGGAAAGCACTAAGGGAGATTTATGGAAAGCTATATTAATGGATCTCTTAATTACTGGGCTTCCTTTGTTGACCATGCCTGTCAGGCAGTCAGTGCCTAGATCTAACTTTCAATGTTAAGGTAGTAAATACCTATGTGATATCATTCATGCTGTACTTAATAGGACAGCAACAATTTTAGCTACTCCTGATATGGGCATTATGTCACCTGGTGACCTAAAAGGGAAAGAGCTGGTCAGCCCCACTGCTGTCTTCTGGTTCTTCAAAAGGGCCTTCTCTCATCCTAGACAATTGAGGATGACTTCCAAGTAATCTAATAATGACATATTTACTGGGAATAAATAGATGGCATTACTGATCTAAAATCTGGAAGGGACCTTGCAGATAATCTTGTCCAACTGCCTCATTTTGTAGGGAGTAGGAAATAAAGTCCTTAAGTTACTCATGTAAGACCTCAGAGTAGAAAAGGCCTGAGTCAGAATCCAAACCTAGGACTCCAAATTGAACTGTCTTTCCAATGCACTTCTAAACTTAAAACTCCACTACTATATTAGTGAAGGGGATATGAGCCACATGGGGCATTCATAATAATAATAACTTCTGCTCCTAGTTTAGTCCCAATAAGATCCACACTCTGGGAAAAGACCATGGGTGACCAACATAAGAAAGTAAATGAACTCATGAGATTAACTCTATCAATTCCCACCCTGCTTCATTGTAACACCAGGATGAATAAAAATGTGGCACAGTGGGTAAAGATTAAAGAAAGGGCAAAAAAGAAATCAGAAGATGAAGAGATGCAAGGGGAATTATGAACAAAGAACAGATTTCAGCTATCTCTTATAGATAATCATCTATAACCACTTTATTTTAGTGCTCAAATTCCTTTAAGCCTTTTGTTGAGGTTTGTTGTTGGTATTGTTGTGGATGATGGTGATGATGATGGTGGTGGTGATGGTGGGGTAGATGATTATGATGATGATGAAGAGGAAGAAAAGTGTGTGTGTGTGTGTGTGTGTGTGTGTGTGTGTGTGTGTGTGTGTGTTGAACACATGCCCTTGCATTCACTTGTTGGTTTCTGTTGAGTCAGTGGGTGATTTTGCTAGATCACCTACATGGCCTTTTGACTGGCACTTAGACATCACTCTTCCTCTCAGAAAAGAACTAGCTTGTAAGAATAAAGGGAGTCATCTTGAGCAGTAGTGTCAAACTCAAGTAGACACAGAGACCACTACTCAATACATAAGGACCTATGAAGGCCAATTTAGTTTGAAAATGCAATTTTATCTATGTTTTATTGTATTTTTACTTTGTTAAATATTTCCCATTTACATTTTCATCTGGTTCTGTAGCACCTGGGGGCATGTGTTTGACCTCTGATCTAGGTAAAATTCCTAAAGTTTGGGCAATTTCATAGGACCACAGGTTTAGAAATGAAAGAGACCTTAGAGGTCTTCTAGTCTAACCCTTTCATTTTAGTGATGAAGAAATCAAAGCCCAGGGAATTGAAAGAATTTGCTCAGGGGTCATAGAGATAGCAATAGTAAAATGGATATTTAAACATATCTCTGAAGCCAAATACAGTGGTCCTTCCCCTGTAACAAGTACTCCTTCAACTTCACAGTCAGTGGCATCTTTAAGTCCTAAAGAATACGAAAAAGTGTGGTTTAGGATAAAGGAGGTTGCACATGCATGTTTTTTTGGTGATCATTCCCCCTAGATACGAGGAAATAAGCCAATATAAATGAAAGAAATCCTCAATTTACTATGTCCTTCCCTCCCCTTTTTCAAGGTCTACCCCATTTATATTCTGAGATATTACTGTTATTTCTCTATCCTCATTCATGAAATACCGATGGGGTGCTTGGGATGTATATATGTTTGTAACATCAGTCTGTAATATCAGTTTGTAACATCAGTTTGTAAATGGGGTGCTTTGGGATCTATGTCTGTAAAATCAATTTGTAAAAGCAGTCTGTAAAATCACACTTCCCCCTCCCCAGTCTCAGAGCATTAACTCTGCCCCTCCCCCCTGCCAGCACTCTGCCCAGCAACAATTCATGAACTGTTTATCCCTGCTTGGAACAATAACAAGCTACCTATGAATCCTTCACTAACCTATCTATAAACATTTTAGCTTAGGAAAATGTTATCTCCCCTAGTAGAGTGGCCAGCTGCACCATGAATTCTTCAATACCCTATCTATAGGTTAACTCCTTAGCCAATTATACCTATACTTCGTCTCCATTGGCCTTGGTTCCCAACATCCATCTTGTCAAACATGACATTGATGGGTGGCAGACTGGGCACTCCTCTGTGGCTGTGACCTATGGTTGACTTTAGTGACATGTCAGGCCTAAAACCACACCTCCAGGTAGCCCCCACCTTGGACTATTTCCCAGTGAATTATGGGTAATACACATGTGCAGTTGATATTAAAAGTGCATGGTCCCTTAAGCACTGACCACCCCTTAACTCCTCCCAAATCCCACCCTTACTCACCTAGTTAGCATAATTGACACCTGATTTACTGTCTTGACTCCTTAAAACTATACCTGTGACTTCTGTAAGTTTGCGCATTCTCTAAGAACCCCTGCCAGATGTAAAGCATAACAATAAACTTTTACAATCTCGACTCCAAGTTTGCTTGAGCCTGGTGAATTCTTTCCAGACTGAACTGCAGGGTTTCTGGTCACTGATAGTGATCAGGGTCCCTGGTAGAACCTATTACCCTTCCCTCATCAATACCAGCATTAGAAGAGAATCCAGAGGGTTAGTTTACCCCAAACCTAAACAAGAATCCTCACTACAACGCAATATCATAGATTTAGACATAAGATATTGTCTAATTTAGATGACATTTTGAAAATGAATAATCTTAGGCCCTAACTCAGTAAATCAATAACAAGAATTTATTAAGTGCTTACTATGAACCAGACCCTGTGCTAAACACTGAGGATAAAAAGTAAGACAGAAAGGGGCAGCTAGGTGGTGCAATGGGTAAGAGCGCTGGCCCCAGACTCAGGAGGACCTGGGATTGGTTCCAACCTCGGAAAATTATCACTCACACATAAAAATGACTGGCCAAGTAACCTTGAGCAAATTACTTAACCCCAATTGCTTTATAAAAAAAAAAAAAAGTAAGGCAGAAAAAGTCCCTGCCTTTAAGGACTTCACAATATGGGAGGCAACATGTCTCCCAAATATCTATATATATACAATATGTAAAATATAGGGCATGTTGGAAATAATTTCAAAGATACTAAATAGCAGATTTGGGCTTGTGGCAGGAGGCATGCTGTGTCCTGGAATATGAACTAGAATTGGGGGTCAGGGTAAGAGAGAAGAGGAAAAGCATCTTGCAGAAAATGATGTTGAAATTGAGTCTTGAAATAAGTAAGTGAAGCCAGGAGACTGAAAGGAGGAGCAATAACATTCCTGGCCACAAATGGCCATTTAGTCTTTGCTTGATGACTTCTGGTAACACTCCTCCCAAAACAACCTATTCTACCATAAGACAAATCTAGATTTTAGGAAGGCTTTCCTTAAATCTAATCTAAAACTGGCCATTTAGGAAACAAGTCCCTCTTCTACAAAAATTTTTGAAGTACTTGAAGACAATTATCACATCCCTGCTAAATCTTCTCCCAACAAAGCATCGCCAAGCTCCTTAGACTGACTCACATAGAACAGGAGCTCAAGGTTTTTTGCCATCCTGGTTGTACCTCCTGTGGATAATCTCCAGCCTATCAACTCCATTCCCAAAATATGGCATCCAGAATTGAATATATTCTAAATGTGATCTAACTGGGCAGAGTACAGTAGTAATACTATCTCCCTTGTTCTAGACACTAGGCTATTAATTTACTGCAGCTTAAGATTACATTAGTTGTTTTTATTATTTTTTTATGTCATATCAAAATGTTGACTCATGATGACCTTGAAATCCCCAGGTAATTTGTTTTCAAATTCCTATCCAGCCATGTCTTTCCCATCGTGTACTTGTGAAGTTCATTTTTTTTATCCAAGTGTAAGACTTCATATAAATTTCATCTTATTAAATTTAGCTGAATATCTCTGAGTGTCATCTGCTAAGTTAGCTACCTCTTCCAGCTTTGTGTCCCTGGGAAATTTGATTAGCATCCCAACTATGCTTTTAAGCAAATCACTCTAAGAAATGTAAATAACATATAGGCAAGGGCAGATCCCTGGGACACTCCACTAAAGACTCTATCCCAAGCTGACATTGAGTTATTAATGATTATTCTTCAGGTTGAGTCATTCAACCAGGTAGCTTAACTGAACTGTTCTCTAGTTCACATTTTTCCATTATTTCCTTAAGGATGGCATCAGACTTTGTCTAATCCTTTTTCTAAAATTTAAACAAATTACATCTCTAATACTAACTCGATTTACCAATTTAGGATAAGAGAATCATAATTTTAGAGCTGAAAGTGACCTTAGACACTATCTAGTCCAATCTCTCTTTTTTTTTTTTTTTACATATGAGGTAACTGAGGCCCAGGGAGGTTAAGTGAATTGCCAAACATCACACAGGCAAAGCATAATAAAAGGAAGTAAAAGACTTAATCTGTACTTGTTGAAGCCATCTTGGCATTTTGGGATCTCCACTTCCTTTTCTGGATACTTATGAAAAATCTTTTCAACAATTCCCTTTAGAATGTTTTCAGGAATGGATATCAAATACATAAGAATTTAATGAAAGCCAATATAGTCTTTAACATGGTAAAGATGAAAATCAGTGCATTTCCCAATGACACATTTTCTGTTCATGTCTCAGCTCATTCTTCTTATGATGTCTTCATTTATAGTTTCAATTTTACAAGTTTAGAACTCAATAATGTGTTTTTTCTTGAAAGAAGTAAGCTTGTAATTGGGACATACTGCCACCAGGTTTTGGGGGAAAAAAGAGATTTAAGAGATTTTTTAAAAAACTTTTGCTACTACCAAGAAGTTCCTTATTTTTGTCACCACTGCTGGGAATGTGGGGTTGAGTTGTGTGAAAGGTCCCCTCTTTTAATACACCAATTAACAAGCATTCCAGTTCTTAATGAGTGCCAGGCACTGTATTAGGTACTTGAGATACAAACATAAAAAATAAAATAATCTCTTAAGATGCATACATTCTATTAGAGGAACCAAAATGTATCTCTGTGTGTGTATATATGTACCTACACACACAAACACATATATGTATGTATATATGTATATACAGCAAAAATAAAATAAATGTAGGTAAATGATATATATGTATATATAAGTGTATATATAAATAAACATAAGGTAGTTAAATATTATACATGTAATGTTATGGAATATCATATAAAATATATATGTATATACATATATACGTGTGTGTGTGTGTGTGTGTGTGTGTGTACTTCAAATCTAGTTAGGAAGAGAGGACATTGGGCAGATCAGAATCAGAAAATAGTTCATGGAGAAGGTTGTGTTTGTTCCATGTCCTGAAGGAAGTAAGATTCTCAGTGGCAGAGATGAAGAGCATGAGACAGCCAGTGCAATGGATTAAAGTGTGTTAAAAAAAAACAAACAAACACAGAAGAACAGTATGGCTGGACCGTCGTGAGAGGATGGAGAATAATTTATAATGAGGCTGAAAAGATGGCCAGGTTATCAAGTACTTTAAAAGCCAAGGGTATGGTAAATACTGGGGTCTTGAGATACACCTGACAAACCATTTCAGCTTAGTTCCATGTTTTTCCATCTGCTTGGTGCTAACATGAATTCTTGTTACCTTTTTGCTGCATTGAATAGTTGTTATAGAGCCTAATGCAGCTTAAGAAAGGACAAAAATCTCAGAGAGAGAAACGTGCAGACAAAAAAAGGAATGACATTTTGAGAAAAGGTAATATGCAACAACTAAGAAGATAGAAAGGATACAAGAGAAATCAGACAGTGACAAAAATTCATTTTCCGGACTTTCTTACAATATGTTAACCTCCATCTTTCCCACTCCCATCAAGCCAATTTACCAACACCCACAAGTAGAGAGATCTATGTTAATGAGACATCTCACACTTGTGACCCACTTCTAACTGACTGGCTACTCATCCCAAATCTCTTAAAAGACCCATTCATTGAGTTACCATTGAAAAGAGTCATGGAAGAATCTGGCTTGCCTCCTATTAATATTAAATGAGGCCGTGAGTGCACCTTGGGCAACAAATCAAACCACTATTGAAGCTACTTAAATTCAGAAGGTTCCTGTGTCTTAAAGGAGCAGGTGCCCTTTCATGAAAGACCATTTAAAAAATAAATAATACATATTTTATCAGACAAGAATGTACATCCCCATTAGGCATCATCCATTCTCAATAACACGGGATATAGTCTCCTGTATTGGTATAATTAAAAATTAAACAAGAAGTATTATATTGAAACAACTCCAAACTTGAGTTTTATGTATTCCCCCTCCCTCTCAAAAATCCTACCAGCTTTATAATATAATTCGATACACATGAAAACAGGCTGGCAAAAAAAGGAATAAATCAGTATATAATCTTGCTATGAATATTTAGTTTATATGCATGCTCTATGTAGGCTATGAAAAACAGCAGATTAATTCTGATCTTCTTACCCTGAAAGCAAGTTCAAGTTCTTGATGGGTGCTAGGGCCTCAGTTTGTCCCATTTCTAGATCCTATTTAAATTATTAAAATAGGGTTAGCACCAATTAGTGGATAAAATACTAGGATTACAATAAGAAAGACCAGGCTTCAAATTCTACTACAGACACTCACTGAATGTAAACCCTGCATTCCCACCTCTTACTCTGCCTCATGCTTTAGGCAATTTTCTAAGATTTATCAACAAAGTCATAAATGATTGAGAACTACAGTTGGTAGAAAGCTTTCTTTACCCTGAGGAAAATATAACTCTCTCTTGTATCCATTTTATATTCCAACTCAAGAAGGAAAAAGGAAAGACTTGAACTGTGGTAAATTCAAGCTAGTCATAGAGTGCTGGACTATAAGCCAGAAAAACATGGAGTCAAGTCTATCAGCAAGGTTTTATTAAATACCTGCTTTGGGATGGACACTGAGTTATACACATTATAATGTATATAATGTATACATAAAATGCATATTATAGGTGATGTATGCATATATTATAATCAACCTCATCATTATATTAACCTTCTATTCCCTTCCCTTACCCACCCAATGTAGGGAAAATAGAATCACAAAGTTACCATAATCAATTCCCATGAACATAACACTCTACATGCATACATGCATATAATACATACATTGTACCATCAAAAGCATTTTGTGAAGTAAGTAGCATGAGAACCATCACCCTTTAATAGATTAGGAATAGACAGGACAGATTAGCTGAGTGACTTGCCATGATCACAAAATTCAATTTAACTACAGGCATTTTTATTAAGTGCTCTACTATGCACAAAACACTATTTTATAAACCAGGTGAGCTTCAGAGACTGGATAAGAGAAGACTCTAGCCCTCCTTAAATTTATGAACAATAGGCTACATAGTCAGTAAGTAGCAAGGACTGAACCACACCTTTTAACACCAAGTCCATTGGTCTTTCAATTATATCATGCTACCTCTCATCATTTAATCAACAAGATTCATATTAGTAGGATGGATACCTTAGCAAAACTCTACCAGCCTCTTTTTCCTCATTTATAAAATTAGGGTTTATAGGCTAGATTTCTTGATTAAGGACCATGCCTTAAACCCAAATTATTATGTCTTTCATTGATTGGCCAACAATGAGTCCTAGCCAAACCTCACTTGGTCATTGTTTGAGCTCCGATGGATCAGAGTGAGTGTAAATAGCAATTTTTTTCTGTTTTAGCCCAAAACCCTGAAGATCTTCCCCTACCACACTGATCCTTTGAATAAGGAAGAGAGGTCATTTTTGTCTTATTTCTTACCTAGCCTTGATCACCGAATGGGTACTGCCTCAGTCAAACTGAGACTTGGGAAAGACCTTAGCTTAAAAAGGCCAAGGACTCCCACTGCATCTGGGGTCATCTCCAATTGTCCCAATTTATTTCATTCCACTGAACCCAGATGGCTCCAGAGGAGAAAGTGAGGTTGGTGACTTTCCACAGCCCCCCTCACTTAAATCCAATTCACTTGAAAGTCATGGCATCACCTTCCTGATGTCAAGGTCCTCTTTGAGAATGAAGCACAAATAATAACAACAACAACAAAACAGGGATAATTTTAGTACTCACATCACTGGATTGTTGTGAGGAGCAGACAGGATGTAATATATAAAGCATTTTGTTAAATTTAAAGTGTCATATAAAAAGTTAGCTATTATTATTATCATTATTATTAAGAAATAACTTAGCTAGGTGGTGCAGTGAATAGAGTACTGGCCCTGGAGTCAAGAGGACCTGAGTTCAAATTACGACTCAGACACTTAACACTTACTAGTTGTGTGACCTTGGGCAAGTCACTTAACCCCAATTGCTTTGCCTTCTCCCCTTGAAACATTCCCCCCAAAAGAAAGAAATAACTATCCTATTTTGTTTAATCAAGTCACACTAATGAACACAACGAGGAAGAATAGAGGTTTCAATAGGATAGTCAGTTTTGAGTGTAGCACAGTATAGCCTCAAATGGAAAGTTGAAGTCCATGCACTTCAGTGGAGATCTCTGATAACTTGTTTGTTTTTTGTTTGTTTGTTTTAATGATGACATTTCAGTTGGTAGCAACCTCTGGGGCAGGGTTAGAATCTGTAGATATCCTTGCATATCTGTGTAGTACTTAATGCAATATGGATGAAGCATTCATTTAAGTCACTGAAGATGATGGTGATGGTAATGAAATTGCACCATATGAAGAACTGTGGAAATGAAGTCAGCTGTCAGCTGGTGTTCCATGATGCTTTTCTAAAAGATTTTTCATTATTTGCCATAGCTCTATTTATTCAATTTATAAAATCATGCCCTTTGCTGAAAAAGCCTTAGGCAACAAAATATCATTCATTAAAGCATTTAAAACAAGTGACAGCCCTAATAATACATTTCAAGAAAAGAGCAAACAACCCTGGAATGGCTTAGAAAATGCAGACATGCTGAATTCTTATAGTGATATTCCAAAAGTCCTGCCCACCAGTGGGGAAAAAAGCAGGCTATTAACACACTGTTAAAATGAAAATATTGAAGCTTTTTAATCTTAGGGAAATGCATAGATGTAGCCACACCCACCACCTCTCAGTGCCCCCAGATGAAGCAGAGACAACTAAAAAGAAAGGAACTTCCCATTTGGAAAGTCCATTTGTGAGCTGCCTAGACAATGTAGAATGTGACCCCATTGTGTCCTTCTACTTCTCATTATGATTACAGTGGTTAGGTGTTCAAGGCATGTAGGGGGACTTTTTGCCTTCTCCATCACTAATCAGGCATTGTCCTTTACAAATAAAAGATGTATAGAGGCTTGGCCTTGGAGTCAAGTAGACTTGGGTTCAAGTCCTGCCTATGAAACATCCTGGATGTGTGATCCTGGGCAAGTTAATTAACACCTTAATGTTTCCCATCAATTCTGAGATAAAGGCTTTCTGATTTGCAAATGTGGAAAGAGTTTCCAATCTACTACAAAAATGAAATCACAGGGAACTCAAAGTTTTAGAAACAAATGTTTAATAAAATGTTGTTTACATGTAACTGGGGAAAGCTTAAATACTAAAAAAATACAAAAATAAAATACAATCACTGATTCAAAACTCCTTCTCCATTCCCCTACCCACTAGCAGCACCACCACCCCCCTCCCACACACACATATGAGGAAAAATAAGTAAATTTTTGACCCAGAGAAATATTGCTTCCAGGGGTCAACCTTTTAAATGAAGAGAATGACACATGATTCAATAAAGTCTTACTAAGTAATCTTGTCAACGACGGGAAAGATCACTTCTTTCTCCTATCATCACCTCTGTCCTACATCAATGGTCACAATATATAGTCTAAAGGTCTCCTCTGTATATGCTTATGAATCTGTGTCTATCTGTCTGCCTATCTTTGTATGTGTGCTCACACACATCCATGTTAGCAAATTATAGACTGGCCTAGACCTTACCTATACCAACCCTTCTCAATTCTTTAATAGTACCAAGGCAGAATCCAAGAAAGACTCAAGGCAGCTTCTTTCAGCCCTCTAGAGGGACACATTCACCTTTTCTCTTCCTCTTCTCTGTTCCTGGATTGCTGCACACAGGTTTATAAAGTGTTGGTCAAGAACCATGAACTCCCTCTACCAGACCTCAAACTCCCCTTACTAAAACATGGGGTTCAGAGCACTATTCTCTGTTCTCTCTATGGAAGGCAGTGTTTCAGTTCTTTTTTTTCCTGTCTAGGAATTGAGCCTTTTAAAATAATAAATGAGTTCCTGTTGATCTGTAAAGACTTTTGACAGCCTGGGATGGGAGCTATAGGAGAATTACAAAATATTATGACTAATGAGAGTTGTATCTGGAAGGAAGCACATGTTTTTTTTTTTTTACTCCTGGATAATGGTATGGTTTCAAATACTAGAATTTCTACCAATAATAATATTCATGGGTTAATTTTTCACAGGGATTATTTCAACAGTTATCACACAACTATTGTACAAGGCATCAGTCACATTCTTTGATCTGCCAAGCAACACACATAGCAAGGTGGTTAGCAGAAACAAAGGGGCAACTGACAAGTGCCTTGGGAAATTAAACTGTACCCCTTTCCCTTAGGCCCCCATGCCTTCTAATCCAGAGACTCTCCAAGCACCCACAACCATAATTGTACCAGCTTATGTGAAAATTAGCTATTTGTCCAATGTTCTCTACTTTTAAGGACAAAAAGGAATTTAGAAGCATGTCCTTTCTATGAAGACCATATACCACTAGACAGAAATGAAAGGGTGGTGAAAGTGGTGATGCCCTCATTTATTTATTTATTTTATGACATAGCTTTTCCTTTTTACCATTACCATACTATGACAATTGTACCCATAACACTTTGGCTCTAAAAGTTCTGGATTTCACAAGCACAGGGAAAAATAGGAAGCCTTTCCTTTCTTGAAAAAAGGGTTTCCTTAACTTGAGAAATAAGAGTTTAAAGATGTACTGACCCTACCAATTCAGAAAATGTTCCTAGATTTATCTCCTTTGTCTTACAATGGTGGCTTGCAATGTTGAATGGGGCGATATGGCAGTTGCAGAACTCAAATGTTTGACAAACTGAATGGAATTGAATATGTACCTTAGTCATGCCAAATTTCTTTTAGTCACAATTGGGGAATATACAAGACACTATGTAACTTGTCAAATTCTAATGTAGAAAATGAAGTGTCAAAGCAAACATTTTGAAAGAGGTAATGTACTAATTTCATCAGGTTCATAAAAAGTAAATCATACATGTTGGTGCTAACTCCTAGTAGGGGTGAGAAAATAATAAAGAAGGGCATAAAAGAAGTTCAAAAAGTAGGTGGCATCACAGAAAAGAAATAGGTTATAAAGGGAAAGGACAAAGAGCAGGATCAGAGACCTGCATGCTTACTAATACCACATCACAGTGCATTACAGACCTTAAATAAATAAAATAATGAATGAATATAGAAAATAAGAGCAAAAGATAGAGATCTAAATTGAAATTGGATAAATGAGCTCCAGAAAAATGATTGGGTCAAAGAAACATAGAAGTAATAAATTATACTGAAAATAATAATATTGACACAACAGGCCAAACTTGTGGGATTAAGCTAATGCAATCCCCAAGAGGTAAATTTTCATATCTCAAAGTTCTTAATAACAAAAAAAAAAAAGAAAAAAAGAGATCAATGATCTGAGCACATAATCAGAAAGAATGGAAGATTAATTAGAAATAGATTAGAATAATAGAAAATTCATTAGATGTCCTAAGATAGTTACAAAAAGATGAAGTCTTTAAAATTCAAGAAGAAATAGATAAACTTGAAAACAAAAACACTGTAGAACTGATCAACAAAGCTAAGAGCTGTTTTCTTTTAAGACAACTGGTCAAGAAATCATTATCAAATCTGATGGAGGGAGGAGAGAAAGGGGGTAGGGGAAGAGAGTGGAAAACAAAATCACTAAAACAAACAATGAATAAAGTGATTTCATAACAGACAGGAATTATCAGAAATTATTATATATCATTAAATTATATGCTAACAAAACAGAATTGAAAGAAAAATGTTGAATATCTACAGAAATATAAAACATTACAATTAGCAAAACAAGACCTATAGAGTATAGTACAATCTCAAAAAATAAATTGAGCAAGTCATAAATGAATTGCCAAAAGGCAGTGGAAGGGCAAAAAGCCCTGGGCTAGATAGATTTACAAGTGAATTCTATTTAAAAAGAAAAAAAAAACCTGAGGAGCAATTAATATCTGTTAAAAATATTCTCAACAACAGAGACAGAAAGCATGCTGCTAAAATCTTTTCACATGACAAATATGGTCACAATACTCAAGCAAAGGACATATAATGCAGATCAAGAGAACTCTAAGCCAATCTCACTAATGGATTTTGAAGAAAAAAATAGAAACAAACAAACAAACAAATAAATAGGTAAGTAGATAAATGGATAAATAAATCGAATGCTCACAAGGAGATAATAATTTACTCTAGCAAAGCTGGATTCACATCAAGTACTACAGAGTGGTTAAACATTAAGAAAATAATTAAACAAAAATAGACATATTTAAAAACATTATATTAAATATTGAAAACTACATTATTGTTTTAATGAACGCAGAAAAAAAAACAGAAAAAGGTGAGTCATTTATGTTAAAAATCCTATTCATGTAAAAGACCTTTTTTCAATATGGTTAAATAATTAAAACTACTGAGGTTTTACTTCATTCCATGTAAATCAGCATTTCATTACTTTTGAAGCTGGGAAATAAATAGTGCATCCATTCCGGATTTCAATTTGGAATTACAGAAGAAAAGTGATTAACTGCTGCCCTTTGTTGTAGCAATTCTACACTGAACTGATGTCCCAAGCAAAAGAAGTCAGAAAGGGGAAATAGATTAAAAAAATACTTATGTACCAGTTTCTCTGGTAGAAAAGTATTAGAAAGAAAGTGAGAACCCATCAACTGAGGACCTATTGAAAAATGATGGCATAGGAATGTAATGGAATAGTATTATGTTGTGAGAAATGAAAAATAGGAGGAATTGAGAGAAATGTGGAAAAAGCTGTTCCAAATGAAGCAAATTAATTAAGACCCTAAAATACACAGTGACTACATTAATGTAAGGCTCTTTGAAGACAAGGACTCTCTCTTGCTCCCCCCATCTTTCCCTCTGTTTCTTTCTTCCTCTCTTATTTCTTCCTCCTTCTTCCTCTTCCTCTCTGTCCTCTTTCTCTCCCTTCTCCTATCTCTTCTTTTTTTTTTTTTTTTAAAGCAATTGGGGTTAAGTAACTTGCTCAAGGTTACACGGCTAGTCATTTGATTTATGCGTGGGTGCTCATTTTCTGAGGCCGGATCTGGTCTCGGGTCATCCAAACTCCGAGGCCAGCGCTCTTACTCACTGCGCCACCTAGCCGCCCCTTTAGGGCAATTGGGGTTAAGTAACTTGCCCAAGGTTACACGGCTAGGTTTTTGTTTGTGCGGATTAAGTGTCGGAGGCCGGCTCTGAACTCAGGACCTTCTGATTCCAGGGCCGGCGCTCTATTCACTGCGCCACCTAGCCGCCCCTTCTCCTATCTCTTCTTACTCTTTTTCTTTTCTTTTCTCTTCTCTCCCTCCTTCCCTTTCTTTTCTCCCTCGATCTCCTTTTCTCCATTCTCCTCCTCCTTTTCCTCTTCTTCCTTCTCCTCCTCCTGCTCCTCTTCCTTCTTCTCTCTCTGTCTCTCTCTCTCAATCCCTTCCTCCCTCCATCCCTCTCTTTTTATTCCCAGTGCCTAGCACAGAGTCTGGCCTAAGTGCCTAATAAATGCTTCTTTGGGCAGCTAGGTGGTACAGTGAACAGAGCACTGGCCCTAGAATCAGGAGGACCTGAGTTCAAATGCTCCCTCAGAAACTTAATATTTACTAGCTGTGTGACCGTGGGCAAGTCACTTAGCCCCAATTGCCCTGCTTCCTACCCTCCAAAAAAAAAAAAAGATAAAAAAAGATAAATACTCCTTAACCCACTAGTTGACTGACTACAAAGAAATTAAACTTTGAAAGAAGAGGAAAAACAATAAACCCAATAGCAGTCCTTGAGAAAAGAAATGGAAACACATCTCATAGCAGAGAGAAAAGTAATTAATAATACTGATTATAGACTTGTTCAGGCAAGATTTCTGTATCAGATGTGTTTATATATATATATATATAAATATATATATATACATATATATATATATATGTATATATATATATATATATATATGGAGTGGGATGAGTTGCAAATGATTATAACATAGAAAGAAAGGACACCAATACAGTGGGTGGGTGTTTTTAAGTTAACATAGCCAGTAATGCATAGATTTGAGCAATCAGAATACTGCCCAGGGAATTGACAGCTGCTCAGACACACTTACATCTGTCAAGTAGACTGACTCTATGATGCAAAATAAGGCCCTTCACCTCTGTACCTCAGTTTCCCTGGCTGCAAAAAGATGAAAACAACACTTACCTCCTTTCAGGAATGTTGATAGGATTAATTAACTAATATTGGCAAAGAGCTTTGAAGATGAAGAGCACCATATAAATGCTAAGTACTGTATTATTATCAGAGAAGGAAGCCCCAAGCCATGTGGAATGATTTTCTCTTTCACAGACATACATTTTCTAAAAACCCTCTATTTTGTTATTCTACGGGTTTGGAAAGGATTTCCTGACTCATAATGAGGAGCTAAGGGGAGCAGATGATCTGGAGTTAAATTTGGAGTTGAAATGGACAGAATTCCTATGAACAAGGGAAAGTTAAAATGTCAAGCCAGAGGTGGTCTGAAATAAACATCTGTCTGCATCCAAAATTCTCATCATGGGCTTGAGCATCATGATCCATTCTCTGATGGGGTTAAAGGGGCCAGGCATACAGGGAAATGAGGATGAGAAGAGTTTATTGACGCTGGGCAGTTTGCCTAGAACCCTCTCTTGGACTAATTTCCTTGTTCTTTGTGTCATAATTATTTGTGTACTGGACAGTTAAGTTTATAAAGCACTGGACCTGGAATCAGGAAGACCTGAGTTTAAATCTATCCTCAGATATGTAATAGCTATGTGATCCTGGGTCACTTAACCACTGTCTGCTTATTTCCTCAACTATAAAATAGGGAGACATTGGTGCACTAGGCACCTATATTATAAAGACAGAGTCAGAAGACCAAAGTTCTAATTTGTCCTCAGTTAAGTAATATCATTGTCATTCTGGGTCACTTAACCCTTGTCTGCCTCAGTTTCCTCATATGTAAAGTAGGGATAAATAGTAATAACCACTTTCCATGTTTCCATAATATTTCTATAATGCTTTGTAAACCTTAATGTACTACATAAATCCTATGTAGATATAGTATTATTACTAGATTAGCTGCCCTTCATACTATATCAGAACCTCCTTGTAAATATATTGTGTAAGATCATTCTTATATCCTTAGTCCTCACCATAGTGTTTTATCCATATGAAAGATAAATAAATTATTTTAATTGAACATAACTTAATTTTAAATGAATTGGGTTTAACTGAATTGAATTGCACAGTTAACAGAAAACAGGTAATTCAATATTTTTCCTCGACTGAACCTGATTTCAAGTACCATGTGGCTAGGAAGGTTGAAGTATAATGTAGTAGATAGAATGCTGGGGTTGAAAACTGAAAGACCTGGGCTTAATCTCCCCTTTGACTTTCAGTAGCTGTTTTACCAAGGGCAAGTAAATAATTTGATTTTTCTTATTCCCTCTTTCTCCATCTGTATAATGGGGATGATAATATTAGTTGTACCTACATCAGAGATTTGTCGTGAGGCTCAAACTTAAAATCTGAAGGCAACTAGGTGGCATAGTAGATAAAGTAAGTACCCAAGCATGGCATCAGGAAGACTCATCTTCCTGAGTTCAAATCAAGCCTTGGGGACTTCCTAGCTCTGTGACCCTGGACAAGTCACTTAACTTTATATGTCTCAGTTTCCTCATCAGTAAAGTGATCCGGAGAAGGAAATGGCAAACCACTCCAGTATTTCTGCCAAGAAAAACCCAAACGGGGTCACAGAGAGTTGGATACAACTGAAACTATTGAACAATCACAAAGGTAAAAGTTCCTCAACCTCTAAAATATCATACAGTTGTCAACAATTATAATAATTCTTAAGCCAGGAAATGCCAGAAAGAAATGGACAGTGTACTTCAGGGATAGAATGACTGATTTGTAGGGGGAGGGTAAGGGAAGAAGCCAACAAACAAACAGCAAAAATTGGCAAACTCATAAATTAGGACATCACTATGTCTCTCTCTAACCAACAGAAGCAACAAGTACATGCATGCTCAGGGCATTCTGAACCCACTGTGAAACAGAGGCTGCCAATAAGCTGACAACGCCTCCCTTGACTCCCAGCCCGGAGTTTATAAAGTTGGCACAAGGTTCCCAAGACTAGGTTGAAGCTCTCTCTTCACTGTGATGTTAAAAGTTGGCAAATGTCAAGGAATACTTGCAGTTGATTTCTTCTTGAATAGCCAGAACCCTCTTTAGCTTCGGGTATGGTCTCTCCCTTGGGGGACAGCTCTTGGGGTAGTAGATAGAGGGTTAGGCATGGGGTCAGAAAGATGAGTTAAAATATGACCTCAGACATTTATTTTCTGTGTGATGCTGGGCAGTCACTTAACATTTCTTTGCTTCATGTTCCTCAACTGTAAAATGGGAATTATAATAAATGATTCACACAGGTGGCTAGGTGGAGCAGTGAACAGAGTGCCTGCCCTAGAATCAGGATTATCTGAGATAAAATTCAGCCTCAGACACTTAACATTTACTAGCTGAATGAACTTGGGCAAGTCACTTAACACCAATTGCCTTGCCACCCCCCTTCCAAAAAGAAAAAAAAAATTAAAAATACAAATGATTCACTGTTAAGGAAAATGTTTCTAATTCAAGTTGTCCAAAGGTGAAATAAATTGCCTCAGGAGGCAGTGGGTGCTGTAATGGAAATGCAAATTTAAAGATCTTCCCTGCCCCTAGGCCCTTTGATAGGCTTAAGAGACTCTGAGGACCTTCCTTAGTTTGAAAATAAACTCTGCCCCCTAATAGGTTGAATGTGGCCATATGGAGCCTGTGGCAGGAAGCTTGGTTTTCAGGAATGCCTACACCTTGATGCTGTGTGATCGGGCAGTGGGTCAAGAGCTTGGTTACATTCTCTGAGCCAGGAGAAGGCTATATAATCCCTGATGTGAGGCTTTGCTTTGGGGCTCACTTTGAGAAGTTTTGTGTGATTTGACCAGATGAGACTCTGGGCAGGCATTGAGCCCCCCCGGCTTTGAAAACCCAGATGTTGATGCTTCCCTCTCTGGTAGCTGTGATTTGGTATGGATGTAATGCCTGGACAGTTTGGAAGCCTGTCTCTGCTTGATCTGTTTCTCTGTCTTGTAACTTATGTCTGTATACTCTTAAGTTCGGGGTGCTGACCTTTTTCCCCTGAACTAGGTAAACGATATATGTTTGATTGATTAAAGTAAGCTTGTTAACCCATTTTGAGTTGCTTTCCTTTAGAAAAGCAGATCTAAGACCCTGTGTTGGCAGCCACCCTGGGGATGCTGGGGTGCTTGCTGCTACAGGTGCCTTCTCAAGGAAGTATTAAACAAAAGACTAGATGACCTCTAAGGTTGGTGGACAAAGGGAGTCTGTGACTTTATTAAGTGCTTATTGTATACAGAACACTGGGGTAGGTACCAAAGGAAATGCTTGTGTTCTCTATCTGTTCACCACATTGACTGCCTCAAAATAGTGAGACATTGGTACTCCCCACTGCTCATTACTTTATCCTTTCTTTTGGTTTACTATTTGGAAGGAGGAGTCAGTCAATAAGGCAGAGCAAATCAATAAGAATTATTAAACATTTACTAGATAGGAGGCACTGTGCTACTGAGAATACAAATGTGACCCCCAAAAAAGATAATCCCAGCCCTCTAGAAGATTATATTCTAAATGGAATATAACCTAAATATATATGATATATCCATTATATATCTAAATGGATAACACACAAAAGGGATGAGGGGTTTAGTGAAGGGGAAGGGAATATGGTTTCAAAGACCAGAATGTCATAAATGGAACCATGAGTAGAATAAAATTTGGCTGGACTGGGGTCCTCTCCAAAATGGAGGCCACACAAGGAATTCAACAGTAGGAGAAAAGGGCTATCATGGGGTAAGGATATTCCAGGGTGAGATGAACCTAAATCTTGAGGGAAGTTCTAGGGTGAAAAGGCAGCTGAGACATGATGGCAAAGGCCAGAGAGTCAGAAGCAGAGCTAAGCAGCAAACAGAAACAGGGTAAGTAGGTTGAATTTTGATAGTTCCTAAGAAAACTAAAAAAAAAAAAAAAAAAAAAAAAGCTAACGACTAAAGGCTTCTTTTTATCACCATTCTAGAAAAGGTTTCATTTTTTCTTTTTTAGTCATAGAAGTAAAATTACTACATAGAGAACTTGATTTATTTATAATATCATGTTTATTCACAATGTTATGTTTTACTAGATCACGTGTTTATGTTATGATTCTAGAGTCAATAATAGAAAGCTTTACTGATAACTAAGGCCTATTAATATTCTCTACATATGTTCACCAAGTAAATGATGTCTCATCATCAATAAATTATTTCGATAATTAAAAAATATGATTTTTAGTGGTTGACTTTTACCTTCTTATAAATATAGTAACATACATGTATTACATAGAACTTTGTATGTGTATACAAATGCATTTGTTTACATATATGTGTGTATAAAGATAAGATAGTGTGTATGTGTGTCTGCATTTGGGTGTATGTGTATACAAGATGCCCAGAAAGTGTTAGTATAGTTTTAAGCTATTAATGCTTACATCTATTAAAGCTATTAGAGATAATAAACCTAATAGATATTATTATCTAACATATCTACTAGCTGTACTATCTATTATTAGATACAATAGCTATTAAAGCCTAAAACCACACTAGGACTTTTGGGACAGCTTGTATATATACTCCCTTTTATTCTCTATGACCATTTTCTCCTTTTGAAAGAACTCCCTGGCTTACTCATATAAATGGAAAGGTAGAAATTTATGGCTGGCAGGTTCAATTTACAATTCTTTGACTTATCATGTGACCTTAAACAAGGCATTTAGGCATTCTGAGCTCATCATTTCCTCACAAAGATAATGAGGATTATTTTCCCCTTCCTAACTAACTCCAAAGAACAAGAGAGGATTAGAAAGAGAAAAATGCTCATGCAACCCTTCCCAGCTATCTGATGCTACTTGAATACTTGGTCAGAATCACCTTCTCTGCATTGCAATTTTTTTCTGCTCTAACCCTCCTTGGCACAAACTTTGGGGCTGGCAGATTTTCCCTTTGGGCATGTTGTACACCCCCATCTCCCCAAAATGACTGCACCAGTACTGAAGTATGGACTGTGCAGTAGCAAGGTATGGAATCCCTCCCAAGGCACATTCCTCCGCCTACTTCCTCATCTCAGCTTCTAAAGGAACATGAATAAATAACCCTCATAGCTCACTTATGTAGTGCTTGATGGTTGTGGAGTGTTTTACATATATCATTTCTTTGGATCCTCAAGGCAAATTTGCAAGGAAGTCAATGCAAGTGTTGCTTAAGTATTTAAAAAAAAAATCAAGAGTTCATTGATATGGATTTTCTCTCCATGATGAATCCCTGACACCCTTTGGGAGCTATTTTCATGAATTGCCATAGAGCATTAATAATAACTGCATAGCAACAATAATAGTAATGATAAATTCATCACTGGCAGACCAAACCTCTCCAAACTTAGCTAATCTAGTTCTCTAAGGAACACTCCCAAATACGATCAGCCCCATTCCCAATGCCTTTCCAGCAGAGTAGGTCCTACCCAAGGTTTTAGACATGGCTTAGCATGAGACTTTCCATTCGATGATAAGGCATTATAGTGTGGCTATCATGGAGGATGTGTGTTATTATATCAATCAGATTATAACATTACATTGTTGATATCCCTTTACATTATATTATTATTTTATGTTATTTACACATATCATTGTATCTATTTAGTTATATAATTTACATCCCCTTGTATAGTATTATTATTATTTTATGTTACATTATGACTTACATGTGCCATATCCATTTTAATATATTATTATGCAAATTATGCCTAGGAATCTGTAATGGTAGGGGAGTTTTGAAGATCTTCCTTGTTCCTTAATAGGCTTAAGTGAATTTGAGGACCTTCCCTGGTTTGAAAATGTACTCTGGCCCCTAAAAGGCTGAATGTGATTACATGGAGCCTGTGGTGGGAGGCTTGTTTTTCAGGAACACCCACACCTTGTTACTTTGGGATCGGGCAGTGGGTCACAAGGGTTGTGACGTTATCTGACTGTGGTGAAGGCTATATATACTCTTCCATTGTTCCCCTTTCAAGCACAACCATGATTATGTCCAACACATTCCCTCCTCCATTCCCATGCTCCACCTCATTTTGTCTCTGCCATAATCAACTCCTTCCACTCTACCTATATATCCATTTAATATCCAGCTTCACTTCCACCTCGTCTGTAAGTCTTCCCTGATGATCTTATCTCATATGTCAAAGTCTCTCCTCTTTAATTGCCTTTGCAAACTTAACCTTAACTACACTATTAAGCAACATCATCTAGTAGATAAAGCATTGGCTTCGGAATCTGAAAGTCTGGGGTATAAATCTTGCCTTAGATATATACTAGTTGAGTGACCCTGGACAAGTCATTTCTCTTGGAATCTCTGTTTCTTCATCTATGAAATCATGATTACCCTAGCATCTCCCTTACAGAATTGTTGTGAAAGTCAAACGAAATAATTTACATATATACACACACATTCGTGTATATACACACATGTGTATGATTTACTTAGAAAATCTTAAAAGTGCCTTATAGCTATTATTACTATATTTATTTTTTTTAACAAATGCCTTATTAACTTTTGGTTTACATCATTCATTTCCACCAGATTTTGAGTTACAATTTTTCCCCATTTTTCCTCTACCCACCACCCCAGAACAGCAGTCCCACAAGATAACCCCTCATCCAATCTGCTCTCTCCCATATCTTCTCCCATACCCCCTTCGACTTTACCATTAGGGCAAGGTGAATCTCTGTGCCCCAATGCCTGCACATCTTATTTCCCAATTACATGCAAAATAGTATTAATAATAGTATTTATATATATTTGAAACATTTAATTTTAAAACTTTGAATTTCAGATCCATTCCCTTCCTCCCTTGTCACCCATTCCCTCTGGGAAGATAAGCAATTCAGTATGTGTTATACATGTATAGCTTTGCAAAACATTACCATAGTAGGTATATTGTAAAAGGCTGCTTATATTTCCCTCCCACCCATCCCACCCCCTACCTGGTCCATTCCCTACTTTGATCCTGTCCCTCTTTGATAGTGGGTAGTTCCAACCTCCCCTCCTCCCAGAATTCCCTCCACTCCATCATCCCCCCACTCATCCCCCTTCCCCCTACTCTCCAGCAGGGTGAGATATCCCATTTAGTATGTATGTCATTCTCTCCCTGAGCCAAATTCAATGAGAATATGGCTTTGCCTTTTTGCCTTCCTGTTCTTCCCCTCCCCTGCAACCACTTCCCCTTGCTTCTTCTACATGAGATAGTTAACCCTACCCTGTCTCTCCCCATTTCCTCTTGCTACTTTCCTCTCTCACCTCATAACTTCACCCCTTAAGTATCATCCCTTCCCACCAAATTCAACCTGTGCCCTCTATCCATGTATAACTGTAAACATATATACACACATTCACATATGTATTCATATGCCCATATATCCTTCTTCAAGTATTTTCATACTGAGAAAGGTTTCATCAGTCACAATTATTGTTTTTCCAAGTAAGAATGTAAATAGTTCAACTTTGGTAAGTTCCTTTTGATTTCTTTTCCCTGATTACCTTCTCAGGCATCTCTTCCTTCTTGTGTCTGAATGTCAAATTTTCTATTCAACTCTGGTTTTTTTCCTCAAGAATGCTTGAAAGTCCTCTATTCCACTGAATGACCATATTTTCCCCTAAAACAAAATAATCAGTTTTTCTGGGTAGGTGACCCTTGCTTTCAATCCCAGTTCTTTTGCCCTCTGGAATATCATATTCCATGCCCTTCAATCCCTCAGTGTAGAAGCTGCCAGGTCCTGTGCTATTCTGATTGTGTTTCCACAATACTGAAATTGTTTCTTCCTGGCTGCTTGTAGTTTTTTCTCCTTGATCTGGGAATTCTGGAACCTGGCTATAATATTCCTGGGAGTTTTCTTTTTGGGATCTTTTTCAGGAGGTGATCTGTGGATTCTTTCAACCTCTATTTTGCCCTCTGGGTCTAAAACATCAGGGCAATTTTCCTGGAGAATTTCTTGAAGGATGATTTCTAGGTTCTTTCTTTGATCATGGCTTTCAGGTAGTCCAATAATTTTTAAATGATCTCTCCTGGATCTATTTTCTAGGTCAGTGGTTTTTTCCATGAGATATTTCACATTGCCTTCTATCCTTTCATTTGTTTGGATGTGTTTAACAGCATCTTGATTTCTCATAAGCCATTAGCTCCCATTTGCTCCAGTCTAACTCTGAAGGAATGAATCTCCTCAGTGAACTTTTGAGATTCTTTTTCCATCTGGCAAATTCGGCTTTTTAAGGCATTCTTCTCCTCATTGCCCTTTTGGGCCTCCTTTGCCATTTGAGTTAGTCTATTTTTAAGGTGTTATTTTCCTCAGTCAGGCTGTAGACCCTCATTTCATACTTTTCCTGCATCCTTCCCATTTCTCTTTCCAATTTTTCCTCCACTTTTCTTATTTGATTTTTAAAATCCTTCTTAAGGTCCTCTATGTCCTGCAACCTGCCCATATTTTCATTTGGGACTTATGGAGCAGGATTTCTGATCTCACAGACCTCCTCCTCTTCCATGCTTTGATCCTCTTTGCTCCCAAAATAGGAGTCTAATATTGAATTTTTCTGTTTATTTTGTTTTCTTTGCCTAGGCATGTTGCCACTTAATTACTTGACTTTTGGGCTTGTTGCCACAGTAGGACTCTGCCATCAGACAGGGGAGCTTCCATCCTGAACATTGGGGTCTTCACAACTTCCAGAGTTGGCCTTTGTAAAGCCTCCACATGCTCTGGCAAATTGGATACCCACCCCAGACCTGCCCCCAGATCACAATCCAGATCTAAGCAGGTTAAAGCTAGAGTGATTAACCCCCAAGACTGATTTCTGGATCTCCCTACAGTTCGCATGCTAGGAGCTGAAGCTGCCACTGAAGCTGCAAAATGGCGATTGTGCCTTGTCTCCTCAGCTGCTTCTAGCCCCCAGGGGCAAAAGCCAACACATTTCCCAAATACTGGTCCCAAAGTCCATAGGGCACTAACCTCTCACTTTGTCCTAGGCATGTCTGTGTTGACAATTCTGGAATCACCACAGCTGCTGGTGTTCTGGGGTCCCTCCAGTCGCCTGCTGGCCCAGCCACCCTGGGGCTAAAACCACAGCTCAAGAGGACCTGGGTTTGGCTCCCCGCATGCTGCGCTGCCAGCTCACAGAGTGCTGTGCTGTCTGGGCTCTCCCGGGCTGTCCTCAGTGGGAGATTAGCTTCTCTGTGTCATTCTGTGGGTGCTGGGGCTCCATAAGTTGCTCAGAGTCCCTTTTTACATGGTTTGGAAGTTGCTGGGGGGATAGCACCTTGGTAGTGCTGTTTCTACTTCGCCATCTTGGCTCCACCTCTCACCATTATTACTATAGCATGGTATGTTGTAAATCTCAATTGTTTGTATTGCATAGTTTATCCTTAACTGTCATTTACTAAGTATGCAACATACATTTATACCTTATCTCCCTCTCTAGACTTAAAACTCCTTGAAATAAGATTATATGATTATGAGTATGCTGTCTGCTAGGACCAATACCCAAAGATAATGCCAAGTTTACCCCCACTCCACCAGTACTGTCAACTCTGGGTGAAAAGAACAGAAAGCAACAATAAAAGGATTATTCAATTCACTCTAATGATTTTCCATTTATGACTGCCTCATTTCACTCATTTCCATGCCCTCTCTTCTTTTGTCAGCCCTTTATATTCCCATTCTCAGTTTCTTTATCTACCTCATGTTCCAAGTCTCTTTTGTGAAGCTGAAGCCATTTATTTTTTGGGAAAGAAAAAATAAAGATGATCCAAGGGATAGAGAAAGACCATTGTGAGAAGACTAAAACAAGTCCCTCTTAGATTGGAAAGACTAAGAGAAGGGAAATGATTTTATATATGTGTATATACATATACATCTACATCTACATATACATATATAATATGTGTGCATATATTCATATATACACATCATACAGACATATTCACATATATATGTATAAATATATACATGCACACGTACATATACACAATACATTCACATACATGCATACATACATACATATCTGGTGAAGGTAGGTTTGCTCTCCAATTACTGGATTACTAGGACCATTTAAGTTTGAAAGAGGTAATATGAGGACAGATTAATCAGGAAATACTTTCTAACAGAGCAGGTAATAAACCTCTGGAACTCTCTTACCCAAAAAATGATACAATCTAAAATTATAAATAGCATCACATCAAGAAGAATTTAAATCAACTCAAGGAGGATGAATTGGTAAGAAAAGCTGTCATGAATTGATGCCTGAAACATTAAAGATATGTGTATTTATTTTTTCATGATTATTATTGTTTTTTGAAGGACTACCACCTTGTTTTCTCTCACACAAAATATCATATTTTAATATGATAACTGGCAGAAGAGAGGAGTCTGGAGAGGTAGACCATGGCTCTGAAGTACAATATTTCTTTAGTTTAGTCAAGTTTCAAAGTATCTAGTAAAAATAAGATATCTTTTTCAGTTTTTGTAAAATACTATACAAACATCTCATTTGAGCCTCACAATAACATGACCTAGGTACAACAGATATTATCCTTAGCTTGAAGATAAGGAAACTGAGGCTCAGCAGGTTAATTAGCTTGTTCAGGGTCACAGAGTTGGTAAATGCAAGAGGGAATATTTGACTTGGTAAATCTATTCCCAAACTGTGGTTACAGCCCCATGCTTAATGCTAGGTATATAGAAACCAGTCAACAAATGTTTACTTGATTGAAATGGGTCTAACCAAAACCAACAAATTTATTTACCACCTCAGGAATAACTTTCTAACAATGTAAACTGTTCTAAATATCAGAATCAGGATAGTAGTGAAGTGTAGGGGATATACTGAATTCTCCTTAGGACCTTAAAAAAAAATGATTCTCATCAGTGTATGCCTATAAGCTTGATCATGTCTGACAATGAGGGCCTTGTATAAGGAAAGATATTTTCTCCCACAAGATTAATTACATGTACGCATAGGTTGGGGCAGCTATGTGGAGCAATGAATAGAATGCCAGGCCTGGAGTCAGGAAGATTCGCCTTCCTGATTTCAAATATAGCCTCTGGCACTTACTAGCTATGTGATGCTGGGCAAGTCACTTAACCCTATTTGTCTCAGTTTCCTCATCTGTAGAATGAACTGGAGAAGGAAATGGGGTCACAAAGAGTCAGCCACAACTGAAATGACTAAAGAACAAAAACACAGAAAGGCTCCATATCAGAGCAAAAGAGGGTTGGAGTCAGGACATATTAGTAAAAGGTCCCAGCTCTGCCACTTGCTAGTTACATGACATTAAATGGGTCATTTAATCTCGCTGAGCCTCAGTTTACTCCTCTGTAAAATGAGAATGGAGAGGAGGCTCATAATACTCGTACTCCCTACCTCATAGTGTTATTGTGAGGAAAATACTTTGTAAACTGGAGAGCATGACAGAAATCTAAGCCTTTATGCCCATTTTCCTCTTTTTGGATGAAAGACCTTTCTTCCTTGCAGTTTTCAATCTCCTGGAACAGCTTTGCCATGTTTCTTAGACTCACTGATTTTTCCACTTGAAAAACTTAGCTGAAGGCATCTTTCATCTCTGATTATACTTCCAAATATCATTTTCCTCTTATAGTACTTATCCTAATTTACAATTCCCTTATCCCCTCTCTTTTCTCTACCTGTTTCCTACTGCAATTACTCTACCTGAAAAATAATAACCCAATTTTACCCACCTTACAGATACTGAAAGAATTTATAGTTGGTGTCAATCATGGATAATATTTTGGGAAACTCAAAGAAAGCTGCCCAGTTGATATGCCTGGGCATTTATGACTTAATAATTATGATAGCTTTCATTAATAAACCATTTCTGAAGTTTAAAAAGGTAGGGATTAGGCAAGGTGGCTAGAGGAAGCAGTACAGCCCAGGTCCTTCACAATGAATTCAGCAAAGAACAAGAAAAAAGACCCAGACTGAACAGAGAGAGGGAAATCCAAAGAGAAACTAATATGGGATCCTATTTCCAGCTCAGGTGGGCATAGAGGCCTGTGGGCACTAGGGAGGGGGTCCAACCAGGAAAGTGTAGGCCAAGGGTGCAGATGAGTGCTAGGGCCTGGAGGTTTGCATTCTTATCAGGGTCCATGGACTAGGGTCAAGTGTGTAACCACATTGCTCAAATCTCAGGGTTGTGAAGCCTGACTAATTAGGCTGATGCCAAGGTATCTGTAGCTGTGTCACTTTGATCATGCACCAGGGGGATAGGGCCTCCATACCACAGGTGGACTGGGGCTTAGGTCAGCATCTGTGTAGCTTAGGCAGGCAGTATAAAACAGAATCATGCCTACCTCTCTGTCACCTTGACCACTGAACCACATCAGGGAACATTCTAGCATGTGGACCAGGGCTTTGTTGTATGCTCCATCATGGAAGGATAAAAGAGAGATAAATCTGTAGTTCTATAAGGCTGACCCAAAGTAATTGTCCATTGAGTTGACAGAGGCTAGGGCCAGTAGCTGCCTACTGAAGTCATGTTGCCTAGATTCCAAATTGGTTCAGGATCTTGCGAAGCCCTGGCCAGTAGGAAAGCAAAATTTATTAGACCACAGCCTCCTCAGATTGCTGAAAAGTGTAATTGCATTGGTCTGAGTCACTCCAGAAGTCTTTGAAGAATACAGTAGCACAATGCCCAGAGGAAACAGTGACAGGACCATAGGTAATACAGATCTGGATGAAACAAGGTCCTACTTTTTGATCAAGAGGTACCCAGCGACATAAAGTTTTAATCCAGGAAGCAAGGCTGAGAAAAGTTAGTTTAAAAAAATAGCACAAATGATAAAGAAATATTTTGAACACAAACCCAGCAGAAAAGAATAAATCTACATCCATAAGCAAAATAGCAAACAAATCACAACTTAGCCACAAGATTGTTTAGAATTTCTAAAAGAAATTAAGCAAGATTTTTTAAAGTGCTATTGCAAATAAAATGAGAGTTGTAGAAGAAAAAAATTGGAAGACAAATAGTGCAAAATATGCAAAATGTTACTCAAGTAACAGACACCCTAATATTAGAAGAGATAAAACAGAAATCAGTGATTATGCAACAAGAAATACTAGAACAAAATCAAAAGACTTCCCCCCCCAAAAAGAAGGAAATATAAAGTGTCTTCTGCCAAATAATGCAGTTATAAAATAGATTAGGAAGAAAAAAAATATTTAAGAATCATGGGACCCTCTGAAAATAACTACCACCACAATAGCAAAAAATATAGGATCAATTATTTCCAGAAATATGAATCAAAAGTTGAAGACATGTTAGATTATGAGGGTAAAGTGAAAATAGGAAGAATCCACCTCTCACCTCCTAAAAGAAATCCCAAAATGAAAACTCCCAGGAATGTTATGGACACAATTCAGCTTCAAATACAAAGAAAAATAGATAATACAAGCAACTAAAAAGAAAGAGTTCATCTCCATCAGGAGCTACACTCATGATTGCCAAAAAAACAAAAACAAAAACAGTATAAAGGAGAAGAAATGTATCCTATGATATTACAGAAAGTACTTGAAGAAGAGGGATAGGAGACTGAACACACATTGCACCAAGATAACTCACTAATGTTGAGCATATTCCTTCCTTCTCATTCCTCTTTTGGTAAAATAGGAGTTCAGGGAGCATAAAGAAGAAAAAAAGCAGAAGAAGTTATGCTAGAAGGAAAAACTCAATTAATGATCAAAACTGTGAATGTGGACAACATGGAGTCACCAACAAAATGTAAGAGAATAGTGGAATGTATTAGAATGCAGAAATATGTTTATTAAAAATACAATTGAAACAAAGATTAACACAACCAAAATAAGAGGCTGGAACAAAATCTACTATGTTTCAAATGAATTAAAAATTCATAGAAGAAAATCATGGTCTCACAATAGGCAATAATAAGGAAGAATGGATCAAAAGAAAGATACCACAGACAAGGAATTAATGGCATAACTTAATATATCTGCATTGATTGGCATAAAATCTAAAAGCTTTCAGGAAGAGTTAAATTATTTATACAGAGAAATAGGCAGTAAAACCATGATAATTGGGAATTTCAATGCATTCCTTTCAGACACAGACCTATTCAATAAGGAGATGATATTTGAAAAATGCTTTATGTACATTGTTCCTCACAACAACAATGTAAAGAAGGCATTATTATTAACACTGTTTTACAGAAGAAGAAACTGATTCAAAAAGAATGAGATATGTGCAGGAGCACATTTGGCTATTGTATGATACAGGATTTGAATCCAAATCTTTCTGTATTCTATCCACATGTGGCCTCTTAGCATCTGAAACTTTAATACTTAAACAATACTTAATTTCATCAGTATAGTTATGCCCTCTAACAGTATAGATTTCAATCTCCTTCTTGTCTTAGAAACTGGTGTTTGGGGGGAAGGGGATCACTTGTAGCAAAATTTTCTGATGATGGTGTATGGCCAGTGTGCTGGAGCTTATGGGGGCTCAAAGGGGGTGCCCTCCTAATAGCTGCAGCAGCTGTGAAAATGCTAGCAATTTGGGATATAGCTCTCTGAAATCTGGAAGCAAAGTTCTACTGTGGCAAAGAACTAAAAAGTCAAGTAATTGGCTGGCAATATGAGCAAGCAGAAGAAGCACAAACAGACCATAGAATCCTTTTTTGGGGACAAAAAGGATCAAAGCTTGGAACAGGAGGAAGACAGCAAAGTCAGAACTCCTGCATCAAAAGCTTCCAAGAAAAATATAAACTGGTTACAGGCCATGGAGGAACTCAAGGATTTTGAAAATCAAGTAAGAGAAGTGGAGGAAAAATGGAGAAGAGAAATGAGAATGATGCAAGAAATTCATGAAAAGTGAGTCAACAGCCTGTTAAAGGAGACCCCAAAATACACTGAAGAAAATAACACCTTAAAAATAGACTAACCCAAATGGCAAAAGAGGCCCAAAAAGCCCATGAGGAGAAAAATACCTTAAAAAGCCTAATTGGCCAGAAGGAAAAGGAATTTCAAAAATTCCAATCCCCAAAAAATCAAAAATGAAGAGAATAATTCCTTCAATATTAGACTGGAGCAAATGGAAGCTAACGACTTTATGAGAAATCAAGATACTATAAAATAGATTCAAACAAATGAAAAAAATAGAAAGCAATGTGAAATATCTCATTAGAAAAACCACTGGCCTAGAAAATAGATCTAGGAGAGGTAATTTAAAAAATATTGGATTACCTGAAAGCCATGATAAAAAAAATAGCCTAGGCATCATCTTTCAAGAAATTATTCAGCAAAATTGCCCTGATATTCTAGAATCAGAGGGCAAAACAGAAATTGAAAGAATTCATTGATTTCTTGCAAAAGATCCAAAAAAGAAAAGTCCTAGGAATATTATAGGCAAATTCCAGGTCAAGGAGAAAATACTGCAATCAGTCCGGAAGAAACAATTTGGATATTGTGGAAACACAATCAGGATAACACAAGACCTAGCAGCTTCTACATTAAGGGATTGAAAGGCTTGAAATATGATACTCAGGAGGTCAAAGGAGTTAGGATTAAAACCAAGAATTACCTACCCAGCAATACTGAGTATAAAGCTTCAGGGGAAAATATGGTCATTTAATGAAATAGAGGGTTTTTAAGCATTCTTGCTGAAAAAACCTGAGCTGAACAGAAAATTTGACTTTCAAATACAAGAAGCAAGAGAAGCATGAGAAGATAAACAGGAAAAAAAATCATAAGGAACTTACTAAAGTTGAACTATTTACATTCCTACATGTAAAAATGATAATTGTAGCTCATAAGACTTTTCTCAGTATGAGGATAGTTGAACAGAATATATATGTATATATGTATGCATTCATATATATGTATGTATAGAAGGGTCGTGTGTATAAATATATATGTGAGGGTGCACATATGTATGTACATGTATACATAGACAGAGGGCACAGGATGAGTTCAATGTGAAGGGGTGATATCCAAAAAAATAAAATTAAGAGGTGAGAGAGTAATATATTGGGAGAAAGAGAAAGGGAGAGATAGATTAGGGTAAATTATCTCATATAAAAGAGGGAAGAGAAAACTATTACAATGGAGGGGAAGAGCAGGAAGGTAAAAGGGAATGGGTCAAACTTACTCTCATTGAACTTGGCTTACGGAGGGAATAACATACACACTCAATTGGGTGTCATACCCTACATGAAAATAGTGGGGAAGGGGATAAGAGTGGGGATGATAGAAGGGAGGGCAGAGTAGGGGAAAGGATAGTTAGAGGCCAACACTTTTGAAAAGGGACAGGGTCAAAGGAGAAAGTGGAATAAGTGGGGGTGGGATAGGATGTAGGGAATTATAGTTAGTCTTTCACAATATAACTCCTACAGAAATGTTTCCTGTTACTACACATGTACAAACTATATTGAATTGCTTATCTTCCCAGTGGGGGTGGGTGAGGAGGGAAGAAGGGAAAGAATCTAGGGCTCAAAGTTTTAAAAACAAAAGTTTAAAATAAAGTGGGGGAGATGAGGGAGGTTATAAGCGAGAACAGACTGGGCAAGGGATATTCAGTAGGCTTGCTATTTTGAGGTGGGGCTAGGGGAAAGACAGGGGAAAAATTGTCACAGGGTTTAGTAGTTTTCTCTCAAAAGATGGATAGCATTTTTTTCATCAACTTGAATCAGTTCTTATAGGGTTTGCCATTTTTTTCCCCTGAAACTACCCCCCCCCTTGTCATCTCTTTTATCACAATAATACTCCATCATAAAAAAATGTCATGACTTATTCAGCCATTCCCCAATTGATGAGCATCCTCTCAATTTCCAGTTCTTTGCCATCACAAAAAGAGCTGCTATATTTTTGTACACATAGGTCCTTTTCCTTTTTATTTGATTTCTTTGGGGTACACAGCTAGTAGTGGTATTTCTAGATCAACGGGTATGCACAGTTGTATAGACCTCTGGGAACAGCTCCAGATTGTCCCACAGAATATTTGGAACAGTTCACTACCCCACCAACAATCCATGAATGTACCTATTTTCCCTTAACCCCTGCAGGATTTTTTATTTCTGATATGACTGTTTTAATTTGCATCCCTCTAAGCAATAGTGATTTAGAGTATTTTTATATGACTATAGATAGCTTTTATTTCTTCTTCTGAAAACTCCCTATCCATATCCTTTGACCATTTATCAATTGGGGAAGGCCTTTTATTTTTTATAAATTTGACTCTGCTCCCTGTATATTTGAGAAGTGGGGATTTTATCAGATAAACTTGCTAATTTTTTTTTAATATTACTTCATTGACTATGGTACTTTTTATCAAAATTTAGTTCCCCTGATTATCTCTTTCAACTAGATCTGTTTTTGCTTTTGTTTTGTCTGAGATTATGATTGCCACCCCTGGCCTCTTCACTTCAGCTGAAGCATAATAGATTCTGCTCAAGCTTTAATTTCAACCTGTGTATGCCTCTCTGTCCCAAGAGTGTCTCTTGTAAACAACATATTGTAGAATTCTGGTTTCCTATTCATTCTGCTATCCACTTCCATTCTATGGGTTAGCTCATTCCATTCACCTTCACAGTTAAGTGTGCATTTGCTTCCATCCCATTTTCTTCTGCTTATCATTCTCTCTCTATCTTGTCCCTCCTAAAAAGTCTATCTTGCTTTCAAACATTGTCTTTCTCAATCAGCCCATTTTTGTCTCCATCTACCCCATAACTCTTTTATCCTTCCTCTTCTATTTCCCTATTGGTTGATATAGATTTCTATGCCCAACTGAGTGTGCATATATATATATATTCTCCCTCTTTAAACCAATTCCTTTGAGAGAGATTTAAAGCATTGCCTGCTACTCTCCTCCTCCCAATCTTCTCCTCTATTATAAAAGCTTTCCTTTGCATGCCTCCTTTATGTGAGAAAATTTGTTGATTCTACCTCCCCTTCCCCCTTCTCCCAGTGCATCCCTTCTCACTCCTACATTCTTTTTTTTAATCATCCCAAAATAATCAATTCACAGCCCTGCCATCTAAATATGTAGACTCCTTCCAACTTCCCTAATAGTGATAAAGTTTTTAGGAGTTACATGTATTATCTTCCCATATAGTAATGTAAAAAGTTCAATTCCACTGAGTCCCTTATGATTACTCTTTCATGTTTACTTTGTTATGTTTCTCTTGAGTCTTCTATTTGAATGTCATATTCTCTATTTGGCTCTGGTCTTTTCATCAGGAATGCTCGTAAGTCCTCTATTTCATTAAATATGCATTTTCTTCCTGAAGACTTATACTCAGTTTTGCTAAGTAAATTATTCTTGGTTGTAATCCTAGCTCCTTTGCCCTCTAAAACATCATATTCCAAGCCCTTCACTCCTATAGAGTGGAAGCTGCTAAATCTTTAGTTCTCTTAACTGTGGCTCAAAAAATTTTGAATTGTTACTTTATGGTTGCTTGCATTGTTTTTTTCTTGATCTAGGACCTCTGGAATTTGACAATAATATTTCTGGGAATTTTCACTCTGGGATCTCTTTCAGGAGATTATTGGTAGATCCTTTTAATTTCTATTTTACCCTTTCAATCTAAGATATCAGGGCATTTTTCCATTATAATTTCTTGAAATATGATGGCTAGACTCTTTTTTGAAATTTTGTCATAGCTTTCAGGTAGTCCAATATTTCTTAAATTATCTCTCCATTTATTTTCTAGGCCAGTTGTTTTTCCAAGGAAATATTTCACATTTTCTTCTGTATTTTCTTTCTTTTATGTTTGTTTTATTTTTTCTCATGGAGTCAGTAATTTTCATGCATCAAATTCTAATTTTTAAGAAATTATTTTCTTCAGTGAGTTTTTGCGGTTCTTTTTCCATTTGACCAATTCTATTTTTTGAGGAGGTGTTTCCTTTAGTGAATTTTTGAACCTCTTTCTCCATTTTGCTAATTATTCTTTTTAAGGGGTTCTTTTCTTCAGTTTTTGTTGGGTCTCTTTGACCAATCTATTAATTCTCTTTACACAATTTTCTTTTATCACTCCCATTTCCTTTCCAAACTTTACATTGTTTTTGTCTTCTACATTATGTTTCAGTCTTCCCTGTCATCTTAGTTGCTTTTCAGAGTTGTTCTTTTTTGGTTGTTTGCTGATTTTTTAGCCTATTTATCACTTTGAACCTGGGGCAAGCACCATCCAAATCTTCAAGCTTTTTTTGTGCTGCAGTTTTCAAAGCTATTTTGCAGGTCTCTGAGTTTTTCATGCTTCCACAGTCATGTTATTCTGGAAGAGGTTTGGTCGCTGCCCTCTTGTTATATTCTCTGACCTTTACTGAAGAAAGGACCCTGCTCTTCTGCAGTCACAAGTACTAGCACTCTCCTTACCCTTGGAACTATGGACTCTGCTCCCTTGTGATGGATCACAAGTGCTCCTCTCCCTCATGGAACAGAGACCCAGAACTGTGTATGTGTAATAGAGTTGCTAATCAGTGCCAGCTACACTCAGTGCCAGCAAAAGGTCCCCTAAATCTCTTTCTGACCAGAATTCTGACTCACTTATCATCTCTGAGCTGAAAGCTTCTGAAACTGCTGTTGCTATTGTTGCTTTTATGACCACCTCCAAGGCCCACTGGTGTTCTTGCTATGCCCTGGGCCTGTGCCCACCTTGGTGTTACAAACTTTTCCTGCAAATCTCCTAAGTTGTCTTAGGTTGGAAAAAATGTCCTCCTCTCACCTTTTGTTGACTCTTCCACTTCAAAATTTTCTTTGAGGCATTATATATTTTAAAGTAGTTTGGAGGGGAATGTTGGGAGAGTTTTGCTGGCTTATACTCTGACATCTTGGATCCTTTTCAGTGCATATTTTTAAAATTACAGTGTTCTTTTTTGGCATCACTGTTACTAACCCTTCTCCAAAACTGACCCTCCCTACTCCATTAAGAGAGTGAAAGGGAAAAATTTGTAAGAAGTAAGCATACTCAACCAAAATTAATCCACACAGTGTCCAAGTATAGAAGCAGATATCTTTGCACCTTGGTTCCATCACTCTGTCAGGAGATGGGTAATATGCTTCATTAAAGATCGTCTGGAGACATCATTAGGCATGGTATTAAGCAGAGTTATCAAGTCTTTCAAAATAGTTTTCTTTACATTGTTATTTTCATTATACAAATTAATCTCCTCACTATCCCTACATCACTGTACTTCCATTCCTCTTATCCAGGATTGTCTCAAACCATCTCTTTTGATATTTCTTATAGTTTATGATGTAACATTACATGTATATGTATACATATACATATATATCATAATTTTTTTTCATAGACATTCTCCAATTTTATGAAACGCAATTGAAGGCATCCCTTTAGATCATTCATTTTCTCTCTTTTAATTACTTCTTCAAAATCAGAAAGTTCATTATGATCGTGACTATTCCCTAACTAGTTTTATACAGTATTTTAAACACCACCTCCATCTCCACTTGTTTCTTTGCCTAGTTTGACATATCTCTACATAAACTCTGTGTATGTGTGTGTGTGTGTGTGTGTGTGTGTGTGTGTGTGCACTCATGACTCTCACTATGATGAGTCACAGAGAGGATCACATTTTAAAAATAGGCAATTTTGATTACGTACAATTTTAAAAGCTTATACAAAAGATCTAATGTAGTTAAAAAAATAGAAGAAAAATAAGTGCAACAATTTTCTCTAATAAGATCTGATATCTTAGACATATAAGCAATTGAATTACATTTATAATACTAAGAGCCATTCCTTAAGAGAAAAATAGTCAGAGGTTAACCTCAGGAAGTTTTCAAAGGAAGAAATCCAAGCTATCAACAATCATATAAAATGATCTAATTCACTAATCATTAGAAAAATAATAAAACAAATTTGAGGTTCCAGCTCATAATTATCTGTCTAATGAAGATGAGAAAACAGGAAAGTGAAAGACGTTGAAAAGCCTGTGGGAAAACAGGCACACCAGTATACTTTGGTGGAGCCAATAGGTTTATCTCTTCTAGAAAGCAATTTAGAACAATTTCCAGAAAGTTGTAATACTATATATCCCCTCTAACCCAACTATACTACTACTACAACTATACCTTAAAGACAGCAAAGATCTATATGTAGATTGTGGCAACTTTTTTTCATAATAGTAAAAAACTGGAAACTAAGAGGGGTGCCCTAATGGAAAATGTCTAACAAATTGTTTTACATGAATGTAATAGGATATCACTGTGGACAAGAAATGATAAAATGGACAGTTCCAAAAGAAAATGGGAAGAGTACTATGAATGGATGAAGAAAAAAGTGAGCAGAAACAACAGAATTTATAACTACCATTAGACAGAAAATAACTTTGAAAGGCTTTAGAACTCTGATGAAAATGATAAGGCACAAGTGGAAAAGAATGAAGATTAAAATATTCCACTCACCTCCTTACAGAGAGGTGGTGAACTGAAAAATCAAAGACATAATGCAAGGATTTGTTCTTCCAAACTATGCTTTTATTTTTCTGGGCTTTCATTTTCTTTCTTCTTTCTTTTTAATTTCTCAATGTGGAGGGGGATAGGGATGATGGGAGGAAAAAAAACTAACTTTTTAAATGTTTGTTAATTAAAAAAACCTATTTTTAAATCAACCATAGGAAGAATTTAGCATCAAATAATTCCTTCCAACTGTTCAAATAAATTGATCTTTCTAGGTTCTTCTGTACTACTTTTTGCATTTTAGAATTATTTTATTATCAGATTCAATTATCAGATTCAATCTTTGCATCAGAAATGTTTGAAAATCCCTTATTCCATTGAAGACCCATTTTTCCCCTATGGGATTATTCAGAGCTTTGTAAATTATTCTGTATTGCAAGCTAACAGCCTTTGTCTTTTGGAATTTTATGTTCTAAATTCATTATGAGTAAAAGTTGACAAGTCTTAGGTGATCCTGACTGTGGTTTTTTTGGTATTTAAACTATTTATGGATACTTGGAGGAATTTTTCTTTGAGAGCTCTTAGTTTTAGATGTGACATTCCAAGGGTTTTTCTCTTGAGGTATCTTTCAGGAGGTGACTGGGTGGAGTCTTTTAATTTTTACTTTGTCTTCTGAATCTAATATATCTGGAAAATTTTCATTCATGATTTTGGGGGGGAAATAGTGCCCAGACTTTTTTATTAATCATAGTTTTCAAGGAGTTTATTAATTGTTGAATTATCCCCCCTTGACTTATTTTCAATGTCAGTTGTTTTTGTTATCAAATATTTTACACTTTCTTGTATTTTTTCAGTCTTTTAAAATTTTTTTCTGATATGCTTTACCATTTCATGGAATCATTGACTATTGTTTGCTCTGTTTAAATTTTTATAGAGTGTATTTTTTTGGTAAGCTTACATTAGACCTCCTCATTTAAAAGCTATTTTATTTTCCTTTCAATTTTTTCCTCAGAATTTCTATTTCCTTTTTTTAATCATTTGCATCATTTCTTTTAGGTATTCATGTAGCTTTCGTAGAAAATCAATTTTTCCTGTGAAGATCTGCTTCTCTGCTTATACTTTTTATTAAGTTAGATTTATAATTTTATATTGGCTTATGTTTTTTTCCTTGATTTATTCGTTTTCAGCTTTAGTTCCTAAATTGGGTCTTTGTGCCAAGACTGAGCTCTGCCTCCTGCTTTACTCTCCAGTGGGATGGTTGCCTTGTATGGTCTCACCCTGGGTTCCCTAGCTTCTTTCACTGACCTCTTCTGGAGGTTCATCCTGCCTGCATCTTTAAGCTTCAGAACACCAGGTCCTCAAGGCCCTCTTCAACCTCTCATTACAGAGTGTTAGGGACCTCAGAGCTCCTGGACCTGGGTTGTCTCAGAACATTGAATCCTACTTCCTATTGACTCTTCTAAATGCTGCCTACCTCTACTTCCTAAGGCTTCCACAGTCCTTATCTAGGGTTTTCTCATCACTCTGGAGTTTTCTTAGGGAGCATAAGTGCTTGTTGACTTGACTTGAGTTCCTACTGCCTCCACACATAGTGCCATGAAAACAGCACATGTCCCTGAAAGTTTCCTCTGAAGATTGTAGGCTACCTGCCCTGGTGACCTTATTAAATTCTCATGCAGTTCTGGAATAGAAGAAGTCACTCTAGTTTCTTGTTGGATTTAACCACTGGTCTGTTGAAAACTTATGGGTTTTGCTAGATTAGGTTACTGTTTGGGTTGTGTAGGTAATGTTTAACAACCAGCTCTCTGAAAGTACCAGACATTTTATTTTTACATTTAGGTGAAGTGGTGGCCTTGAATGGTCTCATCCTGGGTCCCCTGGCTCTTTTCACTAACCTCCACCTCTGGTGGTCCATTCTACCTTCATCTTTGATATTTAGAGCACCCAGTCATCAAGGTCCTCTTCAACCTGTCATGACAGAGTCTTAGAGAACTTATTAAAATTTTCTCTATCACTCTCTTAAGTCTAAACAATCAATAAAGAAATAAAGCAAGCAGGTGTTAATGCTCATACTGAAAATTTAACAATCACCTCTTGAACTAGTAGGAGCTGCCTATTCTTGGACATGGCAGCTAGGTAGCCTCCCTCCAGTTCAGGCAGTCATCTTTGTAGGAAACCTGGTGATTAGCTTTTCCACATTCATTTAGGCTGGCTCTCAGATAACAGACAAATGCTTCATCAGTCCAATTTTTGAAGCTTATCCAACTTGATAGGGGCTGTGAAAGCTTTAGAAAACTTGAAGCTGAAAAGGGTCTCATCCATTTTATTGATGAGAAAGCTGAGGTCATGAAAGGTTAAATAATTTCCCAAACATCACACAGATTTTACCATTGTTCAGGAGTTTTAGTCATTGTCCAACTCATAATGACTCCACTTGTTTTGTTTTGTTTTTGGAGGGAGAAGAAGGGCAAAGATACTGGATTTATTTGCCATTTCCTTCTCTAGCTCATTTTACAGATAAGGAAACTAAGCCAAAGAGGATTAAGTTACTTGTCCAGGATCACATAGCTAGTAAATGTCTGAGGTCACATTTGAACTCAGGAAGATGAATCTTCCTGACTGCAGGTCCGGCACTCTATCTACCATGATGCCCCATAGTTGCCCTTGAAAACTGTTAAACTATACATATAAATATGTATACACACATATATAGGCATATATACATAGACACACACACATACAAACATTAGCTTTCGTTTTCATTATTATGACAGGATGTAAAATGATATATTCTTCTTATTATTTATAATAGCAATGAAACAATGTCAGATTTTGTTTTTTTTCTTTTTAGGTAAAGACAATTGCAAAACAGGAAAACACGTATACAGGCAATCAGTCATTAGATATCTATGAAATTACCTATTATGTGCCAGGCAATATACCATGCACTGGATACAGTGCCAAATTTAAAATAAATTTAGAGATCAAACTAGAACAAAGTTAGAATGAGTTTTTTGTATAAAAATAGGCAACATTTCAGAGTTTGTTTCATAAAAGCAGCCATCAGACCAAGGCATAATCCATGACCTTTTAACTGTATTATCTAAAATAATTTTAACTCTGAATCGTGTTGCAAGACTTTAAAGACTGTGTACATCACTGAGTCAGATGAGATATAACCTACCTCTTCCTGTGTTGTTTTAGAGTGAAAACAAGTTAAAATTGTCTTCAAGAAATCATTGACATTTTCCCAGATACATAGGACAGTTCAAAAAGGTAATCAGGCAATTTCTCTAGCTTGTAGTCTTGAAAGAGAGGCTTTCTGGACAAGTGGAGTCCAAAATCCTCTGCCTTATATCATAGGAAGGGACACAATTTGAAAGAGACTGTAAAAAGCTTGTCTGAACTTCAAGAAGATTCGATTGACCAGGTGAAGTGATCTAATATGATTGTTTTAAATTATCCTACGCCACCTGGATTTTTTTCTAAAATAGACAGCTTGTCAAAATGTTTTTACAGAAAAATTCAGTTACATAGATTGGGACCTGTTTGAGAAATGACCCATAGCTCTACAGGGAGAAGGTAGAGCTGAACCAGCACAGAATGTTTATAAACCCTTGTAACAGCAAGCACCCTAGCATAGCCAGGATGGCTACTAGCACAGGTTTTTATCTGATTTTCTAAAGGAAAACAACTCAGAAGGAGTTAATAATCTTACTTTAATAGAGCATATATGATAGATAGATATATATAGATATATATATATAATACACATATTATAGCATTTACTTGGTTCAGGGGGAAAAGTCAACACCCTGATAGGGCTGCTAGCAGTCAGACCATTATATACATACATAGTTATCATAGAGAGAAGAACCAACATCTGGGTTTTTAAAGCTGGGGGGATCAATGGCTACCCAGAGTCTCATCTGGCTTAATCACAATAACTCTTCAAAGAAGTGAGCCCCAAAGCAAAACCTTACCTCAGATTACATATACCCTTCTTCAGGGTCAAAGGACATCACAACCTTCATGACGCATTGCCTAATTATAAAGTAACAAAAGGTGTGGGCCTTTCTGAAAAAACAAGCCTCCACTAAGCAAGCTTCTCTTGTTGGGCCCCAAGTGAGACCTATTAATGGGTGGGAAAGATCTTCAACTCCCATTAACATTACAACCCTGTGCTTATGGTTCTGTCACTGGACATAGTACAATTTGGACTAATTGGCTTGAACATGTGGGTAAGGCACCATGAATACTGTTATATGGTTTTTTTTAGTTTAATTGTATTTCTTTTAATAAAATTTTATTTCTCTTCCTCTGTCTTTCCCACTAAGATGGAAGGAGGGCATTTTTAAAGCAAATATTGAGCAAAATCAAGCAAAACAAATTCCTTCACTGGCTATGTCCAAAAAATAGTTGTCTCATTCTGCACTCATCACCTCTCTATAAGGAAATGGGTGCCATGTTTCATCTTTTGTCCTCTCTAATTGTGATTGGTGATTGCATTGATCAGAGTTTTCAAATCTTTAAAGCTGCACATCTTTTCAATGTTGGTGCTATTCTGATCTGTTTCTGATCATATGGTCTGTTTCTGATCACTCCATTCTCTATCATTCCAGTATTGCCATGTTTTTCTGAAATCATGCTTTCCATCATTTCTTATAGCACAGTAATTTCCCATTATATTCACATGTAATAATTTATTCAGTGATTCCCTAATCAATGAATACTTTGTTGGTTTCCAGTTCTTTGCTACCACAAAAAAACTTCTCTGAATATTTTATATGTATGGCTACTTTTTTCTTTCTCATTTCTTAAGGATATAAGCCTAGAAGTATATTGCTTGGCAAAGGGTATGTACATTCTGGTAACTTTTGACACATTGCTCCAAACTGTCTGAATATAAGTTCTAATTTTGGGAGATAAGAGAAAAAACAGAAACTTAGAAGATCAGAGTTGTAAGTGACACCAGAGGCCATTTAGACCAGCTTATATGTAGAACAATAAGCAATTTAACCTTTCCATTCAGACATGCTTATTACACACCAAATTCCACTTGAAGTCCAACAGTGATGGGAAGCTCACTATTTTCAAAAACAAAATATTCCACTTTTAGATAGCTTTAAATATAAGAACTGTGGGAATGTTTCTCCATTAAATAGAGCTAAAATCTGGCTCCTGCCAATTTCTACCCCTTTCTTCTTGTTCTGCTCTCTGGGGAGAAGTAAAAATGGTAGTCCATCTTCCATGTGCTAAGTTCTTTAAATATTTAGGCACAGCTATAATGGAATTGAAAAAGTTCTGACCATGGTCAGAGGACCTGAGTTGAAATTCTGCCCCTGATGCTTACCAACTATTTGGCCTTTGTTGTTATTAAGTCATTTTAGTTAAGTCCAACTCTTCATGACTCCATTTGGGATTTTCTTGGCAAATATACCAGAGTAGTTTGCCATTTCCTTCTCGAGCCCATTTTGCAGTTGAGGAACTGAAGTAAACAGGGTTAAGTGACTTGCCCAAGATCAAACAGCTAGTTAGTATTTGAGGCCAGATTTGAAGTCAGAAAGATGAGTCTTCTTCACTCCAGGCTCAGTGCTCTATTCAAAGTCATTAAACCACTTCTGGGCCAAAGTTTCCTCATCTGCAAAATGTGAAGACATGAGAAAAGAAAGGGTTTGACTAAAGGGCTTCTGAGAATCTTTCCAATTCTAAATCCATGACCCTGTGATCTTATGAGTTTATTTTATATCTTTTTTTTTGTTTTTTTGTTTTTTGGAGGGCAATTGGGGTTAAGTAACTTGCCCAAGGTCACACGGCTAGTTTTTCCTTTGTGTGTGTTAAGTGTCCGAGGCTGGATCCAAACTCAGGTCCTTCTGACTCCAGGGCTGGCACTCTACTCACTGCGCCACCTAGCTGCCTCTATATCTTATTTTCTTGAAGTTACACATGGCCGATTCTTTCAAGCCATCCTTACATGCCATGATTCAATGTCTTCCCACCATCCTCTGGACACAGTCTGATTTCAGTCAAGTCATATAAGAATTTATTGTGTACTTGCTATGTGACAGATACTGTCTGTATCTTGTTTGTCCAGAATTGTTTGCATGTTGTCTCCCCCATTATATGAGCTCCTTGAAAACACTGACTGATTAGGTTGTTTGCTTGTTTGTTTGTTTGTTTGTTTTTCTCTATCTGTAGCACTTAACACAAACCCTGGCACCAAGCAGGCACTTAATCAAAGCCCCATTAGATTGTAAACTTCTTGAAGGCAGGGATTGTCTTTTACCTCTTTGTGTATCCCCAGCACTTCGCCCAATATCTGGCAATAATAGCCCCTAAATAAATGTTCATTGACTCACTTACTTCATTACTAACTATCTAAACACTGAGGATACAAATAAAGGAAAGAAACAGACCATGCTCTCGAGGAGTTTACAAATCCAATGGAGAAGTTGGCAGATCAATGACAGAAATGTCAGGGACAACAGAGGTCACCTCATGCAATCTATACCTGAAGTGAAATTCCTTCTATGACATCCCAACAAATGGCTCATTGATCTCTTCCTTAAAATACAGTTAGGTGCATAGAGTTCTGGGTGTAGAATCTGGAAGACCTGAGCTCAAATCTAGCCTTAGTCATTTCCAAGCTGTGAGACCAAAAGTGTCACTTAACCTCTGTTTGCCTCAGTTTCCTCATTTGTAAAATGAGAATAATAATAGCATCTATATCCCAAGGTTGTTGTGAGGATCAAATGAAATAATGCATGCACAGTGCCTGGCACATAGTAGGCATTATATGTTAACTATTATTAAATGCAACACTCCAAACTGACAACAATATTCTATGTGGTCTTAACACAGACAATAGAACTCTTTACTGTGTCCTTGAGAATCCAACCTCTCTACCCAGATTAGAATTATCAAATAATTGAGTGTTGAGGGGAAAAGGAACAAATATAAGAAGTTTTGGGGGAATTTTTAAAAAGATTTTCATATTTGTATTCTATACAATAATCATCATACCTCTAATTCCCAAAGAGTCCAATCTATTGCTTTGTGTTATAGGTAATGTGGTTCAGAGGAAAGAGTTCTGAATTCAAATCCTGATTCCTCTACTTACTACCTCTATAACATGGGACAAAGTTACTAACCCCTGTTTACTTAGCTCTGTCTGTCCCTCATCTGAAAACAATGACAGCAATGAAAGGGCTGAACTCGATGATGTCTACAATTCCTTCCAGCGCTAAATCCGTGATCCCAGCTCTACAGGGAATTAATGGGGTGTCCACCTTTAGGTAGAGAATTTCAGTGGCTCCTGTGGTTTGAGTGATTGAAGCAATAAAGATTCTAAGAATAATATTGATTCCGTCTGGCCGATTCATAGCCTGCTAGGGAGTTTGCTCAGCAGCACTGAGAAGAGGAGGTGGGTGCTTAGAAATGTCTGTTAGAAGTCTGTTTTAAGCCTGCAGCCACATTCCATTGCCTTGCCTCCTCCTCCTCCTCCTCCTCCTCATCTGCTCTCTCCCTTCCTTCCAGGTTTCCACTTGCCCCCTAGTCAGAGTCTTCTGAGGAGCTGTCCCTTGCTTCCATGATGGCTTCAAGGCTAGTTCCAATGGAATTTATCTTTCTGCTATTTCAATGAAAACTAACTCCACTGCAAATTACTCTGGGCTGCCACACAGGTCACTCAGGTGTTTGCCTAGTCGGCTGTAATTGCTTTATTTCAGCAGGAAAAAAAAAATCCTTATTACCATGTTTTTGCAGCTGACAGTGGCTTTTGTGTAGGGAATTTTTCACATCAAAGGCAGAGGGAATATGTTGATGGTACAAACAACAGCTGCTTTCAGGACAGCTATGCTAGCTACCCCCCTGGCTGCTGCTCCTCTTCCCTTCTCAGAACTCCTGGCCCAGTTATTGGTCACAGGGAAAGGGAAATCTGCATTCTGCCCACGTCAGCCTGGGTGGTCGCAGCCTGGGAGACAACTAGGCACTGTGGACAATCTACCTCAAAGGCAATTTTCAAATAAAGACGTGGGTAATGAGGTCTGATCTGGGCGGCAATGACTTCCAATCAACCTTCTGTCCATGATCAATATTGCTTCAATGAGTGCATTTTGCTCCCTCCCACGTGGGGATCTTTTGCTCCATCTCAAATCCCTGTTGCCCCTGGATTTGAGATCTCAGCACAAGTGAGGAAACAGTAAGAGAAGAAAAAGCCTGCAGTGCAGACAGCCCCCAATTCTAATAAGAGAGCGGGGTTAGCTTTTATCTCCACATTTCACGCAGCTCCGACAGTCCCGGGGCAGCCCAGAATCCCTTCTCTCATCCCTTTGCAGAGCTGGTTTCTTATCAAGCCTGGTGCTCTATCTCATTATTTTCCCCTCTACATCATCTCCCACTCCTCTCTACTCCCTGACCTCTCTCCCCTGTGATGAGTTGGGAAGATTCTATTTCATTTTCTCTGGAAGGCACTCTAGGCAGAAAGAACTTAAACTAACCAAACAATTCTTGCCCAGCTGGGGATGTGTTGTCTTTGACCCCTGACAACCCACTTCTGTCAAAAGGAATACTTGGGCTGGGGCACAGGTGAATATACACATCCATCTGTGACAGGTCAGTAGTCTTGTATATTCCTCTTGCTTTTCCAGCCCTTTCTGCCAATCCTTTTGCCCTGATTGCCTGGAATATATGCCTAGAGTGATCACACATTCATGGATTTAGATCCGGGAATGATGTTTGAGGTCAATCTAGCTCAATCCCATCATTTTACACATGAAGAAACTGACATGTCTCTGAGATATTACAGCTCTAGCTCTTAGTATAGTGACTCTGAGATATTACAGCTTCTAGCTCTTAGTATAGTGACTGGCACACAATAGGCATTTAATAAATGTGTTTTTGACAGACTGAGTTGCCCCAGCTCACTTAAGAAACGAATGGCAGAGCCAGGATCCAAACCCAGTTTCACTGACACCAAAGATAGGACTTTCTGCTTTACCAGTTCACCCTGAACACGGAGCTCATATTTATTTCTTCTGTAGGAAAACAGCCTTTCACCATCAACAAGGTCAAGCAAAGGAAAGAGAAACATGAAATTATTTCTACCTACCATATGTTTAAAAATCCCTTGTTTCCAGAATTTTGAGGTTTACAAGCTGTTGTCAAGATGTGCCAGGTATAGTAATTTAGATATATGCAGAGAGTATATACAAAGGAGATGCAGATCAGGGTTGGACCAGGTATATAAGGCCTGGAATTTGGTTCCTTGGGATTGGCTAATGCCCTCATAGGAAGACTACTAGAAGCTTCCTGCCTGAGGAAAAGGGTTGATTCAAAATCAAGGTCCCATGATTGAAGGTTCTTCACATTAGTTCTTGTCAATGTTACTCTATTGGGCTGGGATTCCCTAATTCCTGTCCATGTAGCCTTTGACCATGTTTTTATTCTCTAGTAGATATGTCTTCCACATCCATGCCTACCTCCTTAATTTTTATCCATCATCTTGCTCTAGTAACTGGATGTGCTCCAACTTCTAAGCTTTTCAGAAGTGTTCAGTGATTCAGCACCATTGCCACCCAGTCCTAGCCCTCACAGAGAAGTCAGTCAGAGATGTCTATACAATCATAAAGAATTGATAATGCCACTATAGTATTTCTACTTCTATGGTGGACTGGCCAGTGGTTGAGGCCAAGTGTACTTCTTAAATTGAGTGGTGATGTCAATAGGGAAACCTAGTCTGGGCAAAGGGCCATCCATAATGGTGATGGCTTGATGCTGAAGAAGCCAAGGCAAGTCATTTGAGATTAATATATAATTTATTGCATAGTACCAGGAGGGGAAAAGAGAATAAAGAGGGGAACAGAAGCAAAGAAAAAAATATATGTCAGCAGTGCAACAATACCAGAATCCAAAGGGCAAAAGACTCAAGTATGGTCAAAGAGTCCAAGGATTTCGGTAACCAAACTATCGTGAAGATGAAACAGATGAATAACCAGAGGAGAAGGTATAGTCACATGAGGGAGACCACAAAGTCCTTCAAATATTAGTACCAAAGGAAGATTTAGGCATATAGACAATTAAATAGAGGCTCATTAGTCTCTGGAGTTCCTTGGGGTGCGGTCCTTCCTTAAGGAAGGGGAATAGACCAAACTGGCTCTCAAAGTGTTTCCAAAGTGCTATTACTGTGATTTATTTGTAAAACTCTAATGCTACCACATTCACTCACCATCAGTATCAACTAGGATTTATTACTATCTGATGATATGACATTCACTCTATCCTCCTCCTCTTTTTTCTCCTCATTATTTCTCTTTCTTTTCCTTCTCCTCCCTCTTTAGCAGACCTTTGAATTTATTAGTGTATTTCCAAGTGAGAGAAATTTCCATCATTGAAGATCAGCACCTATTTTGCAACATAAAGCTTTGGGGACTCACTGATGGGTAAAGTGGCCTGCCTTAGATCAAAGTTACTTTGTGCCAGAAATGAATTCAAGTCTTTCTAATTCCCCAGGCTAGCTTTCTCTCCAGTACAGGAAACTAATGCTTAAGAACATACAGTAATTATGATAGGCAACATAGATTAGTGAGAGGAGATGGGGGTTAATAGAGCAGTGGGCTTGATCCTTCTGCTGCTCCTTATAACCTTGGGCAAAACACTTAACACCTTCTCCCCTAGCCACAGTTTATTCATTTTTACAAACAGGAATGATCATACTTTCTTCACTGGGCTGTTGCAAAGCTTAAATGCAATACAGTACATAAAAGTACTTTGGAAACATAACTGCAATATATTTCATCTCCTTGTATGTTAATGCAAATGCAAATCCACATTAGACTATATAAGCTTTCAAAGAAACCAACTACCTTTTTCCTCTTTATTTTAGCAAAAGGCTGAGGATCCCTTATACTTATGAACTGTGAGTATACTCAATAGTGATCTAATAGTTACCATGACAACCTGATTTACAGAGTGAACCTTTATATGTTGAGGGAATCCATCATCATCCTGATGAGGCAGGTTGGCTTTGGCAGGATGGTCAATTTGGATGAACAATTTGGATGACCTCTCATGCCCTTCAGGGATCACTTATCAAAAGGTGTTTAAATATCACTGTGCAAACTGAAACTAGCTCCTACAATATCATCCAGGGCTTAAAAAGGCACATAAAAGCAATATTGGAATTTGGTGTGGTTTACTCTGAACCAGGAGAAAGGAAGGCCTTGAGTGGAATTCCCACTTCAGTCACTTACTAGTAATATGACCTGGGCAAGTCACTTTCCCTTCTTTGGTCTCAGTTTCCTCATCTTCATAATAAGGGAGTATAATGGTAATGGGATATAATGGTAATGGAATTTAAACATCCCCTTGTATTGGCTTGGTTTTGGGGTTAAGTGTTAAAACCCAGAGCTTGTGAATCCCACTTGTGGGATGGACTTGTTGATGTGAAGAGAGGGGGCTGAATTGGGAGGAGCTGGTGCTATGGATTTAGAGAGAAGCCCAAGCAGAGAGAGGCCAGAAGAACTTTTGGAAGCAGCATCATGGAGGCAGAGAGAGAGAGAGAGAGAGAGAGAGAGAGAGAGAGAGAGAGAGAGAGAGAGAGAGAGAGAGAGAATGAGAATTGCAAGCTAAAGACACCAGGATTGCTGAGGGACAGTTGGAGCTGCCCAGGACTTTTGAGAACTGCCACCTGGAGCTGCCGAGAACTAAGGAGGCATGACTGTGGTGCCAGTATTTTTTCTGTCTGTTTTGATGTTACTTTGCCAGATTCATCTGCTGGTAAAGGGCAGTGCTAGTGTTGCAGAGGTCCTGGAACTTTGCTGTTGGTTCAGAAGCCCTGAAGGAGGGTTTTCTTGTTGTATATTTACAGAAATCCTGGAGGAGGGTCTTGCAGATGTTTTCAGGGGTCCTGACACTCTTCTACTGGCAGAGAGTGAATTGATGAGGACTCTGGCAATGTATATTGTGGTTTTTGTAAAGCTTTGTCTTCCCAGGAACAGGGATTGCTAAGAATTTACCAGTTCTCAATCTTAATATTAATCTCTTAATCTTAATATCTTAATCTTGTTGTGGCTTAGAGGTAGATGGCCTTTGTGCTCTCCACTGCCCCTTTGAGAATGTGTTTGGTGGTAACTGACAATAATTGTAATTCAGTTGTGATCCATGGATGGAGTACTTTAATTTTTGTGCTTTGTGACTGATCAAATGAATGTACTTTGTTTATGATTGGAACCTAATCTCCAGTTGAATAGAGAGAAGACTTTGTGATTGACTGAATGAATGCAGTGTCCAGGGGTGGAGTACTTGGACTTTGTACTGAATGGAAGTACTTTGTGACTGAATGGAAGACTTACTAAATTATTGAGTTACACAAGGTGAATGCTGTATTTTGATTTTCTGTGAATGTCTTGCCTTAATCTGTCACTGAATAAATGGAGTTTGCTATGCTTGTAATGTGAACCTGGAAGTTACTTGTGCTTGGTGTTATAGGGAGTTGGACTCAATACCCTCTAAGACCTAAAATGTATTATCTATGAGGTTAAATCAAGTCCCCCAGAATAGGCATACCCCACTTTAGGAAAATTCAAGGGTTAAAAATCAAATCCAGGTTCAGTTGCTAGCTGCCTGACCCTGGGCAAGTTAACTTCTCTCTGCCTCAGTTTCCTCATTTGTGGAAAATGGAGGCACCTGCCTCCCAAGGTTTTTGTGAGGATAAAATAAGAAAATATTTGTAAAGTCCTTTGCTGATCTTAAAATATTTTATTAATGTTAGCCATTATTGTTATTGCTCTTATCTAAATTGACAATGTGGGTTCATTGAGAGACTACATTGTCATAGATTTGTAGCAAGGAGCTGAGAGCACCTCAAAGATCACATTTTCTAATTCTTCCATTTTATACATGAGGAACCTGAAGATCAAAGGTCAAACAATAGACCCAATGTCACACAGGTGATAAGTCACAGAGCTAGAATTCATCCGTACTTCATCCTCTGATTTCTAATCAGGGCTGCTTTCCACTGGATTTGCAATCAAAAAATATTCTTCTACTTATAAAAAGGTTTACCTCTGAATTCCTATAAATGATGAACTCCTCCCCTCCCCCAATGCATTTGATCCATTAAAAAATATGTATATGCACAACTTTAGAAACACCTTTGCTCCAAAGAGTGGAGTAAAACACATATGTTATGAACTCTCAGGCAATATTTGAAATTCTTTAGAAAATGGAATCAGCTAAAGGCAATGCATCCTTGGCCAAGTCCTTTGGCAGCAATCTGGAAGGGAGCAATCCTGGGGCAAGTCCTATATAAGAACAGGATGCACCGCAGGTACCCAGGGAAGCCACTCTTGGAGTTCTTTTCCATCTCGTGAATGAAGGTGAAATTAATAAGAAATAGAGACACTCCCTTCAGTATACACAAATGTCTCTGAGTGTGAGTGCACTAGTATATGTGGGTGCAGAAATAGAAACACTCCCCTCAGTAAACATAAATGTTTGCATGTGTGAGCATGCATGAGTGTATGTGGGTGCATGTGCATGTTTAACATTTACATGCCAGGAAACAAAAACTTCTTCCATTTCATTTTCTGGGTCAGCAATCTGATCTCCTGAGCCCTGCTGTCATAGCTTTGCAAAGCTGGAAGTTGGTAACCATGGCAACAAGGTTCTGGATGGAGGCGCTGGTTAAAAAGCCATTCTCAACTCAAAAGAAACTGCAGAAATGTGAAGGGTATTTTGGTTTTCTGCTCCCTCCCTGCTTTTCTTCCTCCTAACCTTTTAAGTAACTTGAAAAGAATGTAGAAGTAGCCATGCTCTGGGAATCAGGTCCTTCAGAACTTCATGTATCATTTGGGATGGCTGTACCAAGAATAGGTTGGGCAATGGGCAATTAGTTCTGGACCATCTCTTCTTTCTCCTGATCCTTTTACTCTCTTACTCCCTCCCATCTCCGATTTTCCTTCTTAATTTTCTTCTTTCTCCTTGTCTTTTTCTTCTCATCTCATTCCTATTTTATTCCTTTTGCTTAGCCTTCCCTACCTTCCCACACTCTTTCTCCTTTTTCATTACATTTTTCTCCTCTTCCTCCTCTTGTCCTCTCCCCAGTCTAAGCCTAATCCCCCCTCTCCATTTCTCTCCTTCCACTTTCTCCTAATTCTTCTCTTCCTTCCCAGATTTCCCCTCCTCTTGTTTCTTCTGTTTTCTTCTTCCCCCTGCTCCTGTTATCTGTTTCCCTTCTCTGATTTCTCATTCTGTTGCCACAGTCACTTCCCAAAGGGCATCATTTCTATTCTTTCTCTCTCTTGCCTTGATGACTAAAAGCTGTCATAAGCAGTCTTCCTAAAACAGAAAACTTGGAAGACTCCATATAAAGAAATAACAAAAAGGGGACCCTTGAAAACACTGCTAAATGAAAACAGTTTTGATAAACATACATATTGGCATCAGATACTCATGCGTGTTCCAACAGATAGGTCAGACACTGAAATCTTACAGCCTCCTCTAAGATTTCTAACTTTCGGAGTTTTCTATGAATCTTCCCAAACCAGCGGTACCATGGAGAAGTCATGGAGCAGTTCTCTCTGAGAAACCCTGAGAAGTATTTTCTAGGTCAGTGATAGACTAGTGCTGTGACATCTTAAATGAGGGGTTCTTAATCTTTTTTTGTATCATGGATTCCTCTGTCAGTCTGTTGAAACCTAGAATAATTCTTTTTAGAATTATAGTTTTATCCTTTCTCAGGGGAAAAAAACTTTCTAGAATATTATTTAAATGCATAAGACAAAATACATAAGATTTTCGAAGGAAACCAATTATATTGAAGCACTGTTATTAATTTTTTTAAGTTCATGGACTTCCAGTTAAGAACACCAGCCTTAAATCATCTCATACACTCTGACAAGTAATAACCATTGAACTGGTATATAATAACTTATATTTCATAGCACAGCAGTAATTTTAACTTGAGTTTGCTGATTAGCTCTCCAATTCCCACTGGAGAGAATATCATCATCACCCTTTCTCAATGTGAATATCTACTCATCTCTACCATTCCAAAAGGTTTTCTTGGTGTGGATTCATACAGAGATGAAACTCCAAAGCAAAACACGGACCAAAATGCACTTGTACAATCTTCTTTTGACTTGCATGAGCTTATGCATAGTGATAAAACTGAAACAAAGAAACAATATATACAACCACAATACACAACACTAAAAACAGCTGAACTCTCATCAACTGTAATAAACAGTCTCCCTTCTAGAGAGAAGCAACATCTTCTCCTCTTAGTATAGAGATGAGAACTATGGATGTGGAAGTCAAGAAACAGCATTGAACTGTATCTCTGGGTTGCTTGGCTTGTTCAAATGTTTTTTTTTTCCTTCATTATTTAGAGTGGCAGGGGTTTGATATGGGTAGGGCTATTAAGAAGAAATAGTTATGGGGATAAAAACAAAAAGCAACAATAAAAGTTTAAAACAAAATCTTTCTTTTTAGCTTCCTTAATGTCAGTCCTCGAGTCACTTAATTCTCCTGGCTTTCAAGATTCACCACTACTTCTCCATTTAAAAATGAGTCCAATAGGCACAGTATTGTAAGCTAATATCCACAGGACTCCCACACATGAAATTAGGAAAAACTAAGAGCTGCCTGCTGAGATGAGTTTTAGCCAGCCTTTTGTCTATCACGAAGGCTTTCTTTGAGGTCATGTGGTTAAACTGCTGCTTGCAAATACATTTGCACCAACTTTGTCCTCTTGACTAATGGAATTCTATGGGATGAACCTAGGCACCAAGTCCAGCTACTACAAAGAGGCCTTTACTAATTGGGCAAATCTGCAACAGCATCTGCTTAACAGCTGCAGGCAGTACCCTGAGTCACCTATAGATTTTCCAGTTGAAAGTCTCCTGATTTCTTAGGGCAGAAAACTTTTGTCTGTGCAGTTTTCCTCCTATTCCCAACCAAAGGCACGATGTGTAGCAGATGCATCGAAAATTCTCATTGATTAGGCTTATATGCACACATCTAAGATGCCCAGAGATGCAGAGAATATTCCATCTTTAGAATTCAATCAGACAATGCTTGGGAGGGATATATAAAATCATCTCTTTGGAACTAGATGGTGCAAAAATATTGTAGGCATAGCTAAGTGCAGAATCTTTTGATAATGAGGACAGTTGCTCTTCAAACTCAAGAGGTGGTGAATGAGTATCACCAAAAGGAAAAAGTTGTCTCACACATCCATGGCACCTTGGACATAATGCATCTTCTTATAAAACCTGCGAGACTTCTGTCCTCACCAACTACTCTACAAGACCTATCCAAAAACAACGTATCGATCCCCACATTAAGAATGGAGTCCTGGAACATCTGCTCTGAAGGCTTCTGGACCCTTATTAGGTAGCCATGAGTATAGGCTGTACAATGAACAACAGACAGCAGCAGAAAGCAGTGATGACATTATCAGAGGACATCAGTGGCTTTGGAGCTTCTGAGGTATAAGTCGACCTGGCTATATGTTTCCCTACATGTGAGCCTTTGATCTATTAGCTCTATTAACAGATGCCCTATGTGTGTGCCCAGTATGTTTGTGCCCATGTATATCTTTCCATATTGGTAATAAGAATGAACAGGGGAAGTTCTTTTTGTCATTCAATTTGCTTTGTGGTTTGGCTAAATATCTTTTTATTTCAGCTAAGTATCCTCTGGTTGTCTGGTTAAAAGTCATTCTGAGTGTATGCTAACCTGCTTACCAGGTCAGAAGTAGGATCATAGATTTTGAAATAGAAAAATCTTCAAAGGCATCTTGTTCCATTTTTTTCATTTTCTAGGAGAAAACAACAACTGAGGTCTAGAATGTTTGGAGAAGTGACTGGTACAAGGTCACACAGGTGGTAAGTGGTACAGAACAGACTTCAACTCAGGTCCTTTGACCTCAAACTCAGAAGTTCCCTGATGTCATGTTAGCTGAACTGAACTGAATTGAATGATGACCAGAGAGAGCTACCTCCTAGGACAAGAGCAGATGAAATAAAATGAGACAACCTTCCAACCCACTTAGTGTTCCCCTGGGCAGGGCCTTTTTTCTTGGCAGATGCAGAAAGTTTAAATCCTAAAGGGAGGAAGTCCTATCTCTACCTGAAGCACTTTGAGGGTAAGGGTTAAAAAAGAAGTCAATGAGGGCCCTTATTGGCACCTACCAAATTCTCTATTTTCTTCAGAGCAAAATGGCTTTTGTTGAGTGAGTCAGGACAAAGGAGTAGCAGGCTGACCCTCTTCTGTTACTTAGACATTAAGGAAACTTGGAACATTAAGGAGAATGACAGTAGAAGTAAAAGGGGGAGCAAGATATGCATAAGAGGTGACATGGGCCTGTTCTTGGCGAATCAGGAGCATAATGCTGCCTGAAAAGGAATCCAGGGAGTGTAAATGCCTTTGCTTCCTGTCAACCTGATTAGTAGCAATATCTGGGGACCTTTGGGCTGAGCACAGACAGCTCACCAAGCTTGATGAATGCTCCAAGGTGGCTAACAGCCAGAGTTCTACCCTGACAGGGGTCCCGAGACTAGTCATAGTTCTCTTCCTCTAAGGCTGACATCCTGAAGCCCTTGAGGGTGGAGGGGGAGGGAAATCACAGCAAGAGAGCCAGGAAGGAAAAAGAAATATCCCCATATCATCTGACCTTTGGAACATGAGGAAATGCTCTGCTAGAGTGCCCATAGGTTCAAGTGAACTCATCACACTGGGGAGGGAGCAAAACAGTCATGAAACCCAGAGTGACTGAAGAATCCTCCTAGATCGGAATGACAAAAGCACCTATGCAATACTATTGTCGGATTCAGCTACTAATGAACAGAGCTGTCCCTAGTGTGAGTAGAGATCAGAGACAGGGAGCTGAAAGGGACCTTAGTGGGTATCTAGTCCAAATATCCACATTTTTACAGATGAGAAAACTGAGGCCTTCAGAGGTCAAGGTCAGACAGTTCATTTGCTACCACATCCCAGGTGTCTACACTGTGGTTACAGAGCACTATCGTTTCCTTTTCTTAACATGAATAAGAGAATTTTTAAAAATACATAGGTGGGGAAAGTGATCAAAAATGATTACCTCTTTGGGAAAGACATCCTAGAATGTTGTTGTATTACAGAATACAATTACAGAAGCCGATGTCCTTGACAAAGTAGGAAAGGTTATCTGTACCAGGTTACAGGGCAAAAAAAGGCAGGGAGAGATAAACTATCTTTACTAATAAAATTCAGATTTTAATTTTCTATGCTGAAAAAAGTAACCAGGTAACAGGGAATAGCCTCTCACCCCATTCCCACCCATATGTCTTAAAGAAATTCTCCCCATTTCCCTGGATATACACTGAGCACTGAAAGCTAAAAGCATTACTTTGATTCATTTATATGTCTTCCCCACAAGGCGATTACAATCTAGCAATTGGTTTTTATTCCAGATTATATGAAAGAAAAATGCTTTTGAAACTAAAACCACTTCTTAAAATAGCCTCAAAAATGTCTTTAGGGGTTCACAATGCATTCACTCACTCATAGGGTTAAGATGTTTAAGGAAAAATACACAGACAAGCCCATACCAATATTTCACCAATTGTTCACCTCAGTCCTAAACCTGCAATGGCAGCAGCACTGACTCATTAGACCCTCAGTTTGTTTGGCAATGAATACTCTCATTTTAGCAAACACCCTTTAAAACTGAATTCCTGCTGACAGTTTGGTACATATAGAGGGATTGATCCAGAAGAGTTTGGAGCGGGCCAGGCTTTTTATCTGTAAGACCCCAGGCAAGTCATTCAGCCTCATATTCTATATTGATAAAAAGAGAAGGGTGACCTCAATGATTTCAAAGGTCCTATCTGTGATCCTATGTTCTAGGTAGTTACAGTTAGCCAATAAACACTTATTAGGTACCTACTATGTGCAAGGCACTCTACTAAATGCTACCTTCCACCTTACAAGATCTCCCTAGGATGGCAATGGGAAATAGTCACTTAGGAGAGGGAAAAAAAAATCAACAATTTAAAAACACTCTGTAAGCTTTTCAAGCTTCTTACAACTTACTTAGAAAGGAAGTTACTGGTGATGGAGCTAAGTTCAAATGACAAGGATTCCTCCTTACCTTTCTCACCTTTAGCAACCTCTTTATAGGGCCAGAGGTAACTTGGAATGAATTTGAATGTAAGCTTCTCCTGTGCACAGAGGGTGTCTAGTGTCCACATGCACAAACAAGTGACAGCCACCAATTTAAAGGCCTTAAAGCCTTTGCATTACAAAAATATAAAAGTAGAGTTAGACCTCCCTCATTCATGCCTAGCAAAAATAAAAAAACAAAAAATCCATTAAGACACTGAGACATGAATGGCTATGATCAAGGTCAGGAAAACACAGATGTCCACATTGTATAACGTTTCAGAGATGAAGCATGAAAAGAGATAATGAGAGACAATGTGTGCAGAACAGAATTCATTAATGATGGCACAGATTATACATGCAGAACACCTTCAGAATGCTTGTGCTGCTTGGGCACAGACTATGGCTTCTTTCCAAGAACCAATGGGAAGTACAGACAATTTCTCAACACCTAAAGGTCACCCCTAATTTGCACAGCAAATTGCAGCCATAATATTCATTGAAAAAGGAAGAAAAATAGCAGTATCATGATGCCTACAGGACCTTGTCTCCCAAGGATGTAATTTCCCAATTCATCGCCTTTTGCTAAGCTGCTACAAAGATAGAAAATGACATTGCCTACCCTCAAGGATCTTATAATCTAATAGACACATATAATGTGTATACAGAGAAGTAGAATAGGAAGGGGCAAAGGAGATACAAAAACAATGAGTCATAAAACTTTGAGATAGGAAAAGCTTCCCAGAAGAGGTGATCCATGAATAAGGAGAATAAAGAGACAGGATACTTTTATGGGCTCGGAGTGGAAGGATTTGAGGGTTTCTAAATTGTTAGTAATTGCTTGCTGCTCTTAGCTGTGAAAAACACAGAGATGGGTGAGATAATAGGATAGGGAGAAGTTTACATTCGAATTCAGCCAGAATTACCTCTCAACTTAATTGGTTACTTAAAGATGAAGAAATAAGGAGGATACACTTTGCCTGTTGAACCTACCTGTATAGTTGGGAACCTCCTTTCTCCATGGCTTAGAAGAAGGCAGGTATGTGTGTTCCAGGCATGTAAGACAAATGCATAGAGTCTGGAATATAAAATGAGTGAGGGAGGGGGGTATACTATAAGGCTAGAAAGGTAGGTTAAGGCAGTATTGTAGAGGTGGATTTAAATTCCAAGTAGAAGTTAGTATTATGTTGCACTGAGAGCCTGGTGATGCTTTTAAGCAGGGATGTGATAGTCAAATCTCTGTAATAGACAGATAATTCTGTGTTTAGGAGGGATTCTAGAAAGAGACAGAAAAGAGGGAGACTAATTAGTAACTGATTAACTAGTTCAGGTGAAAGGTGATAAGGTTCTGCAATAAGGTAGGTGGTAGTAGTTTTTTGTGAAAAGGGAAGGGGACAGATGGGAAAACCATTGTCAAGGTAGAATCAATAGGATTCAACCCCAATGAGTATAGGGTACTCAGTTACCTATCAACCCAGATAGTTCTAGATGTACATTCCTTCTTTAAAAATAACATTAAGCAAAGAAGATGGCAGGGGAGCCTACAGGGATCATTCTCTCTCCTTACAAAGAAGTGATCACTGAAGTTGACAAACTTCACAGTCTGTTCAGGTCTTCGGCTATTGTCTGGGAATTCAGGCTCAGGGCAAATCCTTGTCACCCTCTACTCTTTGAGAACTCAACTCATTCTCCCAGGCTAAAAGTAGTTCTTTCATGGACTAGCTATTATTTCTGCCATATGAAGGAAAGGGGGGTGGAGGGGAGATGATAAAGTAGTTCCATACGGCAAGGTACTGAGTTAATGAGGCCTGGTGACCCTCCTGAGGTGCTTCCTCCCGCTGTGAGGTTACAGGTAGCTGGTGTTGCTTTGGCAACACAATGGGGCACATATGATGAATATACAGCCAGTCCTAATCAATGGAAAGCTTTGACTGAGCTCCTACTGGGGGATGAGAATTTTTTTTAGATAGTGAGGAGAGACAGGAAGTCAGTGAGGTTACCAAAGAATTAACTTCTTTTCTTTAGGAATTTTTGCAGTTAAGGAAGCATCACATGATGAACTAATTATAACAATAATAACAATAGCCAGCATTCATCTAGTGCTTTAAGGTTGTCAAAGGACTTTACAAATTTTATCTCATTTGATCCCACAACTACCTTGCAGGTAGGGGCTATTATTAGCTCGTTTTTTACAGATGAGGAAACAGAGGCAAAGGGAAATCAAAGGATTTTCTGAAGGTTCCACAGCTTGTAAGCATCTGAGGTTGGATTTGAACTCACATCTTAGAGACTTCAAACCTAGTGCTCTACCCACTGAGCCACCAAGCTGCCAACATATTGATTTGTAAGGCAATATGAGTTCAAAATAACGTGTTACAAACTCAGTACCTCAGCAGCGAAATACCAGAGTCCCGAGCCATCAGAGACAGAGTATTTCACAGTGTGGTGGAAAGGGTATTAGTTTTTTGTTTTTTTTTTTGATCAAGAAAATAACATCAAATCTTTCCATTGCCATTGGCTATTATTCAACAGTAACAAGTCACTAAACATCTCCGGGCATCAGTTTCCTCATTTGTAAAATGAGGGGACTAGTATAAGTGATCTCTAAGGTTCCTTTTAGATGTACATTGATGATCCTATGAACTTCTGGCAGACTAACCTCTGTAAGAATCAGGAAGACTTCTGAAGGTATCATCAAACACAGAGCCCCCAAGGACCTCGTGATGCAGCATGATCAGCCCTTCAGGCCATTCAAAGTGTTCTCTGTCTTAATATCTCTAGAAGCTTGTAGTACAGCCAACTCCAAAAGACCCTAAAGATACATAAGGGGGCAGCTACAGTGAAAGAGTGCCAGGCCTGGAATCCGGAGGACCATAGTTCAAATCTGGCCTCAGATACTAGCTGTGTGACCCTGGGCAAGAGATTTAACCCTGTTTGCCTCAATTTCTTCATCTGTAAAATGATCTGGAAAAGGAAATGGCAAAACACTCCAGTATCTTTGCCAAGAAAACCCTAAATGGAGTCGCAAAAAGTCAGACACGGTTGAACACATACATAGACATATAAAATACAGGGGAACTCAAGACACACTGGGAAAGCAAAGAAATAATCAGACTCTCCTTCCAGGATGGTATTGTTCAGTCACACAGAGAATTCCTTGTTCTTCCTACCTTCTCTCACTCCCACCCCACCTCCTACAGTCATAGTTCTCAGAATATGAAGACCAATTGATTGATAATCACAGGCTCAGAAGCCTAGGGGCTCTAAGTTTATAGTTTCCCTTGTCAAATTTATAGGCAGCACCTGTTGCCTTCCTGATTTATTTGCCCTGAGTTCCCATAGTAACATTAAGGGTACAAAGCAGAGGAATGAACACAGATGTGGATATAATGGAAGACCAAGTAGACTAGCCTCCATTAATCATCAAATTGAAATGTCAACAATAGACACTTATTAAACTTCTGTATCTGGTTCTGTGTTGGGCACAGGAGGTACAAATACAAAGAATGAAGCAATCTTTATTCTCAAAAGATGACCTAGTGGCTTTGGAAGAGCTACAGGACAAAGACAAGTTGGATGTTCTTGGCAGAAGAAACAGTAGGTGCAAATATATTCCTATGAAGGGAGACATATATGGAATCATGGGAGCATAATGGCCAACCTTTACGCATATGACCGACACATAAAACTAGACCCAGAAGCCTCCTCTTCAAAGAAAATCAGGCCTGTGCTAAGGGTAGGGAGTCAATATCCTTGCTCATAATAATCAGATTTGTCCTCTTGGAGTTCAGAGTTTTCACAAGTCTATTTGCATTTACAGGTTTGTCTTATTATTTATTTATTTATTCCATTTCAAGTTCTACATCGTCAAATCTGAATTTGTTTGCTGATTTCATATTGACCAGGAGTGGAATTTCCTAGTATTTGTCATAGCCAAACCTACTGAAGGTCCTTCAGATGAACTTGTGAACTTGGTAAGGTGGGAAGAAAGGAGGAGGCGGTGTAGCTTTTTAAAATGGCTAGTTTGTAAAAGGGTAAAGAGGGAAGTAACGGAGAAGGAAGGAAAGCACAGCTGTAAGGTTATCCTTATCTAGGCCAGGTATGAACAATATATTTTTAAATGCCATTTTTTAAAAAAAGTCAACATGCATTTATTTTCTCTCCCTGCTTATATCACCCTTCCTCACTAGGGAAAAATAAAGAAAAAAGAAAAATAAATCCTTGTAGTTAATATTTTTAATCAAGCAAAAGAATTGTCAGCCCAGGATCACTACATTGTCATGTTTAAAAATATGTATCATTCTGGATCTTGAGTTCATCACTTCTCTTTCAGGTCAGTGACATTTTTTTTCATCACTCATTCTGAATCATGGTTGATCATTGTATTAATCCAAGATATTAAGTCTTTGAAAGTCATTTGTTTTGACAGTGTTGAAGTATCAATTGTTCTCCTTGTGCTACTCACTTCACTCTGCTTCAGTTCATCCCAGTCCTCCCAAATTTCATTGAAACTCCTATTTTTTTCATTTCAGTTAGTCGTCCAATGGAAGTAATTTCTCTCAGGGCCAGCAAGTTTAAAATTAAATTTACTAGTAATGAACTCGTTCATTTTTAAAGCTTCCACTTTAAGCACACATCATTTTAAGTTTCCTTAACCATGAAAGAAAGTACATCCAGGGGACAGCTGATTACCACAGGGCTTTCACCAGCCTATGTCTCTTCATATTTCCTGAAATGTCCCAGTCAAGCTGGCACGGAGGAATTCTACACTACACAGAAATAGTTATAAGGCACCCTCCCAATATCTGATGTTCATTTGGTGCTTTACAATTAACAAATCATTCTCCATAGAATCCTATGTAGTAAGAAGTGAAAATATGTTTGTCTCATTTTGCAGATGGAGAAACTGAGTCTTAGAGAGTTTAAAGTAACCCAAGGTCAGATAGCTAGTTACTGCCAGAGCCAAAGTTGAAATCTAGGTCTTTCAATTCTAAGTCTACACCATGCTATCTCTCTTCGTATAAGTTACTGTACATGGGAGGGGGGAGAGGATTTCTATTTGGGGCCCCAGAATCTCCAAATGAGAAGAGATCCCCTCCTACTAATGTCCCAATGTGGTAGAGCCAAAATTACAGATAATCTTTTGGGAAGTCTAGGAATTCTTGCTTGTTACATCAGCTTTTCCTAGGATGTGGACGTCCTTTCAGTGAACAGGTATATATCACTGAGATAATCTGAGATTGCAACTTTCCCATCTGTCAATATGTCTTTTTTACACACACACACACACACACACACACACACACACCAAAAAAGTCTCCAAGAGAGAAAAGAGGAGAAGTCAGCTTGGTATCCATGAACAAATTGCAAATAGTGAGATCATTTGAAAGAGTTGTTAAACTTTATTTGGAAGATATTCCATATAAACCCAGATTTGATGAATGTGATAAAAACAGAGTAAAGGCAGATTTACATCTGATATATCGCCTTAAGCACCCTGCCACCAGACTTCACAAAAGCTACTACCTAGATAAAATAGAAAAAAAAATTTCCATACCAAAGTGAATATCCTACAAACACCCTTCTCATCAGTTTAGAAGTTTCAAAGCCCTGTAATAGGAAGTATTCCATGTCCAGCAAGATTTATTAATAATAGAGAAAGACCAGGAAGGGGTCATATCTCAGTAATTATAGTCATATTAATAAATAACAGCTGACATCTATAAAACTATATATAGTTATATAAGTGTGTGGATGTGTGTGGGGGAATGAACATCTATCTATAATCATACACACACATACATACATACATACATACATACATACATACATACACATGTATATAATTGTTGAGTCATTTCCATTGTATCCAACTTACCATAATTCCATTTGGGGTTTTCTTGGCAAAAATACTAGAAGAGCTTACCATTTCCTTCTCCAGTTCATTTTATAGATGAGGAAACTGAGGCAAACAGGGTTAAGTGAATTGCCCAAGATCATATGGCTAGCTTAGGTCCTCTTGACACCAGAGTCAGCACTATATCCACTATGCCACCTAGCTTTGCCATATACCCACATACACATATATGTATACACACACACACACACACACACACACACACACATATATATATATATAGCTTTGAATTTTTACATATAATTTTTTTTCAAATAAGATCAAATCTCATTTCATCCTTACCCGAAACCTGTTAAGTAGATACTATTATTGTCCTCTTTTACAGATAAGGAAACCGAGGCTGGGAAAGGTGAAAAGACCTTTCCCAGGGTAATATGTCTTGTAAAAACAACAATAACTAGTAAAAAATATTACTAACTAATATCAATATAAATAAAACATATAGACTTATAAGTTATTCTACTCATGTTAGGTACTCCCCAAGTCTTCTGAAACAGCCTGCATTATCTCATTTGATCCTAACAACCCTGTGGGATAGGAGCTATTCTTATCCTCATTTTGACATGAAAAACTGAATTTGAGAGAGTTTATGTGTGTAAGAGAAAGAAGGTTAGGTGAACAGGATAGCTATAGACAATGACGATGATGGTGATGGTGATGATGGTGATGATGATATAGTGCTACTAAGTGCCCGACACTGTGCTAAGTATTTTACAGTTAGAGAGCCTTCATGAGCTACTATGGCCAAAGCAAAAAACCCAGTCTTCTGATAAGAAATCTCTTTGGACTAAGTTGGTTAGCCCTCAAACAGGGTGTGGCCCCTCACACGCAAAGATTTCCTCCCTTAGTAGGATTGTTGGAGCCATTGCCCCCCTGCCAAGGCATTTAAGAGCCCTGGGTACCTGGTCACCATAGTAAGGCATCAAGAAGAGGTATTTAATGGCAAGAAAATGGGCTTCCGGCCATTAAATTGAGAGCATCACCACAAAATTAAGCTGAAATTTCAGAATGCTTATTGTCCCAAAGTTACTAGAATGCATTTCCACTTCCATTTTCAAGGGAAGAAGCTCTGCTAAATTCAGAGCAATGATGGCCTTATTGTTTAAATATTCACGTCCAATTGGGCAAATCGATCAACCAACACATTCACTGAGTACCTAGCACCGTCCTTGGGTTGTCAGGGAACACGAGAAAAATATGAGACATTATCCCTGAGTAATCTAGCTGGGGAGACAAGCCAATACACATGAAACAATTAGCAAACAATGCAAGACAGCATATAATTAAGTGTTAAATTGCTCAGTAGAGATAATAAATGCTATAGGATTTCAGAACAAGGGGAAGTCAATGAGGTCTATAGTGATAGTGTATGGTTTCATAAAAGAGGTGGGTTCCTAATTGAACCATGAAGGCTAGGTAAGATTAGCACAAGCAAAAGGGAGAGATGGCAGAGAGATACTAATCCCAGGAGACTATGAGCAAAAAAATTCAGTATGGGGGCGGCTAGGTGGCGCAGTGAATAGAGCGCCGGCCCTGGAATCAGAAGGACCTGAGTTCGGAGCCGGCCTCCGACACTTAATCCACGCAAACAAAAACCTAGCCGTGTAACCTTGGGCAAGTTACTTAACCCCAATTGCCCTAAAGGGGTGGCTAGGTGGCGCAGTGAGTAAGAGTGCCGGCCTCGGAGTTGGGATGACCCGAGATCAGATCCGACCTCAGAAAATGAGCACCCACGCATAAATAATGACTAGCCGTGTAACCTTGAGCAAGTTACTTAACCCCAATTGCTTTAAAAAAAAAATTTAAAAAAAATTCAGTATGGGGAGGTCAGGCCACATCTTTATAGAAATGAGAACAATAAGTTTGACATGAATTCATGCTGAGGATCTGTGTGAAATGAAGTTGGATAGGCAGTGTGGATTATAAATTATATCACCTCTTGTGTAGAAAGCCTTCTCTCATCCCCTCAGTCCTTTTTCTTTGCTTTTTTTTTTTTTTTTGCTTGGTGAACACATAGCCTTTGATTTGAACCTTGTTAATGCACTAATCATATATTCTATGCTGCATGCTCAGGGGAGACTATATAATATGAAGGCAGACATTATGTCTCATGTAAACTTTGTACATCTCCCAGAACCTCCTGCTAAACTCTACACACATTAGTCGTTTTTTTTTTTCCTGGAATCAAACAGAACTGAAGCTTAAAACATTAGGGTGTTTGTTTCTTTCTTTCTGAGGGAAAAGATGGCCTGATGAAACCAGAGTTTGCCACAGATGAGGGAGATAATTGTATGAAGTTTAGATTGGAGAAGGAAGAGACTAGAGGATTGGGAGATGAGGATTTGTGGTGGTAATCTGACTTTGACATGATAAGGTTCTACAGGGGAATGAGAGAAATAATGAGAAAAGAGGAGATTTTTAAAAGGAAGATTTCATAAAATTTAATAACTAAATATAAAGGATGAAGGAGAGAGAAGTGGTGAAGATTTGGGGCCTGGACAAGTAAGAAAGTGGTGGTACCACTAGAAGGCAGGAAAGGGAAAACAGATCTAAGTAAAAATAATGACTTCAGGGCCAGGCCTGTTGAACTGAAGGCAATGACATGTTATGAGTTAAAATAGCCAAGAAATTTTGATACTGTAGCCAGTCAGAATTCCCCGATCAGAATGTAAACTCTTTGAGTGTAGAGATTATTTAATTCTTTGCATTTGTATCTCCAACTCCTACCGGAGTATTTGGAACACAGTAGGTGCTTATTAAATGACTGTTGATTGATAGATAAAATAGCTGTTAAGCATGTGGTTTATACTAACATATTTGTGCTTTTAAATGAACATAAAAATATCAGATGAGTTGCCATTTCAACTATTTATGGAGAGTGCCCAAAGAACCAGATGTGCCTCCCCTATTTCACAATTCCATAAATTAATTAGCAATTCAGAAGCATACTAAAGGCAAAATGATTTCTCTGAGAAAAATCTCCTAAATTCATCAATAAATGAAGCAAAAGACATTTAGAAATCCATTTGCTACTGGCCCATATATTGCTTCCCTCTTCCTCTCCTCTAGAATATAAGGTACTTGAAAGCAAGGATTATTTCATTTATGACTTTGTATTTCAAAATTAACTAAACTGATTATTTTAATCCAAGAAAAAATGCTAAATCCTTTCAATCCAGCATTTGCAAAAGGCTTAGACACTATCATTCCCTCTAAAAGTACTTCTATCTGGTCTAGCCATCCCAGATTTTAAACTACATTATAAAGCAGCAGTCATCAAAACCATTTGGTGCTGGTTGAGAAATCAAGTAGTGGATAAATGGAATAGGTTAGGTACACAAGACACAGTAGTCAATGACTATAATAACCTACTGTTTGATAAACCCAAAGACTCCAACTTCTTGGATAATAACTCACTATATGACAAAAACTTCTGGGAAAACTGGAAAATAGTATGGTAGAAACTGGGCATAGACCAATATCTTACACTATATACCAAAAGAAAGTGAAAATGGGTCCACGATTTAAATATAAAAGTTGATACTATAAGAAATATGGGAGAACAAAGAATAGTTTACCCATCACATTTATGGAGAAGGGAATAATTTATGATCAAACAAGGGGTAGAGAGCATTATGAAATGCAAAAATGTATAATTTTTATTACATTAAATTGAAAATTTTTGTACAAACAAAGCCAATGTAACCAAGGTTTAGGAGGGAAGCAGAAAATTGGGGGAAAACATTTACAACCAGGGTCTCTGATAAAGGTCTCATTTCTAAGATATACAGAGAACTGAGTCAAATTTATAAGAATACAAGTCATTCCCCAGTGGATAAATGATCAAAGGATATGAACAGGCAGTTTTCAGAGGAAAAAATTAAAGATATCTATAATCATATGAAAAAAATGCTATAAATCACTATTGTTTAGAGAAATGCAAATTAAAACAACTCTTTGGTACCACATCTTACAGGTCAGATTGGCTAACATGATAAAACAGGAAAATGATAAATGCTGGAGAAGATGTGGAGAAATTGGGACACTAATGCATTGTTGGTGGAGTTGTGAATTGATCCAACCATTCTGGAGTGCAATTTATAGCCCAAAGGGCTATAAAAATGTGCAAACCCTTTGACCCAGGAATATCACTTCTAGGGCTGTGTTCCAAAGAGATCCCATATGTACAAAATTATGTATAGCAGTTCTTTTTTTGGTAGCAAAGAATTGGAAATCAAGGGGTTGCCCATGAATTGGCGAATGGCTAATTAAGTTGTGTTATATGAATGTAATAGAACACTATTGTTCTATAAGAAATGAGGAGCAGACAAACTTCATAATAACCTGGAGAGACTTATATAAATTGATGCTGAATGAGGGGAGCAGAACCAGGAGAACATTGTACACAATTACAGACACATCATGGTTGTGATAACTAACTTTGATAGACTGGGCTCTTCTCAGCAATACAAGGTTGTGAGACAATTCCAAAAGAGTCATGATGAAAAAGGGTATCCACATCCAGAGAGAGAATTACGGAGTCTGAATGCAGACTGAAGCAAACTACTTGCTCTCTCTCTCTCTCTCTCTCTCTCTCTCTCTCTCTCTCTTTCTCTCTCGGGTTTTATTTTGTTTTGTTTCTTCTTTCTCGTTCACTCCATTGGTTATAATTCTTCTTTACAACTTAACTAATGTTTAATGTGAAGGTATTTGTAGAACCTATATTAGACTGCATGCTACTATGGGCGGGGGGGGAATGAGGCAAGCAGGGATGGGGGTATTTGGAACTCAAAAACTTGTGAAACTGAATGTTGTAAACTAAAAATAAATAAACTTTTAAAATCTTTTGTTAAAAAGTATTTCTGGGGGCAGCTAGGTGGTGCAGTGAGTAGAGCGCTGGCCCTGGAGTCAGAAGGACCTGAGTTTGGATCCGGCCTTAGACACTTAACACACACAAAAACCTAGCAGTGTGACCTTGGGCAAGTTACTTAACCCCAATTGCCCTCCAAAAAAAAAAGCAAAAAAAAAAGTATTTCTGTCCCCGAAACTTCAAAGTTTAACACTTAGATTTAAATTCTAATCTTCAGAGAAACAAATGTAGAGCCTCCCTGCACTTTCAATTAATGATTTTTCCAAGCTCTAATCCCAGCCTTTATCTTTCCAAAATAAACTCCTTCGCTTAACATTTATTAGCACCTACTATGTGTAAGGGATTAATGAAAGGGATACATAATCAATAAGACATGGTGCCTGATTTCAGGGAGCTTATATTCTAATGAGGAAATTGAGGCTTGTATCTAAGAGATGATTATAATAGAAAATCCAAAAGATATAATACACCTTTAATCTCCTTGCCCCACACTAAAATGGGATCTCATTAAGAGCAGGGACTTTCTTTTGCCTTTATTTGTAATAGCCACAGCCTTAGCACAGTTCCTGTCATACAGCAAGTACTAAATAATTGTATGACTTATTGCCTTAAGAGATACAAATAAAATACTATGAGTACTGAGGCAGGAGACATCAATTGCAACTGGGAGAAATCTTGGAAGACATAGGAAGGAAGAGATGTTTTAGGCTGAAGAATGGTTAGGATTTCAAAAGGCAGAAATGGGAAGGCATTACTATCAGAGGTAAAATATATATGTGAGCAAAGACATGGAAGAAGACAGGATATATCTGGGAATGAGGAAAGCAAGTAATTTGGTTTAACTGGGGTATACATGAAATTTGTAAGGGACGGTATTGTGAAGTAAGGCTGGAGGAAAAGTAACTTAGAACCAGATTAAGTGGTTTGAGTTTTATGGATTAATCAAGTAAGAAAACAAGCATCTATCCCAGTGCCAGGTACTTTGTATACAGAAACAAGGCTCTGTGTGTGTGTGTGTGTGTGTGTGTGTGTGTGTGTGTGTGTATGTAGTCCCTTCCCTCAAAGAAAAGTTATATTCTAAAAGAGGAGCTAATATGTATATATATAGGTACATATAAAACATACACTAGGTAATCTTGACAAAGAAGACCCTAGATGCTGAGGGGACCAGGAGAGTATCACACAGGTAGTACTTGATCTTAGCCTTTTAAAAGATTTTTTAAATTAATTAATTTATTTTTATTTTTCAACTTTCAGTTGCACAAGCTTTTGAGTTTTTAATTTTCTCCACCTCCCACCCCTCCCCAAGAGGGCATGCTATCTGATATAGGCTCTACATATGTATTCATATTAAACATATTTTCACATTAGTCATGTTGCAAAGAAGAATTAGAACCAATGGGATAACCCATGAGAAGAAAATAAGAGAGAAACAGAGACAGACAGAAAGAATAGTATGCTTCAATCTGCATTCTGCAATCAGACTTCATAATTCCTTATCCAAATGTGGATAGCATTTCTCATCACGAGCCTTTCCAAGCTGCCTTAGAACTTTGTGTTGCTGAGAAGAACTAAGTCTACCAAAGTTAGTCATCGTACAATGTGACTGTAACTGTGTGCAATGTTCTGGTTCTGCTCAACTCACTCAGCATAGATTCATGTAAATCTTTCCACATTTTTCTCAAGTCCTTCTGCTTATCACTTCTTGTAGGACAATAGTATTTCATCACATTCATATACCACAACTTGTTCAGTTAATTCTCCAATTGATGGGCATCCACTCAATTTCCTATTCTTTGCCATCACAAAAAGAGCTGCTACAAATGTTTTTGTACACGTGGGTCCTTTTCCCATTTTTATAATATCTTTGGGCTACAGCCCTAGAAATGGTATAACTGCATCAAAGTTTATGCAGTTTTATAGCCCTTTGGACATTGTTACAAATTGTCCTCCAGACAAATCTATTGTCTTGAAGAAGACAATAGATTCCAAGAGACAGAATTGAGGAGAGGGTGCATTCCAGGAATGAGGGTTAGTCAGCACAAAGTCATGGAGGCGGGAAATGATTTGTGTGTGTATGTGAGTTGCAGAATGTAGGCCAGATTTTGGAGCAATGGAATGACATATAGAGACCTATGCATTGGGAAGATCAATCTGACAGTGATGCATATTGTATAACTTAGAAGCAGGAAGATAATAACAGACATCTCTGTAACACTTTAAGGATTACCAAGCACTTTCCTTGTAATACACCTGTGAAGTTGGCTTCATTATTCTCTTTAGAGATGAGAAAAACCACTGTTGAATAACTTGCCCATGGTGAAACAGCTAGTTAGAATCAGAGCATAGTGGAAGCCAGAAAAATGCGACAAATGCACTGCTCCAGCTACCATCCCAATGCTGCCTTTTTGGCCTACATTAAAACATGAGATTTGGTTGTATATTCTTCCAGACAATTTATAAAAATGCTAAATTATTCTTGTCATACCATTTCCTAGGGGATTCTACTCTTAACTGTTTCTGACCAAAGAATTGTCCATTTTATCCCTTCCCTTTCTTTTCTGTCTCTAAGCCAACTCTGTGGCTATGAGAAAATATTTCACTGCATTACCAATTCCATAGTAACCTTTAAAAAACAAAACAGTGGAATCTTTTGAAAGGCTTTTTGAAAGTTTTAATAAATTATTTCCACTCATTTTCTTGTTAGTAGGCCTTCCAAAAGCTGTAGATAAATGAGTTCTAATTTGTTCTTAGAGAATTCATGTTTGGCTTTTCCTTAGAGATGGAACTAAGGATAGAGATGGGAGAAGATGGACTAGGCAACCATTTATAGAACAATTCAAAAACAGACATAAAGAAAGACAAGATTTCATATGATTTTCAGGAAAAAAAGTATTTCCTCTAATTACATGTACAAACAATTGTTAGGATTCTTTTCGTTAAGTTTCTAAACTATTTCACATGACACTTTTTAAAATGCACATTTTAAGGTCATGAAATTCAGCTGTCAATGACATATACTTGTTTTGTGATAAGTCATGTAAAAAAGAGTGAACTGGGATTCATAAGACATGAGTTGGAGTTCCAGCTCCTATATTTACTACCTGTGTGACCTCGGACAAGTCACTTAACCTCTGCAAATCTCAATTTCCTCATTTGTAATATGAGGGGCTTGGATTAGATGACCTTTATAGTCCCTTTCAGATCTAGATATGAAGTCACATGATTCACAGTGAACTAATTATTGAAACAAGAAAAGTTATATGACAATCACTATTGTATTTTAATTGTATCTGCAAACCTTCTGACAATTTTATCTGAGAAAAAGATATATGAAAAAATCAGGAAATGTTTGTTTGCCCTTTCATTGCTAGAGCAAACAGTCCAATCCTGACTCAAAACCATATCACAGAAGAAAAAATTCATAGAATAAAGTTTTTAAAAATACCTGAATGAACCATTCAAAATGTAGTGATGTCACATTTAGGTTCCTAGAACACTTTGGGATTTATTCTCTATTTAGTCAATGCTCTAAAGTCAAGTCTCCCTTTTTATCTCTCTTACCCTACCCCAACCATCAGGAATCAATTATATAATAACAATGAAGAGAAAATGGTTTTTCTTTTAAAAAAGAATACAAGAGGGGCGGCTAGGTGGCTCAGTGAGTAGAGCGTTGGCCCTGGAATCAGAAGGACCTGAGTTCGGACCCGACATCAGACACTTAATGCACACGCAAACAAAACCTAGCCGTGTGGCCTTGGGCAAGTTACTTAACCCCAATTGCCCTATAAAAAAAAAAAAGAATACAAGATAGATGCAAAGAAATAAGAAACAAGTGGATGAATAATTTTGCTCCCCATTTCCCAAATGACAATCTCCTGAATTTCCAGGGAATGTAGGTCCTTATATCAACATATATATATATACACATGTATATAAACTTCCCATATCAACTTATCTAACCATGAATTTAACCTAGCTGAATGAGAAAGAAAAAAAAAAGTCTTGCAAATCTATTCTCCCTGAACTCTCTACCTTGCTGCTACACCCACACATTGCAATAATCCAGGCAAGGGTTAAAATGTGTTACTAACTTGCCTATTTATCAAACCCAGGGGGCCTAGAATCTGTAGGAACCTTGTATAATCTGTGAAACCTAGCAAACATGACTTCTCAAGATAGGAACAATAAATAGGAAGATGCTTATGCCCATTGTTTCCAAGCACAGGAGAGAGAAAATCCTTTAGCACAGTCACCTGGGGCAGCCACCTAGCGTGGTTTTGTTTTTCTGTTCTTTCTAGCCCCTTGCTTTAATCTTCCTGCATTCCATCTCTCTCACAAGAGTTAGAAATTAGCCTTCTATTAGAAAAACTGAAAATATTCCTCCCCAATCACAGGCTCTGCTCAGTCATGTGGGAGATATAGTTCCCAAGGAAAATATGTCCTTTCTACGTGTTTATAATGGATATTATGTATGCTTTTTCACAACTATGATTTTGTTATCTTATTCCTCCTATACTTGTAATATGAGTTAAAATTCTCTTTTAGGAAATAAGATTTTATTCATACATTTGTTAGTGAAAGGGGAGATGGATGTAATTTTCAGTCCTTGCTTAGGTCTCATAAAATATTTTGTCCTGGCATCGCCTTTCCCCAATAGGTTAGATGTGCTTATCTACCCATATCCTTTTTGACAGATGCTATCATTTTGCCTGTTATGGAAGCAAGACTCACTGGGCTGCAAATCCCAGAGTCTCCTCTCTAGCCCTCTTACACATGGGATTCATATTGTCAATCCACTAGTCCTCAGGCAAAGTAATCATTTGGAGAAAAAAAGTTCCACATTTTAGTTAATAGTTCCACAATTTCACAGTAGTGTTCCTTCAGACCTCTTGGGTGGGTGGCATCCAGTTCTGGTGGTTGATCTTTGTCCAATTTTCCAGTTCTAGAACATTCTATCTGCATATGATTCAAGATAAAAATATTTGCTTTAGCCATAACTATTCTTGGCAGTTTTATGAGGGTACTTTGCATTGACAAACGGAGACCTTCCCTTCCAAGCAATTGACACTTTTTCTATAACTATTACCTTACCAGAACTTTAATGCCCTGGTAGGCAATTTTCTTCAGTTCAATTCAACAAACATTTATCAAATGCCTACTCTGTGCAAAGTAATTGGTGGGTATTAGAGGAAAGGCTGTCATCTATTTCAGTTTCAGCTGATTGCATAAGGGATTTTATGACTCCAGTTCAAGCACCTGGAACTCGACGTGGATGATGTCCATGTTAATTCTCTCTTTTTCAATGAAGGAAAATGTGATGGATGCAAGAAGATGAAACAGGTTCACAACAGGAAACCAGAAAACACAAAGTACTGCCATCCCTCCTCCACAAGACAGTAAGAAAATTTTTAACTTCTTGCCAACAAATCCAGTCAAGGTTTTATGCACAGGAAGGATTATCTGCTTTATGGATTATCCCCATCCAACTTTTAACCCCAGGTTGACTTCCTCTTGACACAGCATACTCTTGGCAGCTATTCCCCACTGCCCAGCAGGTGCCAGTCAGTCAATCAACAGCAGCTACTGGGAGCCTACTGGGTGCAAAGCATAGAGTTTAGGGAATGCAAATCAATTTTAATATTTGCCTTAGCAAAACATAATTAGAAAAGTAAATTTGATTAAAAAAAACTTCAAACCATAAAATGAATTCTGAAGTCAAATGTATTTGTATGTGTGTGCATTGTGTGTATTTTGGAATGGCAGCTAATTTTAGATTATCTTTTCCATTAATGTAGTTAATCAAAATTTGACTCTGTGTCACTGTCTGTCTCTCTCTATCTCTCTGTCTCTGTCTCTCTCTCTCTCTCTCTCTCTGTCTACCTCTGTCTCTCCCTATCTCTCTGTCTCTCTCTCTGTCTCTCTCTGTGTCTCTCTCTCTCTCTTCCTCTCTCTCTGTCTCTGTCTCTCTCTGTCTTTTTCTTTCTCTCTCTGTGTATATCTCTTTCTCTTTCCTTAACAATTAAATGAATCAAGAATGGCTTCCCTAAATGGGAGACACCTGAATTAAGCCTTGAAGTAAGTTAAGGATTTCAAGAGAAAGAAGTGAGGGATGGAGTGGATTCCAGGCATGGAAGACAGCCTGTGCAAAAGCAGGGTAGATGCAGGAGATACAGCAAGTTTCAAGAGCAATTTGGCTTAATCACAGAGTGCATGATGGGAATATATGAAATTAGATGGCTATAAAGGGAGACAGGAAGAGAGATGGAGACAGACGCGTATCTTTAACTTAATTTACAAAATAATTGTTGAAAATAAAATGAACTGCTGAATCCCAAGGAAGGAATCTTTGGAGGCTAGATAGCAGAGAACTTAACTCACCTGTGGCCTAAAAAGGAGACAGAATTTAAGGGGTCACCCAAGCTGCAGATTAAAGGACATCATGTGGTCAGAAACAAGAATATGGTAGCTACAATCAGAGAGAAAGGTAGAGACTGAGAGTAAGGAAAAATTTTTGAATTTTGGGGGCGAAGTCAAGATGGCAGAGTAGAAAGAGCACTTCGACAGAGCTTGTGCCCACACCACTTCAAAACTATGTAAAAGGGGGAATCTGAATGACCTCTAGAGCCCCAGAACCCACAAAATGATACAGAGAAGCTAACCTCCCGCTGAGAACAGCCCAGCAACCTGGCAGGGAACGGCCATCACAACACTCTGGGAGCCGATCCCAGGTCCCCTTGAGTTGGAGGTTTTAGCCCCAGGGCAGCCAGACCAGCAGCCTGCTGGAGGGAACCCAGAACACCAGCAACTGTGGCGTTTCCAGAATTACCAACACATAGATGCCTAGAACAAAGTGAGAGGTCAGTGCCCTATGGACTTTGACACTGGTTGGGAGAATGTGTGGCCTGTTTCCCTTGGGAGCGAGAAGCTGCTGAGGAGCTTGTGCCACATTGCCACTTTGCAGCTTCAGCTCCTGGCCTGAGAACTGTAGGGGGATCCGGTGATCAGTCTGGGGGGTAATCGCTCTTGCTTTACCCTTCTTGGATCTGGATTGTGGTCTGGGGTGTGTGACAAGCTTGCCAGAGTGTATGGAGGCTTCAGAGAGGCCACCCAACTAATACCTCAAGCAGTTGGGAAAACTCCAGCATTTGGGACAGAAGCTCCCCTGGCTGGTGGCAGATCCCAAAACAACAAGCCCAAAAGTCAAATAATTGAATGGCAACATGCCTAGGCAAAGGAAACAAAATAAACAGAAAAATTCAACATTAGACTCCTATTTTGGGGGCAAAGAGGATCAAAGCATGGAACAGGAGGAGGACTGTGAGGTCAGAAATCCTGCACCAAAAGCCCCAAATGAAAATATGAGTGGGTTACAGGCCATAGAGGACCTTAAGAAGCAGATAAGAGAAGTGGGGAGAAAATTGGGTAGAGAAATGAGAAAGATGCAAGAAAAGTATGAAATAAGAGTCAACAGCCTGAGGAAAATAACACCTTAAAAATAGACTACCTCAAATGGCAAAAGAGGCTCAAAAAGGCAATGAGGAGAAGAATGCCTTAAAAAGTTGAATTTGCCAGATGGAAAAAGAATCTCAAAAGCTCACCGAGGAGAATCATTCCTTCAGAGTTAGACTGGAGCAAATGGAAGCTAATGACTTTATGAGAAATCAAGATGCTGTTAAGCAGATCCAAACAAATGAAAGAATAGAAGGCAATGTGAAATATCTCATGGGAAAAACCACCTACCTGGAAAATAGACCCAGGAGAGATGATCTAAAAATTATTGGACTACCTGAAAGCCATGATCAAATAAAGAATCTAGAATCATCCTTCAAGAAATTCTCAAGGAAAAATGCCCTGATGTTTTAGAACCAGAGGGCAAAATAGAGATTGAAAAAATCCACAGATCACCTCCTGAAAAAGATCCCAAAAGGAAAACTTCCAGGAATATTATAGCCAGGTTCCAGAATTCCCAGATCAAGGAGAAAATACTACAAGTGGCCAGGAAGAAACAATTTCAATATTGTGGAAACACAATCAGAATAGCCCAGGACCTGGCAGCTTCTACACTGAGGGACTGAAGGGCATGGAATATGATATTTTGGAGAGCAATGAAGCTGGGATTAAAACCAAGAATCACCTATCCAGCAAAACTGTGTATCATGTTTCAGGGGAAAATATGGAAAGCATTCTTGAGGAAAAAACCAGAGTTGAATAGAAAATTTGACATTCAGATACAAGAAGCAAGAGATGCTTGAGAAGGTAAACAGGGAAAAGAAATCATTATGAACTTATCAAAGTTGAATTATTTACATTCCTACAGGGAAACACGATAACTTTAACTGATGAAACTTTTCTAAGTATGAAAATAGTTGAAGAAGGATATATGACCATATGAATACATATGTGAATGTGTATATATATGTTTTCAGGTATACATAGATAGAGGACACAGGTCGAATTTAATAGGAAGGGATGATACTTAAAAGGTGAAATTAAGAGGTGAGAGAGGAATAAAATTACAGGAGATTGGGAGATACAGAATGGGGTGAACTATAGAAGAAGCAAGGGAAAATAGTTACAAGGGAGGGGAAGAACAGGAAGGCAAAAAGGCAAAACCTTATTCTCATTGAATTTGGATCAGGGAGAGAATGACATACATACTAAATAGGGTTTCTCACCCTACAGGAGAGTAGGGGAGAAGGGTATGAGAGGAGGGACAATGGAAGGGAGGGCAGGCTGGGGGGGAGTTAGAAGCACCCACTTTTGAAAAGGGACAGGACCAAAGTGGGGAGTGGACCAGGTGGGAGTTGGGATAGGAGGGAGGGAAATATAGTCAGTCTTTTATAATATATCTACTATGGTAATGTTTTGCATAGCTGCACATGTACAGTATATACTGAGTTGCTTATCTTCCTTTTAAAACCAAATTTTTAAAAAATATATAAATACTATGATTAATACTATGGTGCATATAACTGGGAGATAAGATGTACAGGCATTGGGGCACAAGGATTCACCTTGCTCTACTGGAAAAGTCGAAGGGGGTATGGGAGAAGAGATGGGAGAGAGCAGATTGGTTGAGGGGATATCCTGTGGGACTACTATTCTGGGGTGGTGGGTAGGGGAAATATGGGGGGAAAATTGTAACTCAAAATCTGACAGAAATGAATGATGTAAACCAGAAGTTAATAAAGCATTTGAAAAAAAAACATTGAATTTTAAATGCCCTAATTTTGAAGAATCAAAGTTCTAGCCTCCAAAGATTTTTTGAACTTCAAAAATTTAGCAAGACTTAGAGTAAGTCTGGAGTTAGGGAGGATGCGGAGCTAGGTGGTGCAGTAGATAGAACAGCAAGCCTTGAGTCAGGAAGACTCATCGTCATTCATTCAAATTTGGTCTCTATCACTTACTACTCTCATGACCCTGGGCACTTCACTTAACCCTGTTTGTCTCAGTTTCCTCATCTGTAAAATGAGTTGGAGAAAGAAATGGCCAGCCAGTCCTGTATCTTTGCCAAGAAAACCACAAATGGGGTCAGAGTTAGATACAAGTGAACAATAAATGTGACTGTGGGGAAATAATTCTTCTCTGACATCCAGTTTTCTTTTCTGTAAATAGGGAGGATAATAATACCAATAAAGCCTACATCCCAGGTCACTGTAAAGCTCACATGAGATGATGAAAAGGACTTTTGCAAACCTTAATGTACCATATGTAAGTTCTTAGCACTGTCATCATCATCATTTTCCCAAACATCCAAGCAGGTACTTGTTCTACTTAGTTTCTTCTCTCCCTGTATGATGAGAGACTGAGGCATTTCAGTAGACTGACCTGGCTTACTTCCATCCTTATGGATATTTCCATTAAGGGAACAGAGAAAAATGGCCTATTGCTCCCCAGAAGTTCACTAAGTGGAGACGGAGCTCTGTGTCCACCAGAAGTAAGCTTTGTTAAAACTGCCATTGCCCAACAGGTTTGCTTTCAGGGTGTCCTGGGTCCAGGTTAATGGTCTGTGTCACCTTCCCACACAGTAGCTGTGAGTCAGCAGGCAGTCTAACTCCTCCCTGTCACTTGCAGTCAGGTCAGGGAGCTGAGAACTGGATGTTTGTACCCTCTAGAGTTGGTCCCAGTGGAGGCCACACCCTTAAGGTAGTGCAGCTACCTCCCAGATGCAGCTAATTAGGAGACCTAACTTGTTAAGGCCAGTCACTCACTGTCAAGGCTAATTAAATCAGGGATTAGTGTCACCCTGATCCTGAAAGAGCTTGGAGTCAGCCCCTTGCCCTGTTAAAGTAGCAGATATGGCTTGTCAATGTAAGCCACCATGGTTACCATTAGCTTAGGGTATATAGCATTCTCTCTTGTGCACATCTGTGGCTGGCCTTCATTTCCTTGGGAAGGAAAAGTCTTCAGTTTTCAGTTTCCTTAAAAGATCCTTAACAGGAGACCCAAGCACCTTCACTGCACTTTTGGTTGTTATTTTGACAGATTTCACTTTTTGTGAATCAATTTAAAAGGATATCTTTTGTCCCCATATCCCTGGTAGTAAATGACATAATTCTCTTGATCCCCATCCTCCTCTTCCCCATGGAGTTATCTGGATAAATATCAGTTACTTGTTTAATTTTCTTATAGTCCAGCTCACTCTTCTGACACTTTCCCTTCTGAAAGTTACTAGCTGTGTGACCTTGGGCAAGTCCTTTAACTTCCCTGGGCCTCAGTTTCCTCACTGATGAAGATTACAACATGTGCAGTCAAGTAATCAAGAACCAAAAGTCCCCAGTTGTGGGATATTGGGCAAGGCACTTGACCTTTCTAGGTTTTACTGTCCTTCTCTGAAAAATGAAGAAACTGTACTAAAACAGAGTACCTCAAAGTTGGAAAGGATCTGAGACTAGTTATCCCTGTACCCGAAGAAAATACAATCCACAACCAGTGGTCATGCATATTTCTCTTAAAATCTATTGAATGGGTACACACCTGGAGGCAATTTAAGAAGTTTTGCCTTCTACCTAAGGTCAGCGAGGTTAAGCAGTGAATGGAGCACTGGACCTGGAATCAGCAAGACCTGAGTTCAAATTCAGCCTCAGATACTTACTAGCTGTGTAACCCTGGGTGAGTCCCTTAATTTCCTCATCTATAAAATGAGTTGGAAATGGATGGGGCAAACCATTCCAGTATCATTGCCAAGAATACCCCAAATTGGGTCACAAAGAGTTAGACACAATTGAAAATAACACCTTCTACCACACTTGAATCTGTCTTTCAGCAACTTCTATCCATTGCTCTTTGTCCTAGTATAAAACAGATCTAGTCTCTTTCACATGAGAAGCCTCAGTACATTTAGACAGTCATCATGTCCCTCCTAGGTCTCTGCTCCAGGATAAAGGTCTCCAATTTCCTCAACTAGTCACTGAGTTGCATCATTTCTAGGTCTTCCACCTCCCTGATCCCTTCTGAACACCCTCCATCTTATCATTTTCTCCATTAAAATATGGCACCCAGAAATGAACACAATACCTCCAGAAATGGTGTGACCAGTACTAAGTAAGACTATTACCTAGGGGAACAGTCCTAGACACTATGCCTCTTTTAATCTAACCTATAATTGCATTAATGTTTTAACTTTCACATCACACTATTCACTCAAGTTAGGACTATAATTCACAAAAATTCCTAGATCTATTTTTTTGGGCAAACTAACTCATCTTATACTTATGAACCTGAGGATCATGGGTTTAAAGCTACAAGAAAATTTAGAGGCAATTAAAGCAAACCCCCTTTTGTAGCTTTATGAAAATTTTTATATTTTAATTTTCCAGATACGTCAAAATAATTTTTATAATTTTTTTATTTTAAGTTCCAAATTCTCTCCCTCTCTACCCTCCCCCTTCCTTGAGAAGGAAGGCAATTTGATATAGATTTTACATTATATAGATACAGACTTACAATATGGGTTATAAATCATACAGAACATATTTTTGTTAGCCATGCTTGCAAAAGAAAACCTGAACCAAATAAACAAGAAAAATAATGTTTTTTAAAAGTATGCTTCAATCTGCATTCATACTCTATCAGTTCTTTCTCTGGAGGTAGATAGAATTTTTCATCATAAGTCTTTTGGGATTGTTTTAGATCATTGTATTGCTAAGAATAACTAAGTAATTCACAGTTGACCATTGTACAATATTGCTGTTATTGTGGAAAATATTCTCTTGGTTATGCACACTTCACTTTGTATCAGTTGATATAAATTTTTTCAGATTTTTTTCTGAAACAATAAAGCTCATCATTTCTAACAGCACAATAGCATTCCATCACAATCATACACCACTACCTGTTCATCTATTCCCCAATTGATGGGCATCCCCTCAGTTTTCAATTCTTTGGCACCACAAAGAGCTGCTATAAATATTTTTATACAGATGGGTCCTTTTCCCTTAAAAAAATTCTTTGGAATATAACCCTAGTAGTAGTATATTGCTACAGTCTTATAACTCTTTGGGTATAGTTCCAAATTGCTCTCCAGAATGGTTTGTAACAATTCAAAACCCCACCAGCAATGCATTATGTACCAATTTTCCATATCCCTTCCAACATTTGTCGTTTTCTTTTTTGTCTTATTAGGCAATCTCATAGGTGTGAGGTGGTAACACAGATTTGTTTTTATTTGTAGTTCTCTAATCAATAGTGATTTAAAGCATGTTTTCATAGTTCTACTTGAACAAACTCTTTTTAATTTAACATAATTAAAATTAATTATCTCTCCTTTCTTTGGTCAGAAATTCTTTCCTTATCCATAGATGTGACAGGTAAAATATTCCATTTTCCCCTAATTTGCTATGGCATCACTCTTTACATCCAAATCACGTACCCATTTTGACCTTATCTTGTTATACAGTGTGAGACATAGTCCAACCCCCATTTTTCAAGTAAGGAAACTCCAGCATAAAGGAGAACCTAGAGAGGTTAATTGACTCACCTTGCTTTCACTGGAACCCAGGTCTTCCTGAATCCAAGTCCATACTCACCATGCCATGGTGCCTCTCAATCATGTAACTTTGCTTTTAACTCAAGCATGAAATTATCTCTATTAAATTTATTTTTTTAAAAGAGCGGTTCTAGCCGTAGAAGTTCAAGAATTTTTAATTCTATCATCCAATATGTTTCCTGTGTTTCTTAGCTACCTTGTAATTTGAAAAACATTCCAGCATGCCTTTATGCAAGTACTTGGTTAAAAACAATTAAACAGTGTAGTGCCGAGCATAGATCCCTTGAAAAGTCCACTAGAGACCTTCCAATAGACATCATCAACCCATTAATGACTATTTCAGTGGTGGGGAATTTGTGGCCTCAAGGTCACATGTGGCCCTCTAGGTTCTCAAGTCTAGTCCTTTGACTGAATCCAAACTTCACGAACAAATCCCCTTAATAAAAGAATTTGTTCTGTAAAACTTGTAATCAGTCAAAAGGCCACCACCAAGGACCTAGAAGACCACATGTGGCCTCAAGACTGTAGGTTTCCCACCCCTGGACAACTCCTTGAATGTGACCCTTCAACTACTTCTGAATTAATCCACCTAATAAGGCAATATTTAGCTCAAGTGACTCCATCTCATTCATAAGTATGGAATTGGCAACTCCATAAACTCTTTTGATATTATGTAGGTAAACTATGTTTCTGCACTGCTGTTTTGATCTATCTATCTGGTAACCCTATCAAAAAAGTAAATACGTTTAGCTTGAAATGTTCTATTCTTCTTGAAACTATGCTGGCTCTCTTTGAGCTCTTCCCATTCCATTCATTCTAGTTGTTCTCAAACCATCTCTTTGACAATATGATCTAGAATTATTTTTTTTTTCGGGAATCAAAGTCAAGGTTCAGTAGTTTACATTTTACATATCCAACTCCTTTCTTCATCATCATCATCATAATCACCATCATCATCTTCTTCTTCTGCTGCTTCTTCTCCTCCTCCTCCTCCTTCTCTACTCTCTGTCTTTCTCTCTGTCTCTCTCTGTCTCTGTCTCTCTCTCTGTCTCTCTCTCTCTCTCTCTCTCTCTCTGTCTCTCTGTCTCTCTCTCTCTCTCTCTCTCTACCTCTTTTCAGTCCTGCAGTGCTCTCTCTCTTCTTCTTTACAATTTTTCAGAAATCACTAACAATGGCTCAGGAATCAGATCTACCATATCTCAGAGCACTCTGGGATACAGTTCTTCTGGGTCTTCCAGCTTGAGAACTCTTCTATGGCAGCAAAATGCCCTCTTTCTACCTCCTTATTTATTTTGAGAATCAATGCTGTTTAGCCAATTCTATTCCTTCCTTTCCAATCCAAAGATCATTCTCCTAGTAACAAACAAACACTATTAAAATAAGAGTCAGATTTTCCTTCTCTCCATAATTCACTATCAAAATCCGATATCAGAGCAGTGGTCCTATCCATTTTTTCAATCCTCTTCTTTCTATAAGCATAAAAAATAAAAATGATCTTTAAAGTTCCTTTCAGCTATGAATTCTTTAACTCTGTAAGAAGTCTTTATGGAGGATTCACTACTTTGTATTTCCCCCATCCTCACTCTATTATAAAACTGGATCTCTTGGTCTTCCTTCCCTGCAACACCATCTCCTATGCTCCATCCACCAGGGAATCAGAGAATGTATCACAGCTTCTGAGTTTATCATTAAGATGTTTATCTCAGCAGAATGTCAAAAACTAGAATCTCAAAGTAATGATTCAGAATTGTGCCAGTGTCTGAGCACAAGCTGGGGAACAGCTGTAGCCCATCTGAGATTGGATGCTAAAGGCCCACCCAGGGAAACAGAGCAAAATGAAGCTACATTCATGCAAGCAGGTACCATGTGTTTTAATTTCTCTGCAGGGCCTAGCAAACTGGGGTACGTAGTGAGGTATTCCAAACATCAGTAACGATAACAGCATACCCCAGAGAACTAGTATTTCCTACACTGTTAAACACAAATATGTCTAGGTATAGATGACATACATGTTATTGCATACACAAAGGATAAAAAGTGAGGGAAAAGTGTGAATTGCCACCAATATGCCCAATTTGACTAGATTAATATTTTCCCTGAACAGAATATGCTTTTGTAGTTAATTAGAAAAAAACAGCCAATGACACAACAAAGATAATAATCACATGACATTTATATCTCCCTCCATCTTAACAAACATCTATTGATTAATTAACATTCTCATTTTTGTATCACAATAGCTTTGAGAGGTTAAAAGAAGGTGGTAGAATTACTACCAGGCCAATTTAGAGATGGAGCATCTAGGTGGCACCACTGTAAATAGAGGGCCAGCCTGGAGTCAAGAAGACCTGAATTCAAATCCAAACTCAGACACTTACGAACTGTGTGACCCTGTTTGGCTTAATCATGTTTGCTTCAGTGTCATCTGTAAAATGAGCTGGAGAAGAAAATGGCAAATTACTCCAGTACCTTTGCCAAGAAAATCCCAAATGGGGTCAAGAAGAGTCAGACATGACTGAACAACACCAGAATTTTCAAATGAGGAAACTGGAGCTGGGGTAAGGTCACTTGCCATTGTGCAGACTGACAGACAGACAAAGATAGACATGTAGGTGGATGGATGAATAGATCGACAATTTATTAATTGCTTACTATGTGGAAGGCACTGTCTTTGATGCTGGGAATACAAATACAAGCAAAAAGGGAGAGTCCTTTCCCTCAAGATGCTTACATTCAAATGAGTGAAGACAACGCATGAAAAGGAGTTAAAAGGGGGGTGGGAGATAAGAGGCAAGGTCCAGACAGTGTAGAAGGAGTCAAGGGTTAAACAATTTGCACCTAGGTCTTATTCCAAGTCAAGGTTCTATCTACTCCACTCATTATTTATTATTATTATTATTAATAGTACGTTCAAAACTCCTGGAAAGCATATTATTCATCTATACGCATCCTTTGGTGTCTTCTTTTCTTTTCTTCTGGAGGCAATTGGATTTCAGTGACTTTCCCAAGGTCACACAGTTAGTATCTGAGGCTGAATTTGAACTTAGAGTTGCTCCTGACTCCACATTTGGTGCTCTATCCATTGTGCTACATAGCTATCCCAGTGTTTTATTTCCATCCTTACATACCCTGGTTCAAATCCTGGCTCTGTCTTTTAGTAGATGATAATTCATCTCACTTTTTTGACACTTCCACCTCTAAAACTCATTACTTTTGTGACTTTGGGCAAGTCCCTCAACCTTTCTTGATCGCAAGTTTCTCATTGTTAAAATGGGGGGAGTGATTTGTCTATATTACCTCTGAGTTTCTTCAGCTCAAGACCTATAATCCTATTGTTGTTTGTCCTTCATTTTTTGGAGAGGGGAAGACAAGGCAATTGGGGTTAAATGACTTGCCCAAAGTCACACAGTAAATAAGTGTCAAGTGTCGGAGACCAGGTTTGAACTCAGGTCCTCCTGAGTCCAGGGCCAGTGCTCTATTCACTGCACCATTTAGCTGACCCCGTTTTCTTTATTTGGGCGGATATCTTTCATTTTCAAAGAGGACCAATAACATCATGGGATGAGTTGGATTCAAGTGAGGCAAAGTTACACAGTCATCAGCCTTACTCTCTCTTCCAGAGTCATCAAAGTCCAGTGGCAAGAGAAAAGCCAGGATATCTGGGATGCAGTGGATGATCTTGGTATCTTCAAGATCTGACCAAGCTCTAAGCTTTCCATGGTGCCTGCTTCAGCTACCTTCATGGCTATTGGAACAAATTATTTTCCTCTGCCCATTCTTCTGGGGGAAGGCTTCACATGCTTGGCATAGACACCCCCTCCCTAAAGTCGCTGATGGTTTGAGACTGTAGTTTCACCTCAACCTCGTTTAACCCATCTGCTGAGACAGTTTGCCAGGGTGTCAATGCTGCACATGCTAAAGTTTCTTGAAGCCACGGGTGAGAACTGGGTGACAGCTGCACATGAAAGGTAGATGAGCAGCCCTGAAAAGGGCTAAGCAAGCCCTCACACCTGAGGTGCTGGTACTCCTGGTTTGTTGTTTTGTTTGTTTTTTTAATTGCCTAAACGATGCATCTGAGGCATCCAGGGAAACCCTTTTTCTTCCTATAAAGAGGACTCAAACTTCTGGATTTCACCCAGAGTCTGAGTAATTGAGGACCCAGAACCATGCATTCCATCCTAATGTACTTCATACTACTAAATCCACCTACATTTGAACAGTGGAAATCCAAGTTACCTTGGCTTGAGATCAAGGTAAATCCTGCTCAGGGGCTGAGCCTCTACAGAGAGAGCAGAGACTGTTGCTATCAAATCCCTTCACTCCAATACTATAAAAAAACAAGACCTCACAATCAAATTGCAATAAATAATGTAAGTTATTCTAGTTTTCCTCAGTCGTGGTTTAGGATAGAACAGGAGAACAGAAAGGGAGGCACTTGGAAGGGCTGGTTTATTTCTATTCCTGAGACAGAATAATTGAAGCAAAACCAAATGACTTAGTTTACCATAAATCATACAAGCTGGTTGTAGACATGGAGATAAGATTCTCTGCTTCATGAATCCCCCATCTACTTGCTCCTCTGAGCTCAATTAATATTTCACTAGGTCATACTCTGTTGCCAGCCTCCTTGCTCCCAAGCAGCATTCAGATCCACAGATTAGTAATTGATTGCACATATAAGAATTTCCTTTTATCTTTTCTAAATTGGTTACATTATAATTTTACTGATGTCTCCTTAAAATGTACTACTAGACAAGTACAGAGGCATTGGGCTGGCCTTCTCTCTACTAGTCATTATTTTGTCACTTTCAATCTCATAATTCTAATCAGTGCCTGAAGTTCTGATCTTCTTATAACACATTCATCTTCTACCCCTGGAATTCTTGTCTTTAATATTACTGGATTTGGGAATTATGAAAAATTGAGCACACAGTGAATATTACTTCATTTTTATTGGGAAAATATATTCATGGTCTACATTTCACAAATTGCATCATACTCTGGAATAGCATGACTCTTTATTAAAATTCATAGTAACACAAAAGAAATTAGACCAAGCAGAAAAACAAAGTGGACGAAAACTTCACATTGCCTACACTATGATACAGAGCTCAACAGGCATCCTGTTGAATTGGTCCCTCAATATGTGTAATATGGACAAGAAAAGCAAATGGAGGCAGTGTGGTACAATGGACAAAGTACTATTCCTGAAAACAGAGTATCTCTGCTCAAATCTCTCCTTTAATATTTACTACATGTGTTCCCTTGGGTAACTTGCTTAACCTCTCTGGGCATCAGTTTCCTCATTTCTAAAATGAGCGAATTGGTCTATGTATTGTCTCTGAGTTTCTTTCCAGCTTTAGATCTATGATCCAATAAAGACAGATAACAAATTAGTTCAAGAAGTAAGTAGGATAAAGTTTAGGTATATTGTATTTGGGGAACTGGACAGTGCCTGCCAATGGAAGCATTGTATTAAATGTCTCTTCCAGCTCAAGATCTGTGATCCCAAACTAGTCACTAGTAAATAAAAAAAAAATTCCATAGAGAATCTCAACGTTAGTACAAGCAAGGAGAAATTCCTTCTCAAACATCCTCATAAAACATACACATAAAAATAAAGTTAGGATCACAAACATTCACCATTCGAAAGTAATTTACGATAATGGTTACTCAATTGAAGATTTCCTAGGTTAACAAGAAATTAAAACCCAAGATAAATGAGGGCACAAATAAATTCATCTAGAGACTCTCAATGAGTTTCAGTCTTTAGATGGGAATGAACTACTTCCCAGATTACAAAAAGAACTCAACCACAATCAGTGATTGTTGGAAAAATTATGGAGAAACTAGGTTCAAATGTCAGTGGCAGTCTGCTGACCTATCAGTCCAGTAGTTCTGTCAGAAAGTTTAATGAGATTTATTCTGACATGATTTGTTCTTAATGAACCCATGTTGGCTGGTTGTGATTAGTACTTCCCTTTCCAAGTGATCACAAAACAATTGGTTCATACTGTGTTACACACTATTGCCAGGAATTAAAAGTCAAGGTTAGCTGGTAGTTTTAAGAATCCTCCTTGCCCTTTTACAAAAACTTGAACAATTTTTGCCCTTAAGACCTCTATGAACTGCTGCAGAGCAAAGGAATAAAAACTAGAATGGTTTAAAGAATGACAACAACATTATAGATAAAAAGAACTTTGAAAGCCTTTAGAACTCTGTTCTGTACAATTAAACATGTCCAGAAGGCTAAAGAAGAAATAGGCCACTCACCTCCTGCCAGAGTGGTGATGAATTAAAATGCAGAAACACAAATAAATACATAGGCATGGTCCATATAGGAATTTATTTTACTATTGAGGGTTTTTTCATTGTTTTTCTGCTGTTTAGTGTGGGTGGGTGCAATAATAGAAAGGAGAGATTATAAATACACATAAAAATAAATAAATTTATTCAAATAAAAACCAATATTTGCTCATCTCCTACTGAGGCATGTCTCCCAGTCTCCATAATTTATTCAAAGTCTCAATTTCCTTTTAACCCATTTCATTCTCTCTTTTTCCAGCCTAAAGGTATTTTTCCTTGGCAGAGAAAACAGAAGCATATCAGAACTGAACACTGCCTTCTTTCCACTGTCCATTGTCAATATTTCATGCATCTCAAGAAAAATCTGACATGTTACCTCTTCACAGTTAAGGGCAAAGTAAGGGATTGTAGAATGAATACTGAATCTGTTGTTAGAAAAGGCCTGAATGTGAATCTTGCCTTTGAAGCTGACTGGCTTGGTGACTATGAGCAAATCAGCCAGTATTTCAGAACCTCAATTTCTTCCTCTGGGTAATCGGGAATTATTCCTGCAAAATCTACTTCACAGGGATATTGTAAGGATAAACAATTGGGTAATTTAAAGTGTCTGGCAAATCTTAATTCGATATCAGCTATTATTTTATTCCCCTTTACAGAGTTTTGATAATCCTTGTCTTTCCTAATATTTAGTCATTAACTTTATTTCAACCCGGGTTCTTAGTCTGTTTCCCTATTTAGCATAGGAACCTGACATTGTTCTTAAAGGTTCATAGCATCCTTTTGTATTTATCCTTAATCACCTGCCCTTGCTTTCTCCTTCTGTTCAAGTATTTTCTTAATCCAAATTGGTTGAAGGTTGTACATTATGGAACACAATGATTTCAGAAGAATTAAAACTACACATACTTCAAAGTCCAACGAAAAGATATATGAGGGTGCAAATATGCCAACATTTGTGATTCATATACAAGAAGTAGAATGAAAGATAGTATCAAGGATATGAATGAGTAGATGGGCAAATTTAAAATGTAGAATGAAAGGATAGACTGAGACATCATTACCCTCATCAGAAAAAGATAGGGGAAAAGAGGGAGATTTCCAACAGATTGGGTATATCCCCTAAGAAAAATTTCTTTGAATACATGTCAGGTGCCCCTCAGCTACAGTCCTGCTTATTATTTCTTATCACATCTCAAAGGTGATCCTAAATTCTCAATGGCTATGCCATGTTGAACATAGCCTCTGGTGATTCCTGTCAAACCAAGAGTTTCCTACATGAGCCAAGTCATGGGTTTTGTGATTGTCACCTTAGGGCCAGTCTAGCTAACTTCAGAGAAACCCATTTTCATGTTGGCTACAGAGTAGTGACTATTTTACTTGAAACAACTCACCTCCCCCCCGACAAAAAAAAAAGTGTCTCTGAAGGCATAGGAGAGCTGCAATCTACCTCTTTGGAGGGAGTACTCAGAGAGAAGAAATCACAAATTTTAGGAGACCTAAAGAATGGATACATTTTATAATATAAGGCATGAAAAGGTTGTGCTCTGCATCGACACAGGCAATACTTTTGCCAGTGAAGTTATGGATCAAAGTAAAAATAAAAGTGACAATATCAACTACCCAATTTGTATTGGGATTTAAGGTTTATCATATGAGTATACATATCATCTCATTTGAACCTCCCAACAACCTTAAGTATCTTTCCACACATCTTTTCCACTATTATTATTATTTATTACCTGCCACGTTTAGTCACATTTAGGCAACCAATAAACCTTCAATCAAAAGAGATGAAAACCTGTTCCCCTCCCATCTCACAGGCATACTAAGAAGATAAATCATACGAGGTCTGTAAAGCTTTGTAAAGAAAGTACTGTGGAAACACTGTGGCTTATGATATTGATTTTTAAATGTTTAAATAAAAGTTCCTTGCACATTATATTGCATGCAGGGAAGAGTTAGGAAGAAGGCAGAGAGAACAGGTAAGTCATAGAACCTGGCCTCTCAGAGAAGAACAAATAATAACTTCGAAATGAGTTTGGGCAATGTCTCTGGTGTTTCAGAGAGACACATCCTGTACTAAATATTTTGTTAGTTACAACAGGGGCCTAAAAAGCATCGTGATGCCAAGAAAGGCATTACAGTAGATGAATAATGAAGAAGTCCAAATGAATGGAACAATAGGTCTCTCTCGTACATGCTCCAGACTCACCCACTCAACCCTCCCTCCCCCATGCAATATTAATTGAAATTCACATCCTGGGATTCTCAGAGTCATATCAGAAGAGGCTGGTTGAGATGCTCACTGCTACAGGAAACAGCTTTTATTTTACTATCCCATTCTTAATCCTAAATATCTCAGGATACCATATTTCCTTAAACACTCACTAATAGAAATGGCCTTGGGAAAACAAGATTGATACTGAGATTTATCTGTGACCATAGATGAAGCCTACCTCAAGTAGCTGTGTTTAACATAGGTATCATGAGCTTCATACAATTTACTAAGGCTGTTCTTTGCCCTGTCCCACCCCCTATTCTACCTCTTCCTCCAGCATTCTGCTAGCTACTTACTTGTTTTGTCCCATCCTTCTTCCAATCCATTTCATGCTTTCTCTAGAGAGACTAGAAGAAAAAAGTTATGTTTGGGTGGGGAAATGAAAAAATGGTAGTGGCAGTCTGGGGCAGAATTAAGAAGTAACCACTTTCCATTCCAAGAAAATGAAATAGCAGTTTTTCCATGAAGTAACTGTGTGACCTTGGGCAAGAGTGGGTGGAGGGCTTGAGTTGGAGTCTTGAAGAGCTGAGTTGAAATTCCCTCTCAGAAAATTAACAGCTGTATAATTCTGGGGAAATCATGGAAATTCTATTAGCCTCATTTTCTTTATCTATAAAAAGAAATAGCTGGAGTAAAGTCTTTCTATCTCTAAACATATGTTCTCATATATTATATCTCTTTGAACAGGTACTTTAAAAAATTTCCAAGTTAAATGTAAAACTCCTATATAGTTAAATGATGAAGCACAGAAGCATTACAGATATTTTGAATTGCAAAAAAAAATCAGAGAACATAGAGTCAAAATATTCCATTTTATAAATAGAAAAATTGAGGCCAGGAGAGAAAAAATGTTTGTCTGTGGTTCATACAGCTGAGGGTGTGTGTGTGTGAAAGAAACTAGGACCCCAGTGATAGGATCGTAGATTCACAGATGGAAGAGAATTTAGAGTCCATTCAAGACAACTTCTTCACTTTACAGATGGAGAAACTGAGGCACTGAGAAGTTAAATGATTTGTCCATGGTCACACAGTCATCAAGCTTCTGAGGCAGTCTTCAAACTTACATATTCCTCATTCCTAGTCCAAAAGTCAATCTACTATACCCCTTAGCTGCCTTGAAATGACAGCAGAAACATAGGATAAATGTATTTAGAACTGGAAGGAAGCCTAGAGACTGTCAAGTCCAACTTGACTCGGATAGTGTTCTTTCCATTACATCAGAATCTCAGAAAGACAATCTAGTCCAGCCTTGACCACAACAAAAATCACTAAACACGTGATCAGGTAACTTGTGATTGAAGAATCTGAAGGAGAGGGAACCTACTGCCCCCTAAGGGAGCCCACTATCGGTCAGCCCCAATTGTTAGGCAGTCTTTATATCAAGCCTACACCTGCAATCTCTTCCCATTAAGGTCAAGGGAAAAAAACACTGATCCTGCTTCCACCTACAGTTTTAAATACTTGAAAACAGCTATCAGGTTTCCATCTTTTCTTCTTTCAATGAAACATTGCTTGTTCTTACAATCAGTTTCCATATGGCATGGGCTCAAGGTCATGCACTATCCTGGTTACCCTCTTCTGGCCTTCTCCAATTTATTACCATCTTTCCTCATCTGTAGTTCCCACATCTGACTCAATATTCCAAATATTATCTAAACAGCACATAGTACAATAGGATTATCATTTCTCCAATTCTAACCATTTTGCATCTAGTGATGATGCTAAAGATATTAGCCTCTTTATCTATTGTTGCCTCAGAGATTTCAGTCCACTGAAATTCATAGATCTTTTTGTTCCAGAGAAATTTCTGTCCATTCCTACTTTCATCATGTGGCAGTGAGGTCTTCTTTTTTTTAACCTTTAGCTCTATTATATTTCTTCTATTTAGAGTCAAACCTAAGTTCTGGCCTGTCAAGATCTTTTTGGTCTTGACTCTAGCACCCAATGCATTAGTTATTCTCTCCTAGCTTTGTGTCATCTATGCATATATCCAAATCATTGACAAAAATGGCAAATAGATCCCTAGGAAGCACCATCAAAGAGCTTTTTTCAATATATCAAACCATTCTTACTCCTTGTCTCTGACCTTGCAACTATTTCTGAATTAAAATGTGTGTGTGCATGCGTGCACGTGTGTAAATCACCTAGATCATAACTTTCTATTACATACAGAGGGATAACAAAAGACTTTACCACATGTTTTTAAAAAATTAGTAAAGGGGCATCTAGGTGGCACAGTGAATAGAGCACTGGCCCTGGAGTTAGGAGGATCTGAGTTCAAATCTGGCCTCAGACTCTTGTCACTTACTAGCTATGTGACCTTGGGCAAGTCACTTAACCCCAATTTTCCTACCTTCCCCCCTCCAAAAAGACAAAAAATTATAAACTGTATCTTCAACATCCCCCTTGTCTTCTAATTTAGTACCATAATCAAAGAATTAAATGGATTAGTTTGGCATGAGCTGTTCTTGGTGAAGTCATGATGGCTCTTAGTGATCACTGTTCCTCTTTCTTGATACTCAATAACCAACCCTTTAATAATGTGTTCTAGAATTTTGGCAGGACCCTAAGTCAAGCTGATTGGCTTACAGTTCAAAAATTGTCAAAAATCGCCCTTTATAATATTTTATGATAGGTTGTCTCAAGAGTCAGCATTTCTGTTCATCCATTTTTTAGTCACATCTGACTCTTTGTGACCCCATTCAGGGTTTTATTGGCAAAGATATTGGCAAAGATGTCCTGCTCCAGCAAGAGACAGTGTAACCCTATGAAGAGGATACCCATTCTATAGTCCAAGACTCCAATAAATGAGTGTTTCTAACACTATCTGTGAGACCTTTGGCAAGTCATTTAACCCCTCTGGGCCTCAGTTTCCTCACATGTAAAAGAGGGAATTAGAAGCCTTTTTAAGTCCCTTCTAGGTCTAGATTTGTGGTCTACAAAATCAGAGGATTCAACTAGATGCTCCCTAAGGTACTCTCCTACTTTAAAATTTTATCATTTCCAGGTACCAGAAGCAGAATAGACCACAAAAGGGTCCCACAAAAGAGAAGCTGCTTTGCTCCACCTTCCCCAAGGTTCTCACACACAGCATCCCTAAAACTGCTTGTGGTACCATCCTTCCCTTTTCAATGGCTGCTTCCACACTGCATGCCAGAAGCTAGAGCCCTCCCAGGACCGATGATGCTGGATCAGTCTCTACTGCCTTGAGACTTTAACTTTAGTGCATTTGTTGGGCTCTCCCAACTCTAGAGAATCAGTGTCTACAATATCCATGAATGGAAAATCTTAATGTACTTGTAAGGAGGACTTCTAATACAGAGATGTCAGCACACGTTTATAAAGGTATGTGTTAAGGTTTGATTACCAAGTCATAGAACAGCCTGTCTGTCACTCACCTATCTTAAGAGCATATCACTTACACCTACACATGCATTGTTCATTCAATCAATTTATTCATCAAAAAGTACTTCTGATCTTCTCCAGGCTACACAATCCCAGTTCCTCAAGTCAGCCTTCATCTGGTGAGAGGCTCGAGTTGGTGCCCCATAATAGTTAGCATTTAAGTAGATCTTTAAGGTTTGCAAAGCATTTTGTAAATATTATCCATTTTATTCTCATAACTTTGGGAAGTAGGTGTTATTATTATCTCCATTTTATAGACGAGGAAGCCAAGATACAGAGAAATTGAGTGACTTATTCAAGGTCACTCACATAACTTAGTAAGTAGACTTGAATTTAGGCCTTCCTGACTCTGGGTCCCCTTCTCTATATTCACTGTGCTACATAGTTAGTTGCCTCTATCAATTTTGATATGAGGCGGAGACAAGATGGCAGAGTAGAAACAGCTCGTCCAAGCCTCTCTGCCCCCAGATTCTCCACAAACTATGTAAAAAAGGACTCTGAACAACTTCTGGAGCCCCAGCACCCACAGAACGACACAGAGAAGCTAACCTCCCGCTGAGGACAGCCCAGCAGCCCTGCAGGAAGGACCAGTGCAGCGGTCTGGGAGCCGGCACCGCGCAGAGAGCAGGAGCGGAGCCGAGCTGAGCCCAGGTCCGCGTGAGCTGAGGTTTTAGCCCCAGGGCGGCAGGGCCAGCAGCCAGCTGGAGGAACCCCAGAACACCAGGAGCAGTGGCGACTCCAGAATTATCAACATAGACATGCCTAGGACAAAGTAAGAGGTTAGTGTCCTATGGACTTTGGGACCTGTATTTGGGGAATGCGTCAGCTCCCTCCCCTGGGGGCTAGAAGCCGCTGAGGAGACACGCCATTTTGTAGTTTTCATAGGCATTTCCGGCTCCCAGCCTACAAATCGTGGGGAGATCCAGCGATCAGTCTTGGGGGGTAATCGCTCTTGCTTTAACCTCCCTGGATCTGGATTGTGATCTAGGGTGGAAGTTGTGGGTGGGTTTACAGCTTGCCAGAAACGGAAGTTGCCCCCCACACGTTCGGGACGAAAATTCCTCTATCTGGCCTTAAAGCCATAGTGTGGCAACAAGCCCAAAAGTCAAGCAATTAAGTGGCAACATGCCAAGGCAAAGGAAACAGAAAAATGCAACCCTAGACTCCTATTTTGGGGGCATAGAGCGGGAAAAGGACTGTGAGGTCAGAAGTCCTGCTCCAAAAGCCCCAGGGGAAAACATGAGCGGGTTGCAGGCCATAGAGGACCTTAAGAAGGACTTTAAAAATCAAATAAGAGAAGTGGAGGAAAAATTGGAAAGAGAAATGAGAAGGATGCAGGAAAAGTATGAAATGAGGGTCAACAGCCTGACTGAGGAAAACAACACCTTAAAAAATAGACTAACTCAAATGGCAAAGGAGGCCCAAAAGGGCAATGAGGAGAAGAATGCCTTAAAAAGTCGAATTTGCCAGATGGGAAAAAGAATCTCAAAAGTTCACTGAGGAGATTCATTCCTTCAGAGTTAGACTGGAGCAAATGGAAGCTAGTGACTTTATGAGAAATCAAGATGCTGTTAAGCAGATCCAAACAAATGAAAGATTAGAAGGCAATGTGAAATATCTCATGGGAAAAACCACTGACCTGGAAAATAGATCCAGGAGAGACAATTTAAAAATTATTGGACTACCTGAAAGCCATGATCAAGGAAAGAACCTAGAAATCACCCTTCAAGAAATTCTCAAGGAAAACTGCCCTGATAACCAGAGGGCAAAATAGAGGTTGAAAGAATCCACCGATCACCTCCTGAAAAATATCCCAAAAAGAAAACTCCCAGAAATATTATAGCCAGGTTCCAGAATCCCCAGATCAAGGAGAAAATACTACAAGCAACCAGGAAGAAACAATTTCAATATTGTGGAAACACAATCAGAATAGCCCAGGACCTGGCAGCTTCTACACTGAGGGATCGAAGGGCATGGAATATGATATTCCAGAGGGCAAAAGAACTGGGAATAAACCCAAGGGTCACCTACCCAGCAAAACTGAGTATTTTGTTTCAGGGGAAAATATGGTCATTCAGTGGAATAGAGGACTTTCAAGCATTCTTGAGGAAAAAACCAGAATTGAATAGAAAATTTGACATCCAGACACAAGAAGGAAGAGATGCCTGAGAAGGTAATCAGGGAAAAGAAATCAAAAGGAACTTATCAAAGTTGAACTATTTACATTCCTATATGGAAAAGCAATAACTGTGACTGATGATATCTTTCTCACTATGAAAATAATGGAAGAAGGGGGTGTGGTCATATGAATACATATGTGAATGTGTGTGTATATGGTTACAGTTATATATGGATAGAGGGCATAGGTTGAATTTGTTGGGAAGGGAGAATACTCAAGGGATGAAATTATGAGGTGAGAGAGGAAAGTGGCAAGAGGAGATGGGGAGAGACAGGGTAGGGTAAACTATCTCATGTAGGGGAAGTGGGTAAAGGAAGGGGAGAATAAGGAAGGCAAAAGGCAAAACCACATTCACATTGAATTTGGTTCAGGGAGAAAATGACATACATACTAAATGGGATATCTCAACCTGCAGCAGGATAGGGGAAGGGGGATGAGAGGAGGGATGATGGATGGGAGGGCATCCTTGGGGTGAGGGGAGGTTGGAAGTACCCACTATAGAAGAGGGACAGGATCATGTAGGGAATGGACCAGGTGGGGGTGGGATGAGTGGGAGGGAATTATAAGCAGCCTTGTACAATATATCTACTATGATAATGTTTTGCATAGCTAGACATGTACAACATATACTGAATTACTTATATCCCAAGAAGGAATGGGTGACAAGGGAGGAAGGAAATGGATCTGAAATTCGAGGTCGTAACATTAAATGTTTCAAATATATATATAAATACTATTATTAATACTCTTTTGCCTATAATTGGGAGATAAGATGTGCAGGCATTGGGACACAAAGATTCATCTTCCTCTAATGGAAAAGTCGATGGGGGTATGGGAGAAGGTATGGGAGGGAGCAGATTGGAGGAAGCGATATCTTGTGGGATTACTATTCTGGGAGGTTGGGTAGGGGAATAATGGGGGGGAAATGATTGTAACTCAAAATCTGGCGGAAATGAATGATGTAAAACAGAAGTTAATAAAGTATTTGATTAAAAAAAATTAAAATAAAAAAATGCCCCTCCCCCCCAAAAAATTTTGATATGAAAATAGCTGAAGAAACTAGCTTAGAGAAGGAAAAATCCAAGGGTAACACAATAACTGTCTTGAAGAAATAAAAGGCAGTCATGTGGGGAAAGAACTATCATAGGGCCATAAGAATAGAGCTGGAAGGTAGCTGAGAGGTCATCTGGGACAACCTTCTCATTTTAAATATAAGGAAACTTTGGCCAAATGTAATGAAGTGTCTTGCTTGAGGTCACAGATATAACAAGTGGTATATTCAAACTCAGATCCTGTGACTTTAGGTAGAGATGTCTTTCCAATGTACCATCCTGCTTAACTTCATCATTCTGTTAGTCCCCAAGACAGAAATAGGAGCAGAATTTGAAGAAAAGCAAAGAATCTAATTTCATTTTTTATATAAGGAAAACTTTGGGAAATGGACTCTTTTAGGAAGTAGTGGGTTGCCTATCACTGAAGGTCTTTAAACCAAGGTTGGGTGATGAATTATCAGATATGTTGCAGATGAAATTCTTACTCAGTTATGGATTGGCTGCCAAGGTCCTTTCCAACTCTAAATTCTGTGATCTACATTGAGTTACAGCACTGTGCTACTCCTTAATCCTAACCCCTCCTCCCCCCCCCCACCCCCGGCAAAAATCTTTCTGACAGTGATGGAGTGGACAATTCTAAAAAATGATTCTGAGGAATCTGATAGGATTGGACTCTTAAATCCCTAAAGAAGTTAGGACCAGTACTGAACAACTTTATTTACATATTTATAAATATTTATTTACATATTTACAAATAAACTGTAAATGTATGCATGTGTATATACAGAGGGAAAGAGATAAATATATGTGTGTACGTGCATATAAATATACAAATGCATACATATGTGCATATATCTACATAATTGCATATTGTGTTATGGCTCTCTTGGATCAGTAATAATAACCCTCCCTGAGCCATCCATTCTGAGACCATTTGGCCTCAGCATTGTCTCTCAAAAAGACCATCCTATTCTTACTTCTGTGTGTCTTCATTCTCTTCTCTGTTTAGGTTTGTCTTCTCTCCTCCGCTCGGATAAGTATTAGAAGCCACCTTATGAGTGATAGCTTTTTTAAAAGATATCTATGGTGGGCTTTTTGAATATAGTGTCAATTTTATCATGTAGCATAATTTTAAAAAATCTAACATTTAAGCCCGTCATTTTATAACATTTCTGTCACTTTCCAGGAGAATGTATGCACTTTGAGGGTAGAGACTGTCATGTATGTAAGGATGGATGGATGGATGGATGGATGGATGGATGGATGTGTGTGTAATTTATTTACTTATGCCCCCCCCCCTTTTTAATGCCTGGCACGTAGTAGGCACTGAATACATAATTTTTCACTGGTCGATTCCCTTCATGGCATTATGTCCAGATAAATGGAAATTGTAGAGAAATCAATAGAGTTTCATGGTGGACGGAATAGTGACTGCCTCTTTTCCCATTTCAGCAAAACCTTCACTAACAAAGATGATTTCCAACAACATGCTTCTTTGTCAAAAAATTCATTACCCAAGATAGAAATAATGTAGGAGGCAGAAGGATAGGTTGCAAAATGTCAAAAAAAAAAGGGGGCGAATTACAATATGAAAAGATCACTAAATACTAACTAAAATAATGCTCAAATGCCTTAAGAATCATAAAACATGCATCTGGGAAGCTGGGGGTAGAGGGAGATGAAGGGAACAGTTGGGCTAATGTTAAGGGAGATGGGAATAGATGCTTTTAGGAGAGGTGGGGGGAGGGGAGCAGCACCTATATTTGGAGAAGCAGGGGACCTTTAGCAGGAACTGTGCTACAACAGAATGAGCTCCAAGTCTTGAAAAAAAGTTAGACACAGACTCTTCTGTACTCAGCAGTTTCTGGGCACAACTCCCTATCCCTAAAGTAGATGACCATCTGAAGGAAGAATGAGGCTCCCTTCTAAAAAAAACAAAAAGTTCAAACTAGATTTGGCTTCATGAGATCAATCTGATATTAAGCCTATTATTCTATGAGGAGCCCATCGGACCCCTAAAAAAATGCCCCCAAAGCAGGCAAGCGAATGAATAATCCTCGGCCGGCTTTCTGGTGCCTGAAATCCCTTTTAATGATGGGAAAATAAAAACATTAATTCCAGAATTAGAACTAAAAGGCTTAAAATACAAATAGTGGTTGAGGTAAGTGCTGTCAGAAACTCATGCATATTAACAACAGGTCAATCAGCAAGCAGAAAGGATGATGTCAGAAGCTTCTTGCTAGAGCGAAGGAAACAATGAGGTTCTAGGTCAATGCCAAGTGCCTGAATTAAGAGGGGTGACCATAGAAAGGTAAAAGATGCACAAGAATAAGAAGCTTGTAAGACTTCACCTTTTTTGTCCGGGGTCAGCTTTCTATGCCCTGCAGCAGTGCTGGGCAAAACAGTGTCACACTGTGGATTGAGAGATGGCCACAGAAAGACATGGGTACAAGTCCCATCTCTGAGACACATTGGCTGTGTAACCCTGGAGAGTCTGCTTAAGGTCTCACTGACCCAGGGCAGAGGTTTAAAATAGGACATTACCTAGGTACTGTTTGGCTTTAATAGGGGAATTTCTTTACCAGGAGAGCATTACACAGATGAAATCATAGGCCAACTAATTAAAAAAAAATCTGGGCAAATAAAACTGCACCCAGGGGCATTTGTTTTTCTTATGCCATGTTGAGAAATGGAGGCAGTCAGACTTCATATACATTTGGGTGGTTTTTCCTTTTTAAAATGAATTCCAAATTTTTAAAATATATTCTTTATTAGCGGAAGATTCATTAATCCATGTAGTCAAGAGAGACTGAATAAAGGAAATGGGACCTTAGGAACGGTTTTTATGAAGGACACTTGGCACATTGAGGAGGAAAGGAATGACTTTAGAAGACAGAAAAACAAGATGTCGAGACAAATTAGGGATAAGCTAGGAAATAAGGGGAAATAAGGGACCTGGGATCCTGTAGGGGAGTCTGTCTGCAGGGAGAGGTTGAAGTATCTTGCTCCCAAATGGAAAAGATTAATTGTATATTTTCTCCCTTCTAAAAGCATTTTGTTGGGGGTGGCTAGGTGAATAGAGTGAATAGAGCACTAGCCCTGGAGTCAGGGAGATCTGAATTCAAATTTGGCCTCAGACACCTAACACTTACTAGCTGTGTGACCTTGGGCAAGTCACTTAGCCCCAGTTGCTCTGCCTTGCCCCCTGCAAAACCAATAATGATGATGATGATGATGATGATAATAATAATAATAATAAACAAGCATTTTGTCCTTTTTGACTTATCTCCTTCTTCCCTTATCATAGTAATCCCCTATTGGCCTCCATTAGACTATAAGCTAGTTGAGGTGAGAGTTTGTGTCTGTGCTGTCTTTGTACCCTCAACACCTTACACAAAGACTGCATACTGCATAAATTCAATACTGCATAAATATTTCTTTCCTGAATAGCAAGACTTGAAATTCAGGTGGAAGGAAGAAATGAATAATGTATTAAGCACCTACTATGTGCCAGGCAGTATGCTAGTTTACAAATATGGCTTCATTTAATTTTTAGAACAACCCTGAGATGTTTCCTTATTTTACAGTTGAGGAAACTTAGGCAAAGGTTAAATGACTTGCTCAAGGTCACACAGATAGTAAGTGTCCGAGGCAAAAACTGAACTCACATCTTCTTGATCCCAATGCTCTCTCCATAGTGCATCCTACCTGTCTCTAGATGCTATTTTATTCATTCATTCAACAAGTATTTAATGAGCATCTGTTTTTTACACAGCATTATATGCACTAGGGCCCCTGGGAGACATAAATAGATGTAAGAAAGTATCTCTGAACTCAAGGAGCTTAAACTCTAGTTTCAAACAAGACACATTAACATACCATAGTTAAGTAACAATACATTGATTTGTCAGAACAAATGGTACACACACATATAGATACACATATGTATGTTTCTGTATATCTGTATGTGTATCTGTATATGTATGTTACGTGTCTATGTGTATTGTGTCTGTGTATATGTTATATGTATGTATGTGTATATTGCACACATACATATACACGCATACATACACCCCCCATACTATATATATACATATATACATATACACACACATGCATGCATGCAAATATATAATGTTAGAAGAATGAGAAGAAATCATTTGTGGCTAGAGAAAGAAGCAAGGCAAAAATCTGGATGCCTGAAGGTAAGGAAGAAGGGAATCTGAGGTAGACCAAGGAAGGCCCCCAGGCAGTGGGAACAAAGAGCTGGAGTCAGTTTCAGTGAAAGTAAGGGGAAAGATTTTACTCAAAGTCCCTGCCCTCATTAGATGGTAGACTGAGTGAGAGCTTTTGCTTTTAGCTATGTGATCCTGGGCAAGGGACTTAATCTGTCAGCGTGCCTAGGCAATGCTCTCAGACCATAAATTGTCTTTCTTCCTTGGTAGAGGGACTTTCTCCACCTAAGATTCTTTATACCAATGAAATCTCAGGTCAGAACGAAAGCCCTCATTTTATTTCTATAAATGCAATAACCACAATTGTTTCTCTATTAAATTAAGGCCAGTTTATTTGTTTATTGAGAGTCTACTCTGTATAAGGTGTTAGGTGCTGGGAGAGACAGAAAGAACAAACAGTACTAATCCATGCCCTTGGGAATTTACCAATTGTCCTTCATCCCAAATCCCTCCCTAATCCATCCTTTAAGTGGCTGCCAGATTAATTATCATGTATATCTCAGTATCTTGTTGGTACAGTGGATAGATCATTGGGATTGAAGTCAAAGAATATCTGAGTTCAGATCTAACCTCAGAGACTTAACTAGCTGTGTGACCCTGGGCAAGTCACTTAAACCCTCTTTGCCTCAGTTACTCTTCAATAAAAAGGGTGAAACATTGGAGAAGGAAATGGCAAACCAGATTTTGTCCATGGGGTCACATAGAATCAAACAAGACTGAGTGACTGAACAATAATACCAATTCTTATCAAACCATTTCATTGCTCAGAAACCTTTGCTGGCTCCCCACTATCTATCAAAGGAAAGCCTGGAATTCAAGGGCTTCCACCATCATTTCTGGGCCTTATGAAAGAGAGGATCAAATGCCTCGGTCCTGCCATAGGATTTTCCCTAGTGGACTCTTATTATTTTCCAAATTTATCCATTTTATTTTCTTTTTCCAATCTCCCAGACATATCATTCTACAAGCTCTGACCCTGCTCTTGATGACCCACACCTATGATCAGAATCCTGGACCACAGAGATTTGCTGCCTCCTTGTTTACCTCCTGGGAGGCTCTCTACCAGTCTGGAGTGAAATTTTTCTGCGTTATCCATTGCTCCTGGTGAAGATTCTTTTTTTCCCCCGCTGCACTCCTTTTTTAACCTAAAACCTTGGTGTAAGAAAGTTTATTTTTTCCCAAACCTTATTTTCAAATAGTTCCAGGCTATCTATCTATCCTTATCTATTCCTTGTATCATATGCTACATTACATCGACTTTTTGCCATTCCTTAACATAGTCTGTATTTTCCTGTCCTCATTCATATTATTCTCTGCTTCTGGAAGGATCCTCCTCCATCTCATACCCTCCCCCCTTGTTGACATCCCAGCTACTCTTGAAAACATAGCTAAAATTCTTTCTCTACTATGTTTCCATGATCACCCCAGCCACTTTTTTGTACCTTCTTGGAATTTTCATAGCTATCTGCATCTCTTTTATAAGCACTATGCCATTCAATGCAATTTTATATCAGTTATAATATATAATAATATAATATATAATAATATATAACATATCAGTGTGTGTATGTTATATGTCTTCTATCAAGCTTGGAGCAGTTAAGTGTCAGAGGGGATAGAGAGCTGACCCTAGAATCAGGAAGACTCTTCATGAGTTCAAATCTGAACACTTAATAGCTGTGTGATCCTAAGCAAGTCAGCCCCAGTTGCCTCGGTATGCTCACCTGTAAAATGAGCTGGGAAAGGAAATGGCTTATCGCCTTACTATCTTTGCCAAGAAAACCCCAAATGTGGTTAAGAAGAGTCAGACACAACTGAAAAGGACTTAACCAGAGCAACATTAGGCTACTGGCAAGGGTACTGTCTTCTCCATCATTGTATCTCTTCTGAATCTAGCACAGAGGAGTTGATTAATCAGTGTTTGCTAGATGGATAGATGGAACTGAATTTGTAGGGTAAGCCAAATTCTGAAAGGCTTTGAATGACAAATTAGGGGGTTTAACTTAACCTTGATTTTAAGTTTAGACAACAGCCCTGGCATAGGCCGTACTGCGGAAAAAGCTTGTGAGAGTTTTCAGAAAGGAAGCATGGTAATGAAATCAGTACATAAATAAGATGGATATGACAGCAAGGATCATTATCCCCATTTAACAGATGGGAAGCTGAGATGCAAAAGGGGAGAGTGTCTTGTCCAATGATGGCACAAAGAATGAAGAGGTAAATCCTGAATACTACTTCTCTGCTCTCGAAACCACCCCCCTCACAGGCTAAGGAGAAAATGCTTCCCAAAGGAACATTTCCCAGACCCTCCCAGGTCACTACATTAAGTGGCAGAGACACTTCTACTACTCCCCTGGAGGGTATTCTCTGAGCTAAATGGCCTCCCCATTAGGAATATTTTTATTTTCCTGATACAAAGCCCAGAGATATTTACACTCAGCATATAAAGTAGATAATAAAATGGTAAACAAGCCAAACCCCACTAACCACTAAATGACCAGGAACATCCCCCAAACAAGGCCATCCCTTTTGTGCTTCGCTGTTGGTTCATGGGTTTGTTGGGTGCATTATTTCTCCTTATTTCCCCCCTTTTTTGCTGCTGCTGTTGTTTAAATAAGTGCCCATATTGCTTTTCTGCTCTGCCTCCCCCAGTCTGTGGCTGGGAAAATCAAAAGGCCACCTCTGAGCACCTCCATCAATCGACAAACAGAGAAGAGAAATGCTATCACCCAAGCAATGCCAGGGGCAATGTATGGTATTTGTAGGTTGAAGGTCCCTGAGATGAACTGAGAGTTATGGGCAGCCCAGAACTTCATGCAGTCCTGGGTCTTTCTCCAGAGAGGACAGCACTGTCTCCTCATCCCCAATAAGCTCTTCTTCATTCCTATGATAATATAATGTAATAAAAATACTCTGTGCACATCATAGCACTATGTACATGTTAGTGAGGGGTAATAGCAAGGGCCACACCTCCAAGATTAGGTCAATTCAGCTCAGCACTGTATGAGACACCCTCATCTAATCACTTAGGGGTAGAGGCAGTACTGACCTTTACCACCTTACAGGTCAACTGAAGAGTCCCTACATCTCAGGTCAAGGGCACAGGCAAATCTAGTACAAGGGGCCTGTCTTTAAGGCTCAGGACACTGTGTAGTAGCTAGATATAAAATTGTAACATTTACCAAGTGTCTTATCACCACCCTATGAGGTGGGGGTTCTTTTTTTTTTTTAACAGATTTTATAGATGAGGAAACTGAGGCTGAAATATGTTAAGTGACTTGAGGAGGGTCACACAAATATTGGGTGACTGAAGGTTTTGAAGTATCTTCTTATCTTATGAAATATCATCCTATCTTGTAATAAAAATCATAGCTTTTCTGATGTAGAGGTGTCACAAACAGCAAAATATTCAAGTGGTACCTTTTTGTGGTACAAATTAAAGGACTTAGGGCAGATGCCCATTGTTTGAGGAATGGCTGAACAAATTATATTATAAAAATCTACTGGAACATTACTGGATTTTGAAGAAAGATGATTATGAACAATTTAGAGAAACTTGGGAAGATATATGAATCAATGCAGAGTAATTCATTAGAACAATATGCACGATAGTAAAAGGAAACCCAAATCTGAATATTAGAGTAAATGATTTTGTTCCTGACAACAGAAGACAAAATGAACCTCCTTACTGTAGGCAGAGAGGTGGGGGTTTCCAGGTTTAGAATGTTACATACCCTGTCAGATGTGGCCAGTGTCAGTGGTTTTCCTTAATTGTTTTTCATTGTGACAAAGAAATGGGAAGAGGAGGAAAGGTCAAAAAATGACTGATATTTTAAAGTTATCAATAAAACATTTTTAAATAGAAGGGCATTGGCAAGAGTTATTTGGACATATTAAAGTCATTTTCCCTATCACACAAATGGGAAAAGCAAGGTTCAGATGAATAAGTGCATGACTCCATGAAAAATAGTAGCAAATGTAGTCTCAGACCTCTGCCCAAACCACTTCCCTTGACCTATCCTGCCACACCAAATAGTCTGGTATCACTGTCGGTGATTAGCATGACCTTATAGCCTACATAATACATAGTGGCTCCCACCAGCCAATTTAGTTTCGACAAATGACCCAATTTATTAGGTGCAGATCATACATCCACAGGGCTATATGAATTACTGGTAGAAATTCATCAGCCACCAGGGAGTGCATAGATCATAATATGATGAACTGGGGCCCTAGTAACTACAATAAGAACCCTGACATGCTCTCTTTGGTCATATTTATTCGAAGGTTATTATCGTTTTCATGGCAATAAAATAATAATTACACACTGCAAGAGAGTTTGCAGATCCTAAACAAGATGGCTGGCATGTGGATCAGTGGTCAAACTGTATAGGGTTTTGTTTTTTTTTAATTATCCTTGTTAATGTACCCAGCAGTTGTTGAACAATGAGCAAACCCAGGAAACAGAATAAATGAACAAAAAAAAATAGCTTGTGCGGAGAGATACATAAGGTCAAGTTAGCTAAACCGCATGTGTGTGTTTTTCAGAAACATGGAGTCACACCTAATTGCTGCTAGGTATTGGAGTATTGATTCACTTCAGGAAAATACTATAGAACATATCACTGTAGAAAAGAAAGCTGAGAGGTGAGAGAGAAATATTCAAGAAAATAGAGAAAATCAAAGAGAAGCAGTTTTCAAAGTTAGAATGGTGATCTACATACAGAGTGCAATCAACAAAGTTTTCTCAGGATCATGACTTCATATATAAAAATCATAAAAGTAGGGGCGGCTAGGTGGCACAGTGAATAGAGCGCCGGCCCTGGAGTCAGAAGGACCTGAGTTCGGATCCGGCCTCAGACACTTAACCCACACAAACAAAAACCTAGCCATGTGACCTTGGGCAAGTTACTTAACCCCAATTGCCCTAAAGGGGCGGCTAGGTGGTGCAGTAAATAAGAGCCACCGGCCTCGGAGTTGGGATGACCCGAGATCAAATCCGGCCTCAGAAAATGAGCACTCACACATAAATAATGACTAGCCGTGTAACCTTGAGCAAGTTACTTAACCCCAATTGCTTTAAAAAAAAAATCATAAAAGTAAAAACCCCAAGCAGTTAGTTGCTCTGAATTTGATTTTCTAGGAAAAATGACTTATTTAAATCAAGACTACTGTCTAAGCAAAAAAACAGCTTCAGCAACAAAATCTCTTTTGGGGGCTCCATTCCCTGGCCTTTCCAGGCAGGTTTGATCAGATCCTGGAAAATTCTGAAAATGTCTACTAAATAGATTATTCATAAGTAACCTAAGAAAGAATGTAGTGATCATTAGGTGGCAAGATAAATTCACTAAAAGTAAATGAATAACTTCATTTCTTTTTTAACATTGTTAAGATGTTCCTATACAGGGGAAAGCTATTGAAAGTGACACACTTGGATATTAGGGGCATTTGACAAAGTATGATACCCTTGTGGACAAGAAGAACTCTGAGACTGACAAAAATTCTGTTAGAAGGATTTAAATTGCCAGAATAATAAGACACAAAGAATGTTACCTAGACTGAACTCATCACGCTTCCCCACAAACCTACTCCTTCTGACTTCTGAGGTTTTATTAATGGCATTGCAAATCTACCAGTCACCATTCATTCTCCTGACACAATAGTACAAGCACTAGATCTGAAGTCAAAAGACCTGGGTTTGAATTCTAGTTAGAGCACCTTACCTCTGTGACTTGGAGAAAGTTGCTGAACCTTTTGCGACATCAAATGCCTCATTTGTGTAAAAAAAAGGGTGGAGGAGCTTGAAGAACTAGTTAACTTTTTACTTTTAAACTCTCTTTAGAGTTAGCTATATGCCACAGTGAATGGAGAGCAGGGCCTGCGGTCAAAAAGAACAGGAAAGTCAAGCCTGGCCTTAGACCCTTATTAGCTGTGTGACCCTGGGCAAGTCACTTACCCCTTTTTGCCCCACTTTCCTCAACTGTAAAACAAGCTGGAGAAATAAATGGCAAACTTCTCTAGTATCTCTGCCAAGTAAATCCCCAAATCACGAACAGTTGGACATGACTGAAATAACTGAACCCCAACATTAAAGTCACTTTCAGCTCTATATCTGTCATTCGGTCTTCCTTCTAAAACAATTTTCAACCAACATTTCATTATTTGCTGAAAACTCATGATCCTGAATGCTCAGTGTCTCTTCCATGCAATCCTTCTCCATTCTGTGCCTTGCAACCCTACTCCAATCCTTAGCATCTCTCACAGATTATTACATTACCTCCTAATCAGCTGCCCTGCCTCCAGGTTCTCTCCTACCTCATATCCCCTATTCATCTTAGACATCATAACAAGGTTAATTTTCTCCAAACATATGTCTTGCATTATGTTCTGCCACTTATTATTCATTATAAATAACTGTGTAGCCTCTGATTACCTGTGATTCTATAATACTGAGTCTCTTCCCCTTTCTGGACCTTAGCTACAGGAGGGGAGGATTGGATTATATATGAATGGGAAGGTGCATTCCAGCCCTAAAGTTCTATGATTCTCAGATTTAATGATTCCAGTAGAATTTAGGGACTCTTAATTTAATACCTGTATGGCCTCTCTCCCACCAAATTTCCACTCACTAATTACTATAGCATGTGATGAGAATAAGAAAAAGAAAGAGAGACAAGCAGATGAGAGGAGAAAAAGAATTTAATGTGATGGCTGAATTCCATGATCCACAAATGATTTAAAGTTGTAGTAATTCCTGAGGATTCAGTTGAGGCTGAATTCACAAGACAGATATATTCAGCAAATTTTCTTCTAGATTTAAAACCAAGAGAACTCCCAGACTTCAACACACACCACATGGCAATCCAACCTTCTGAAATAGCTACAGTGCTCCAAAGTTCCTAGTAATCACCTTTACAATGTACCTGTGAGAATGTAAAACTGCCAGGCGACCAGGTGATTTACATGGTGACCTGCAAATGAAAGCAGATTTTGCATTTATATTGGGAAAAATCCATTAACCAGATAATTTACATTTCCCTCTCAAATCTCCCTCTGGTCCGAACATTCCAAGTTGTTGTCAGTGTCCAACCTTATGAAGAACATTAACTCTCACCACCATCTCTATAATCATTCATCAAGATGGTTATATTAAAAGGATAGAGTTGAATTTGCTCTGAGCATGTGAAAAGGACATTATTCTAGACCTGCTTTCATTAGCCAACTAAACATGAGAATGCAAAGGAATGAACAATGGTGACATTGGTCTGTCACTCTAGTCATTGATTGAAATATGAACATACACAGAAAGTTCTAAGCCCTGTGTTCTCTGCATAGGTTCATCATGTTGTTTCTAAATCTTTGCCAAATGAGATCCTGAGATCTTCCAGAGGTGTTTCTAGTATCTGATGAGTTAGTCACCATTTATGTTTTACCATTCCAAAGCATTAGAAAATAGCTCATGACATAGGATGACTCTAGAGTTGCCAGAATCTGGACATGTGCAATGACAGCCTGTCATTTGGATATATGCATACTCTATGTGTCATGGGAATTTCAGAGATAACTGAGAAACTGAATCTAGTCTGAGAAACTGCTCTTGGGAACATTATATACTCTAGGGGTCTCATACTCTTCTTTCATGTTTGTTTTTAGTTTATAACATTAATCTTGTTGCATCACTACTATTTACCATAAAGCTGTATTTCCCTTCATGAAGACTTGTTTACCCAGTTATATATTTGTCTGAATCAAGGGACAAAGAACTATATAATCTGAATCAAGGGACAAAGAACTATATAATCTGGCTTTGAACACAGCAAGCAGCCCAACTGGTTCATGGTTTTAGATATGAAATAATGTATCTAATACCGGTGTTCTTGCCCTGGGTTTTATGAATTTCTTTTTTAAAATGTTTTAGTAAATGTATTTCAATAATTTGTTTCCTTTGTAATCTGATTTATTTATTTATTTTTGCATTTAAAAACACGATTCTGAGGAGGAGTCCATAGGCCTCAACAGATGGCCAAAGGCATCCATGATTCAAAAAGATTAAGGGCCCTTGCTCTCATATCTATTCAAGTCTTATACTGTGGAAACCAGAATCCATTGCTAATGGTATATAAATAGTTCATTCAATATATGAGGATGAAGATATGGGCAAATCAACACATTTTTTCCAGGCTTTGGATGGTAAAGTGGGATAACATGCTTTAAATATAAGAAGTACTATTTCTCCAAGCCTCCTCTAAAAGCTCAAAGTTACATGAACTCCTAGATGTCTTCTCATTCAACCCCAGGTCCTCTACTTTATTCTTGATCTCTCTGTGAGGAGCTCTGAAGTGCCTAAAGGGATTATGGTTCCTTACATTAACAACACTCCCATTTTCACCACAAATGATAGCAACAACATGTCTCCCAGCACTACTCTATCCTCAACATTTTGAGCAAAATGGCTGATCTAAAAAGCCCCTCCCTGTGTAGAGCATCCCCATGAAACTGTAGAACATCCCTCCATGAAAAGACAATTTAATTTCTATAGTTATTAGAACATGTGTGCTAATATTACAATTACTTCAGAAAGAGCCCATAATGGGTTGCCCAGCAAACCTCTGGATTTAGAAACTACTGCCCATCAGTACAAACAGAAGGTTCATTTAGTTTGCAGGAAAAAAAGAATTAACCAACCAATACTGTGGAAGAACTTGGGGAAGAGCAAAGAGAAACAAGCCATGAGGCATAAAAAAGGAGATGAAAAAAGGTGGGAGAAGGGCAGAGCCAAGATGGTGGAGTGAGGGCAGGGATTTGCCTGAGCTCTCACCCAAACCCTTCCAAATACCTTTAAAAATGGCTCTAAACAAATTCTAGAGCAACAGAACCCACAAAAAGGCAGAGTGAAACAATTTAGAATGGAGCAAATGGAAGCTAATGACTCAATGAGAAATCAAGAAATTATAAAACAAAACAAAATGATGAAAAAATAGAAGACAATGTGAAATATTTCATTGGAAAAACAACTGACCTGGAAAAACAGATCCAGGAGAGATGCTTTTAAAATTATTGGACTACACGAAAGCCGTGATTAAAAAAAAGGCCTAGACATTTTTCAAGAAATAGAAATTGAAAGAATCCAGCTGAAAGAGATCCCAAAGATAATACTGCCAGGGATATAATAGCCAAATTCCAGAGTTCCCAGGTATAACAACAAGCACCCTAGCATACTCAGGATGGCTGCTAGCACAGGTTCTTACATCATTCACTAGTTCAGGGAAAAAGTCAGCACCCTGAACTTCAGAGAAAATACAAACAGAAATTATAAGCAGGAAAAATATAGACAGAGGAAATAACAAAATCAAACAGAGAGGAATTCTAGTTGTCTGACCAAAGATATATATATAGTTGGCAGAGAGAGAAGCGCCAACATCTGGGTTTTCAAACCCAGGGGGGTTACTCAGAGTCTCATATGGCCAAATCACAGGGACTATCTTCCAATGAGGGAGTCCCAAAGCAAAACCTTACCTTAGAGTATATATACCCTTTGTTAGAGCCAGAAGGCATCACAACCCTTGTGACCCACTGCCTAATTACAAAGTAACAGAATGTGTGGGCCTTCCTGAAAAACAAGCCTCCCCTAATCAAGAGTCTCTTGTTGGGTTCCATGTGAGGCCTATTAATGGCCTGGGAAGATCTTCAACTCCCATTAATATTATACCAGGTAAAGCGGAAAATATTGTAAACAGTCAGAAAGAAACAATTCAAGTGTTGTGGAGTCACAATCAGGATAACACAAGATTTAGCAGCTTCTAAATTAAAGGATCAGAGGATTTGGAATATGACATTCCAGAAGGCAAAGGAGCTAGAATTACAACCAAGAATCAACCACCCAGCAAAACTGAATATGATCCATGAGGGGAAAAAATGGACATTCAATGAGATAGATGATTTTTTTGAGTAAAGACAAGAGCTAAATAGAACATTTGAATTTCAAATACAAGAGTTAAGAGAAGCATGAAAAGGTAAAGAGGAAAGAGAAATCATAAGGGACTTATTAAAGTTAAATCATTACATTCTTACATGGAAAGATAATATTTATAGCTCATAAGACCTTTATCATTATTAGGGTAGTTAGAAGGAATAGATATATAGCTATAGATATAGATACAGATATAGACAGAGACAAAGACAAAGAGAGACAGAGAGAAGGTACAGGTTTGAGTTAAATGTGAAGGGATGATATCTAAAATGATATCTAAAAATTAAATTAAGGGGTGAGAGAAGAATGTAAAAGAAAGGGAGAGAGGTAGGATGGGGGTGAATTATATCACATAAAAGAGTCAAGAAAAGGCTTTTACTTTGGAGGGAAAGAGGGGAGGGGGAATGAGTAAATTTATTCTCATCAAATTTGGCTTAAGGAGGGAATCACATACACACTCAATTGGGTATGGAAATCTATTTTCCCCTACAAGGAAATATGAGGGAAGCAGATAAGGGGGTGAGGGTGATAGAAGGGAGGGCAGATCGGGAGACGGTATAGTCAGAAGCAAAACACTTTTTTAGGAGGGGCAAGGTGAAAGGAGAGAGAATAGAAGAAATTTTAGGATAGGATGTTGGAAAATATAGTTAATCTTTTACAACATGACTATTATGGAAGTGTTTTGTATCACTACACATCTATAACTTAAATCAAATTGCTTACTTTCTCAATGGGGGGGTGAGGAGAGAGGAAGGGATATAATTTGGAATTCAAAGTTTTTAAAATGAATGTTAGAATTGTTTATACATGTAACTGGGGAAAATAAAATAGTAAATGTTTTTAAAAGAAAGAAACTGAAAAAGAAAAAGAAAAAAAGGGGAGGGAAAGACTGACCTGACATCAGCTGCATCAACTCTAGCCCAGAGAAGGGAAGAAGTAACAAGCAGGAACAAAAAATGTTGTTCTATAGATATAACTATGAATATCTAATTGTATACAGCTAGACTCTATCTATCTATCTACCTGTCATCTCTCGGGATAACATTGTGGGGAATCCTACCCTAGAATGGGGCAGTAATTTACATGTAGGGTTTTAACAGAGGTTCTAGAAACAAGCATCTAAAAGTGTTTTTGAGACTGGACCAATGTAATTCTTCTTAGTCTCGGCATTCAAGAGTATGAATTTGGTCTAGGTTCACCAACATGGGTCACAAAAGAATCAAAAACCTCAGATTCAAATTCTTGTATGCATTTCTGAGATGATCCAAAGGTTTAGGAAGCTTGGATTGAAGCCCCCAAGGGATGATAGATGTGTGTGTGTGTGTGTGTGTGTGTGTGTGTGTGTGTGTATAAAGTGTCACTAGATGATTCTGTTTGAGAATTGTCATCTGATAATCACCATAGAAAACACCAGTTATTGTGTTTTAAAGACAGAATTTAAACTCAAACCTTCCTATCTTCAACTCTGGTGCTCTCTGAACTAAGCCACCTGGCTAATAACTGAAAGTCCACAGGATCACAGAGAGATAGCTAGAATAAATGAACCTCAGAGGCATTAACACCTTCCTTTTAAAGATGAGGTAACTGAGGTCCAGGAAAGTTAAGTGACTTCTCCAAGGTCACACAGGTAATAAGTATCAGAGGGAGGATTTGAATCCAGCTCCTCTGTCTCCAGTGTCATCACCCTCTTCACTGTATCAGTATGTCACCTATAGCTCTTGATATGGATTACTCAGAGCAAACTTCACAAGGTCATGCTATAATAATGCTCAATGCAGGTATTTACAGAGCAGCAGTTTCCAAAATTATTTCATGATCCATCCAAGGCAAAGTTCTTCCAAGTTCCTCAGGTATTCACAGAGAACTATACAGTTCCAAATAGATATCTAGCCCGGCATACAGAACTCTTAAAAAAAGCCTGCTCCCTCTTCAGTCTTTTGTTCTGAGTCAGTGTCTGTCTTCATTCTCTCCCCTCTTCTTCTGAAGGCTACTTCAACAGCCTTATGCAACTTCTCTCAGCTCCACCAAGAACATCAATACGACTTCCTTTGTAATTGTTCTTTAACACTTCATTTACCAAATATTAATGAGATATTGAAATAAATGATTATCTTCAGAGGATTAGAAATTAGAGCTGCAAGGAACCTTAGCATTCACCTAAACTAATCCCTCTCTTTAACACATGAAGGAACTGAGGCAGAAAGAGGTCAAATGGTCAAGTATCTTGCTCAGGGTCACTCAGGTAGTAAGTGGCAGGAATGAAATTCAAACACACTCCTCTGATGTCAAATTCAGAGTGCTTCCCATAACACCATGCTGCTTCTTTTAAGAATGAAGTCTTGTTTCATCCATCAGAATATATTACACACAGTTAAGATGAAGGATTCTTAAGTACTCTGGAGGAATAAACAGTCACTATCTTTTGTTCTCAGTGGCTTAGAAGGCTGAGAAATTCTGCAACACTTTGGGGCCTGTTTCACTGGAGACAGAGGCATTTATTGTTTTTACTAGATCTACCCATCTGTTGATTTGTCTGACTGCCCACATGGAAGATCTGTGCAGGTGTGAGTTTTCCCAGGTATATGAAGGAATTTACTCATATACAGAGAGCTGACAGCTGTCTTGGAATTCAATTCAGTGTTCTCAGGCCCTGGGATGGCTCCATAGTCTCTGAGAGAACCCTCATCTCAAAATAGTAAGCTCTTCATAGAGCATGGGGTAAGGATGAGGACAGTGTGCCAAGTAGCATAGAATGGCCAGTGGCATAACTATAAAAAGCATAGACATTAGGAAGGCAGAAGAGTAGAGCAGCCGCATTGCCATACTACCACTGCTACAACCACCACTTGTACTATTACTACTACTACTACTTCTAATACTATTACCAACAACAACACTAATAATGATCACTTGTGGTTCAGTAGGGCTTTCAGATTTTCAATGGATATAACATGTTATCTCATCTGATCCTCCTAATATCCTGGAAGGTAGGTGCTGTTATTATCTCCTTTTCACAGCTGAAAAAAAAATGGACCCAAACAGTTTAAGTGACAGAGACACACAGCTAGCAAGTGTCTGAGAGAGGATTAGATCTCCATTGTTTTACTTTTGGAATTCTCACTAAAATATCGTTAGGATATAACAACATGATAAAGAGACAAGCAGCTGATTATTAAGTATCCAAAGATTTATTGCTATTTGGAGGGATTGCTATTATCCGTATAACAAACCTATATCACTAAAGTTTTGCTCCAATAAATCATGTTATCATGGTATGAAGCTGGAGTTGGCCCCATGTTCACAAAGTCCATGACTCTAGAGCACAAATTCTGGCAGGTTCTACCAGGTTTGAAAGGTTTTGGGTATAGGCCCAATGATAGACTGAAAGTTTGTGATACAGGGACTAGCCTAGAAAGATTTGAAGAGGCTCATCATCAGGATAGCGACAGGATGATGATGATGATGGTGGTGGTGGTGGTGATGGTGATGGCGATGATGATGATGATGGTGGTGGTGATGGTGATATTGTTACCATTATTTGCCATAGCCATCTCCCAAGGTCTATCTAATACATTACACAGGGGTTGCAATCTTCGTCACTGGAGGGAGCACCCCCACCCTTCTAGAATAGTGATATTTGAAGTATATAGGATCCTAGGGAAAAATCATATTTGCCTACTCAATTCCTACCCATCCTCAAAAGCCCATCTCAGGACAAACCTACTATACAAAGCCTTCACTGACCACTCCGTTGTGCAGCAGTCCTTTCATTCTCTGAATCCCCAAAATATCTGTTGCATATGCCAGCAACTCTGTCCATAAAAATGAATTCCTCAGCACTCTAATGGGAACAAAGGTGAAAAATCAGCAGACAGTTTTAAAAGTTTGTAAATGATTTATTTTAAGGCCCCATGGAAGCCATGCCCAGAATGATGCAATGAAAAATAAATGCTGGTTCCGGAGTCCTAAGACCTGGGTTCAAGTGCCCTATGTCACACTGTGGCATGACAGACTGGAGTTTGTAATCCAGGGATCTAGCCCTGAAGTCAGGAAAACTTTGGGTCATGTCCTGTTCCCAGCACCTACTGACTGAGTGGCCAATGATAAATTACCCAAACTTTCAATACTCTAGGCAATTCATTAAGACAAAAAGTCGCAGTGAAGGTGGTGACCTGAATTGGTAGAGAGTTTCCTCATCTGGGAGTTCCTTATGATATTACAGGTCCAGTCTCTATCCCTATTCCTAGAAGCCATGGAAGAGGCAATATGGTACTGGGGAACGAAGTGCTGATTTTAGTGTGTAGAACTCATGGGACCTGAGTTCAAATTCCAGTTCTGTTACTTACCACTTTTGTGATCTTGGAAAAATCATTTAACTTCTCTGGGCCTCAGTTTCCTGTCCTATGGAATTCAAGTATATGACCTTTGAGGTTCTGTATAGGTCTTGATCTATGATCCTCTAATGTCTGACCTAGTTGAAATTTCACCTTCTGTAAGAACTCTCTCCTAGACCTCTTTAATCTTAGTTCTTTCACTCTGCTTATCCCTCAATTTATCCTGTTTATATCTTGTTTGGACATAGATGTTTGAATGTTGTCTCCCCCATTAGACTGTAAGCTCCTTGAGGGCAGGAAGAGGTTTTTGATTTTTTTGCCTTTCTTTGTATCCCTGGTGTTTAGCACATTGGAAACACTTCTAGTTGAGTGACTAATGATAAATGCTATTTTATGACTTACACAAAACTTGAAAAAATTCAAAATCAAATTTACCTTCACTCATATACTCTATCATCATATCTTAGAACCTGAACAATAGTTTTACAAGTGTTCAACATTGGAAGGATGGGGGGGAAAGGGAGGTTGGGTTTGGGGTGCATAAAGGTACTCCTAGTGATGAAATACCCTTTACTTATCCAAGTCAGTATCTATTAATTTCCTCCGACACTGAGGATGCCTCTGGATACACTACACCATGCTTCCTCTCTGAGTATTTCTTTTGAATGACCTCTAACTGACTGGAATATCCAATAATACAACATTTTGTGAGAAAATATTATCATCCAGGATATGTTAGAATAGCTCAGGAACCTACCCTATCCCTAGAAACACCCGTCTTTATCTACTACACAAGCTAGCTACCATCTTAATTTCCTTCCTTCTTCTACACTCATTCTCTAAGACCTATGTCAAATCTTACTTTTTCTATGAGTCAAATCCCACTTTTTCTGCTTTGATCCAGCAATACCACTACTAGGTCTGTAGGTTTCATCAGAAACTAAGTGATTTCTCCTATGAAAAAAAAGGCTATGACTCAGAATTAAGTCTAAACTATCCTAATTGGGAGATCGACTGAAGACTCATACTCCAAGTTAAACTTCCAGCATTATATCACATTCTTTGTTTCACTGTTTCACTCCTCTCCCAACTCTCCAGCTTTCTCTTCCTACCCTTAGTCACCTCCTTCCCAGCTTCCCTTTATGTGTTATCTTCTTGTATTAGAATATAAGCTCGTTAAAGGTAGGAATTATTTTCTGTGCTTGTTTGTAATTGTATCTCTAGCATTAATCACAATACCCGGCACATACTAATCACTTAATGAATGCTCTATCTGACGATCTAAATGTGAATCTAGAGTCAAAATTGAAAAAAATACAAATTTTAATTTTAGAAATTCCTAATTTTTTATTTTTTGTTTATTTTTATTTTTTTATTTGTATGTTTGATTTTTTTAAAACCTACTCTGTTACTTTTTTTTAATTTTGGAGTGGGGAGGGCAGAGCAATTAGGGTTAAGTGACTTGCCCAAGGTCTCATGGTTAGTAAGTATTAAGTGTATGAGGCCGGATTTGAACTCAGGTCCTCCTGACTCCAGGGCTGGTGATCTATTCACTGTGCCACCTAGCCACCCCTTACTCTGCCACCTTCTTAAAAATCAAAGCAAAACACAATCCCCTTCGTATTGAGAATTTTTTGATATTTTTCTAATGCCTCTTGAAATAACTAGGGACAGTAGTAAAATTTTAAAAACAAAAAAGAATTAATAACAACAAAACACTCCAAAGATATGTATAGGAAGCATTGATCTAGGAGAAAGAGAACAATGAAGAAAGTTTCCTTCAATCCAAATTCCTTTCAGAGATCATTAAGTAACTTGTTTTCAATTAATCTAAGTTTACAAATCAAACATTTTGTAAACAGTCATCCTTTCCCAAAATATGAACAGGAAACCAAAGAGTAGGATGCTTTCCACCCCAGAAGTCATGATTAGATCTAGGGCTGACCCAGTAGTAAACTAGACCAAGAATAATCTTGGTGAATGTTTCCCAGAGGATGTGGTGAGCCCAGGCAAAAAACCCTTCAATGGTTCTCTGTTGCCTACCATATTCAAGTCTGAACTATTTAGCCTGATACCTTCCTTAACCTAGGTAATTATGAACCCTTACCTATAGGCTGGTTAGTTTTCTCAGTATCCATACAAATCTCATGCTTCTACTTATGTCTATCCATATCTTTCTCTGGGCAATTCCCTCCAGTTTAATAATAATAGTTAGCTTTACGGAGAGCTTTAAGGTTTGCAAAGTGATTTATAATTATCTCATTTTATCCTCATAACAATCCTGGGAGATAGGTGGTATTATTATCCCCATTTTACAGATGAGGGAACTGAGTCAGACAGTCATTAAGTATATTCCCCAGTATCACAAAGCTAATGATTGTCTGAAGCTGGAATTAGATTCAGGCCTACTGACCCCAAGTGCAGATCTCTGTCTAGTACACAAGCTAGCTGCCATCTTAATTTCCCTCCTTCCTCTCCACTCATTCTCTAAGACGCATGTCAAATCTCACTTTTTCTGCTGGCTCCCTTTGATTCAGCAATGCCACTACCAGGTCTGTATCCCAAAGAGATTATAAAAAAGGGAAAAGGACCCACATGTAAAATGTGTGTATATGTATGTATGTGTGTACACACACACACACACACACACACACACACACACACACACACACACACACATAGATATATCAGTTCTTTTTGTGGTGGTAAAGAACTGGAAATTAAAGAGATGCCCAGCAGTTGGGAATAGCTGAAAAAGCTGTGGTATATGAATGTAATGGAACACTATTGTTCCATAAGAAATGCTAAGCAAGTGGATTTCAAAAAAACTTGGAAGGACTTACATGAACTGAATCTGAGTGAAGTAGGCAGAACCAGAAGTACGTTATAAACAGTTACAGCAACATTGTGCTATGACCAACTTTGATAGACTTAGCTCTTCTCAGCGATGCAATGATATAAGACAATTCCAAAAGACTCGTGAGGGAAAATGTTACCCACATCTAGAGAAAGAAATATGGAGTGTGAAGGCTGATTGAAACATACCATTTTCTCTTTTTTGTTGTTATTTTTTTTCTTTCTTGTGGTTTTTCCCTTTTGTTATGATTCTACTTTCACAACATGACAAATGTGGAAATATCATTATGTTAAGGAGGGGGAGAGGAAAGAGAAGAAAAATTTAGACCTCTAAATCTTATAAAAGTGAATGTTGAAAACTAAAAATAAATACATTTTTTTTGCTTTTTTTTGGGGAGGGGTAACTGGGGGAGTTAAATGACTTGCCCAAAGTCACAGGGCTAGTTAAATGTTAAGTGTCTGAGGTCGGATTTGAACTAAGTTTCTCCTGACTCCAGGGCCAGACCTCTATTTACTACACCACCTAGCCACCCCTAAATAAAGATTTTTTAAAAAGGTTTTTTTTAAAAATCTCACTTTTTCAGGAAAATTTCCTTCCCTATCTACTCTTGCCCTTACTAATGTCTTTCTCCTATGATCTTTTCCTATACTATCTATTCTATACCATATAACTGGACACTTACAGATTTTCTCCCTTAAAGTTCTAGTCCATTGCTTCATAGTGGTATGACTATGACTTTAGGTGAATATATTACTCATATGAGTAGGCCAAGCACCATTCTGGAAAGGCTGTCTGTATAGACCAGGCATTTATTTTCCTGCCTGCTTTGCTAATTGAGTAAAAAAAAAAAAAAAAAGCTCATCAATTCCTTACCAATAGATCATGAAATTCTCATTGTGTTTCACTCAATTAGGGTTCTATCCCAATGGGCCTGGCCTGCATTTTTGCTGCTCCTGGGACTCAACCTTTCATCTCTCTCCTTTGTGCCTTTCCACTAGCTATGTCCCACACTAGAAATGCATTCCTTCTTCACACCTCCACTTCCCAGAATCCTTGGCTTCCTTCGAAGATCAATTCAGGCACAATCTCTTATGAGAAGTCTTTCCTAATCCCCTTAGTTCACTTAATCAATCTATCTATCAGTAATTAGCACCAACTAAGCTTTTGTTATGTGCTAAAAACGAGACCAATTGAATTCCAATGTGGATGAAGGAAAGGGGGACAATATGCAAGCAACTATGTAAAAACAAGATGTATATAAAAGGTAAATCAGAAGTAATCTCAGAGGGAAACTTCGTGAAGATAGAGACTTTTTTGTCCTTATATTGTTTGATCAATAATCATTAAAAAGTTATTAAGCACCTACTATGTGCTAGACACTGTGCTAAGCATGGGGAACAAAAAGAAGGAAGGCAGTCCCTGCTCTCAAGGAGCTCACAATCTAATGGGAGAAGACATATATACATACATACATACATACATACATATATAAAAATATATACAGCCAAGCACAGCTGGCATTTAAGTAATGCTCATTAAAGAATTAAGATTTTTGACCATAGCAATTCATGAAAACTATTTAATAAGGTATGGAAAACTTATGATTTGCCTTGGGGGAGTAGGGTGCCCCACACTCAGGATAAAACCAGTCACCTTCTGAAGTGCTGAAGAGGAATCTATTAGCCTTGGATTGTTCTCTTGCTTCATACGTGTCAATCCTGTCTATCCCAGTCCCTTGAGAAGAGGACCTCACATCTTATCCTCTATATATTCCAGAAAACTTGGCAGAATATTATCAGAAAGTGGGCATTCAATAAATATTTTCTGCTTGATTCAGATGTTCCTAGTACTTGTAGAAACGTAACCAAAGACCAATAGTTCTGGCAGGCAATTCCTCAAAACGAAGAAATACGTAGCCCTTCTTGCCCCTCTCGTATTTGTCAGGATGAAAGGGTCTAAATTTTCAAATTAACACATTCCCACCACACATGATGGCTTGTGCCCTGTGCAAAATATCAAACCCAGCATGATGGATGTTGGCATCTCCATCCATGTGAAGGCACATTATTGACTTTCAGGAAAGAGAAAAGGAAATAGGTGTTTGCCAGCCTTGAAGTAAAAGAGTGGGGGTATAAAGGCTAGGATGCTACAGGTTACCATAGCTACCCCATCAGGTCTCTACAGTGAGCAGCACTGTACAGAGTTAAGAGAGCCCATCGTCTTGCACCTGACCTTTCACTATATACTAGAGATCCTGGTTAGCAGTTCATGGCCTTAGGCCTTGGCTTCAAAATTCAGTCGCAAACATTATGCACCCCAGTCACCCTGGCTCCTTCCTTTCTCATAATGTCCAAGGCCTAGATCATGCACAGGCCACACTAAAGTGCTCAGCCAAAAGCAGACACTTTGCATGCACATTTTTGCTTCCCCAGTCCTTCCACCACATGCCATATAATATAATGAACTGATACTCTTGCACCTCATCATGCCATCGCCAGAGTCACAAATGCCCATTTAATTACTCCAGCAACTCAGCACTTTAATAGCACTTGTGTCCAAAGACAGATGAAGCTACAAGGTTCCCATTGCAAGATACAACCCAACTTTTATTCCATTAAAACCAAATAATTCAGTAAAGAGATTTGATTGGGCCAAATTGGCCCCCCACTATACTGAACCTCAGAGCTTGAAACCCAACCTTTCAAAAGACTAGGCAATTTATGAGATCACCATCTTCCATCCGGAAATAAAAGTTTTACTCCCCCATATTCCATATGGTTTTCATGAATGTGATTTGCCATTTGGGAAATAAAGGTGCCTTTGGAGATAGGAGTGGGAGTGGGAGGTGCTAAGAAGCATAGAACATGCCTCACTGCTTACACTGGGCCAACTAAGAGGGATGTTCATATAAAGTGAACTTTGGGAGGTTCTCATGCAATTGGAGCAGTCTGTGGGATAATTTATTGTTTGTTGTGAGTTGGGGGCTTACACAGGATGGAGTCTGGGATTTTTCTTAGGTTTATTAAGAATGGTGACAGCACATTGGAATTTCACTTGAATTGGTAAATGACAGTACATTGCCTAGCAGGGGGACGGATGGCAGGTGTGTGGGCCTGATGAGGAGAAAGACAAAGCTGTAGTCACTTTAGTTGAATGAGTCACACAAGCTGGAATCTGTTTTTCTGTGACCCTTTGCAAAATGGCCTAACAATGTTGCAAATATTGTTGAAGTGTGTACAGTGCAAAGGATGTTGGGAAAGAGGTTAAAGAAGTGTTGTTGTGCCCTTACATGGGGGTGGGGAGTTTGGGGGGCTGTGTGTGGGTGGGTGGGGACAGTAGAAATGTGATCATCAGGAGGAAGAATGAGTACAAAATCAGTATTTCATTCTCCTCCTCACTTCGGTGCTTTTGGCATACAGGAAAGCGGAGATTTATGCCTATGTTGGATAGTGTGTGATTCAAAGAAGAGAAGCTTATCTGAATGAATTGTTGATGTAACTTAGGGGTTTGGAGGTGTGTGAAGAGGTAGGCATCAGCAGAGTATGGTTGGATGGGTCAGGTGCATGTGCCCTTCCATGATGGAGACTGGACATCCACAACTGGAGGTTCACATGGAAAACCGGGATGAGGAAAGCTACAGCTAAGTGAATGGAGGCAAGGCTGATGGCAGTCACATGGTGATAAAAGGATTAGGGCTTCTCAAAAGCAAAGCAAAGAGTGAGCTTGTGTGGCTTAGTCTGGCCTGTAGATTCTTCCTAAAGTGACGAAGAACTGCAAGGTTTGGGACACACTCATAAATTTCGGTCAAGTGCGAGTTGATGGGGGGTGGTGTAGAGAATATGGTAGGGAGTGGGGAGGGGGGGGAAAGGGGCACTACTGCTGTGGGTGGTCTGACGCCAGGGGCATACGGGAAATGCCCTGCCTTTAGCTAGCTATCCAGAGAGGTCACAGGGCTTGGATTTGGCTATAGGAAGACTCAGAGTATGTGTCCTTTTAGAAGAGGTGCAGGTGGGGGCAGAAGGAGCTATTATTGTGGGGAAACCGTGTTCTGGCTGGAGGTAGGGAAAGCTCTTGTGTACAGGCGACTCTGTGTTGCATATGGGTGTGGAGAAGACGGGTGGCAGGGCGGATCTAAGAAGGTAGCAAGGGGGGGGTCGCAGTGAGCGAGTGGGTGTGTGTGTGTGTGTGTGTGTGTGCGTGTATGCACGCGTGTGTGTACGTGTGTGTGCCTGTGTGTGTTTATGTATGTATGAAGCCAGAGTGGGGGCTGAGGGGGAGGGGGCCTCCCTGGGGACTCACCCAGCACGAAGTAGGGGAGCTCTGTGTTCTCCAGGTCGTCCACCACCACCATTTCCCCGGGGAAGTCATTGCGCACCGAGAACAGGAGCTTGGGCTCGGAGGCCGAGGGGCTGTGCATGATGCTGAGGTCGTTCTCCCGCAGGAAGGGCAGCGCCGACACCGTGATGCTTTTCAGCTTGCACTCCAGCTCCTTGGATGGGTCCCCGTCTCCTCCTCCTCCTGCGGCCGCGGCGGCCGCAGCGGCGGCGGTCGCCAGCACAGCCGCCGGCATCCAGCAGCAGGCGAGCAGGGCGCAGAGCCGGGCTAAAGCCATCTTGAGCCCCGTCCGCCTTCCTCCCAGCGCCGAGATGGTGGGGGAGGAACGGAAGGGAAGGGAAGGGAGGGAGAGAGGGAGGGAGGGGAGGAGGGTGGGGGTTTGGGAGGAGATGTGGACCCCGAGCGGGGAAAGCCTTGGTCCAGGGGCTGGGGAGCCGCAGCCTGCCTGCCTCCCGGTGAGGTGCACTCCCTGCCTGAGCCCCGATGCAACCAGAGACAGATTTCTTTGTTTTCAGGGCTGCGAGCACTAAACAGGGAAAACACTGGGGGACAGCGAGACCCGAAAGGGGGAAGGCAGACGGGAGAAAATGAAAGCGAGCTGAGGATTTCAGAGAATCAGGTCAGCCCCCGAGCTAGCGGCTTGGGCTGCTCCTTCTCCTTCGCGTCTCCCCAGCTCTCGCACCCACTCCGCTATTAACTACCTGAATTGGTGCTTCTTTTTTTTTCCCAATCAGACTTTGCAATGCAAAATCTTCCCCTGGCATCATTCAGATGGCTCAGTGGACTAGGTGGAGGCAAAGCGCGCAAGCACACACACACACACACACACACACTCCTTAAAGGACACTTTTGAAATGAACCATTAATATGATTTATGATGACCCTCTCCAGTTTATTTTGGTGTCTAAACACTCCTATCACTAACTACCCATTCTTGTCATTTCTGCTCCAACAGTTGGATTTGGATACTGGAATTGGAGGGGGTGGAGGGGTGAAGGCGATGAGGAAGAGGAGAATGAGGCTGTTTTTTAACATTGTTTGAGAAAGCATTTTAAAGGAATTTGGAGGGCGCTGTGTCTATTGTCCAGGCACCCAGAGGAAGCCTTAATGGGTGATACAAAATAATAGACTGGAGCTTTTCCCTCCAGGTCTGCCTACCTCAACTCTGTTTCCATTTTTTTTTTTAAAGGAAACTATATACTCAGGTGATGGTATGGTATAGCTGCCAGAAGTAATATTCTTGGCAGGAAAAGAAATATAAATAGTTAAGTTTGGCAAATGTGCAATAGAGAATAGTAATAAAAACAAAAATCAATCTAAGGAGGAAAAAGGAACAAAAAGTAAAGTTTTCAACCCTCTAATAATAAATCAGAAAGAAATATTTGAGTGTATAGTTGTGTGTGTGTGTGTGTGTGTGTGTGTGTGTGTGTGTGCATACTAACTCAACATCTTCCTTATAATGACAGGCCTAGGATATTTAGCAAGTCTTCTAGGGGGAAAAATCATCCACATGAGATTAATTTCCATTAATGTTAGGTAGCCTCCCCTTTTCAAAAGAATGATAGCCATAATAAAATGTTTTAAACACGCCAAGGGGTATGCCAGCATCTAACATTCAAGTTGTAGTCAATCACTAGCAAGAGTGCCCCCAAACACTTAGATAATCCAACTCCCTATACTCAGTCCCACAAAGGGTGAGTAACGGGAACTCCCTCAGGAACTTGAACCACTATGTATCTTTTGCACAGGTCTCCTATTTTGAAAGCCATTTAAACCTCATCTTATCAGAGATGGATTTCATTTTGTTTTCATATTGCATCCTTTGCAAATGCTGTTTATCTTATACATATCTTTGACTGAATATTTAATAGTAGTGACTGGTTGACAAACTCTTTAGGGAACCTTTTTTGTATGTGTGGATGGTATGTAAATGTATTATCCAATGAACCACCAATAGTTAGGAAATAGGAAAGGAGGGAGTTATTAATTTTACTAATTCATTGTTAGCATAAAAGAAGTTGCACAATATGACTCAATTTATCTCAATAAGTGCTTATTAAATGCCTACTATGTGCTAGGTACTGAGCTAAGAATTGGGGATTCAAAGGAGAAAAAGATAGTTCCTGCCTTCAAGGATCTTATAATGGGGGAAAGAACATAAAACATGAAGGGAATGAGGACAGAAACTAGGAGGATACTCTCCTTGAAGCAGAAGCAAAGCAGAGTTGCTAATGGAACACATGGAGTTACCTTCAGAGTTCTGAGGCGTCTACAACAGAAGGCATTGGAAGTTTATTGCTTCACTTTCCAGGTCTCCAATCAGAGGCGTGAGGCAACTGAAGAGGTTGGGAAGTCATGGAGTATCCAAAAACTGAGTCAATCTGCATGATGGTGTTGAGATTTCAGGTAATCAGCTTATTCCAGGAAGGTATGATGTTCTCCAGAGCTGCTGATGAGAAATGGAAAGGTGTTTGTCAGATTGAATTGAATACCAGGAGAAATAATTCTGGTAGGTCAAGTGAAAAAAAATAATTTTATCTTGGCAGAAGCTCTATATGGTCTGGTAATAATGGCAACAATGATAAGTTGGGAAGGGACAGGAAAAAAATGTCAACCTTAGAAAGGAACATCTTTAAATTTCTCTCTGAGTTTACCAAATGCTATATATCCTACAAGATCACAAGGGAGCAAAGTCTGCAGAATTTGCCTGGAGAGAATGAGGAAAAGGATAATACCACAATCATGGCCTCAAAGGGCTGTTAGACAAAACTGGTCATGGTGTAATGAAAAGAACTCTGAATTTGGAGATGGTCTTTGGTTCAATATCTGGGTCTGCCATTTAGTAGCTGTGTGACCATAGCCAAGTCACTTAAACACTCTGGGCCTCAGCATTTAAAATATAAAAGGTTCCTTCTAGTTTTAGTCTTCTGCCATGATCTTCTCCTTCACACCTCTGTCACATGATGAGATGGCGTTACTCCTTACCAAGACTAAGCCTACTACATGATCTAGCAATCTATTCCTTTTCATCTCCTCCGAAAGATTGCCCCTGCATCCTCTCTCTGTCATATATTTTCAATCTTTCTCCTTCTCCACTGGTTTGTTTCCTATTGCCTACAAACATGTCCATGTCTCCCCCATCCTAGGGGAAAAAACACCCTCATTTGTTCTTTCCATCCCCAATATAATCATATTTCTTCAGCCCTTTGGGGCTAAATTCCTCAAGAAAGCTGTCTAAAATAGGTGCCTCTATTCACTCTCTTTTTAACCCCTTGCAACCTGGCTTCCAACTTTATTCATGCTTTTTCCACATTACCAACGGTTTCCAGTGACCTTTTCTCAACCTTCATTCTATGTGACCTCTCTGTAGCTGCTGACATTGTTGATCACCCTCTAGCCCTTGCTACTCTCTTCTCTAGGTTTTTGGGACACTACTCTTTCCTGGCTCCCCTTTTACCTGACTGCTCCTTCCTGGTCTTTGCCATCCCGATGTCCTGCAGAATCCTGTCCCAGCTCCTCTTGTCTTTTTCATCTCTACTGCTTAACTCAGGGATCTCATCACCTCCTGGATTTAATGATCATCTCTATGCTGACACTTTTTAAATCTACCTCTCCTGCCACACATTCTCTTGTAACCTCTAGTCTCACATTTCCAACTGCCTTTCTGACATCTTAAACTGGCTGTCTAGTAGACACCTTAAACTCAGCATGTCCAAAACAAAGGTCATTATCTTTCACCCAACATGCCCCACTCTGCTTTTCCTGTTTTGTTCAGGGAAGCACCATCTTCCCTATTTTTCAGACTCACAACTTAGTTGCCAATATCTCTGACCTCCTATATCCAGAATCTGTTGCCAAGACCTGTTGATTTCACTTTGTACCATTTCTTTTCTCCTCTGATGCTGCCACGGTTCTGGTGAAGGCCCTCATTGCCTCACACCTGGACTATTGCAATAGCCTGCTGGGGTCTGCCTGCTTCCCATTGGACTGCTCCAATCCATCCTCCATTCAGCCACCAAAGTGATATTCCTAAAATACATTCTGATTATGTCTATCCCTTATTTGATTAATGCCAGTAGCTTTCTGTTTTCTCCACAAGAAAATATAAAATGCTCTGTCTGGCCAGAAACAAATAAAAATGCTCTATTTGGCATTCAAAGCCCTTCATAATCCATCCTCCTCCCTTTCTAGACTCCTTACATCTTACTCCCCAACCCATACACTTTGATCTAGTTACAATGACCTCCTGTTGTTCCATGAGTAAAACACTATATCTCTCAACTCTGGGCATTTTCTCTGCCTGTTACCCATGCCTAGAATGTTCTCTCTACTCATCTCTACCTACTTAGTTCTCTGGCTTCCTTTAAAATTCCAATCTTTTACAAGAATTCCTCCACCAATCCCATCCTTCTTTTAAATATTTCTTATTTATCACAGAAATATGTGTGTGTGTGTGTGTGTGTGTGTGTGTGTGTGTGTGTGTGTGGTTATGTGTCTCTGTGTGTACGTGTGTGTTGTCTTCCCCATTGGACTGTGAACACTTTGAGGTCAGCGATTGTCTTTTGCCTCTTTTTGTATCCCCAGCACTTAGCACAGTACCTGACACATAGTAGGTACTGAATAAATTTATGCATTGATACATAGTCTAACAGCAGTATAATGGACTGGGACATCAAGAGTACTTATCAGAGCTAAGTCCAGGGTCCCTGTATAACTTTGAACAGACAACCTTTCAGATATCCATTTTCATTCTTCTAATGATAACAATAAAAAGCATTTCTTTCCAAATAGCTGAAATATACAAATGCTAATCTGTAGAGACGTTAGATATGTGCACACACTCCCATAGTTTGGTATCCCATCGATAATTTTTCAGAAGAGCCTTGGGCTTCTCCAAAGAAACTCCAGAGAACTCCCCCCAAAGTCAACCATCAGTTTTGGGGGGAATTATCTGTCTGCTTCATTTATTTGCCATTTCTTTTATCATCTTCTTTCTCTCACAGGGGAATAAGCCCCCTGTGGTCTAGACCTTCTGATTTCATAAGTGTAGCGAATGCCCAAAGTGGAAACCTCTGTTCATTCTTTGGTAAAGAATTACCTGGTGGTACTGAAGGATTAAGTCGCTGGTCCTTGGTCATAGAACTCTTGATTGCCAGAAGCAGGTCTTCCTAACTCCAAGGCTGGCCTTCATATAGATAGCCATACCAAGCTAGAAGCAGTTGTTACCTGGAGTTTTTATAGATGGTTCCATATGTTGGTGAGTAAAAGGGTCTAGTAAAAAAGAAAATGAAAGAAAATAAGGAAGATAGCCTGCCATTTTGAGGCTGCTTGATTCTTAGAACTGAATATGGTCCTATTTGGAATGGGGAGGGGGCGGGGGAAAGGAATTGATACTGTAGTCAGTTCATTAGGCTAACTCTGCCCGACTCTTTGAAAATGAATGAACAAAGACAGATGAAGTAACATCAACCATTCTTTCTCTATGGATGCCTCTCATTATATCCAGCTCTTCCCTCTCTTTGGAATTCCAGTCCCTCACGTCCAGGTACCCCCTGCATTTGATTGCAACATAAACAACACCAGATTTAGAGTCAGAAAGTATAAGTTGAGTCTCACTTCTAACGTTTCCTGAATATCAGAACCGCTATACCATAACTATAGACACATCACATACCCTACTTATTCAGATCTCCAACTTCCTGATTGAAAAAGTAATGGTTGTTCTATTTCACTGGGCTGCTGGGAGGAGAATACTTTATAAACCTTAAAGTTCTATATGGAAGCAATTGTATGTCTGCTTACAACCTGACTCACTTTACTCCTTCTAATCCAACTACCCTTCATTTCTATCGACTTGTCAAAACAGGACCAAACCTGGAGCCAGGAGAATCAGGCACATGAATCCCACTTCTTATATTTACTTATTGTGTGATGATAAGGAAGTCACATAACTGTTCTGTGCCTTAATTTCTTTATCTATAAAATGGAGCTAATGATACTTATAATACCTCCCTCCTGTGGTTGTTGGGAAGCTCAATAATTTATATGAAGGAAATAATGTATGTAAAGGACTTCCTTTGTATACCTTAAATCACTATATTCTTGGTACTTGGGAGAGTGCTGGAGCCCCCTTCTCCTTTTATAGGATCATAGATTTACTGCTGGAAGGAACCTCAGATATCATTTAGTACTTATTTCACAGAGGAGGAAACTGAGGCCTTGGTAACTTGTATTCTGCTCATAATCATGCAGTTAGTAAGTTGCAGGGATTGTTGTTGTTTGTCCTTCATTCTCAACAAGGATCATGACAACAGGGAGGTGATGCCATGACATGCAAGTGAATTGGATTCAAGGAGGGCTGTGCAAAATCACTAGACTCACTTTTTTCTCTGGAACCATCTGGGTCCAGTGACAAGATATAGATCAGGACTACTGGAGATGGCCTTGGATGCAGTGGAAGAGCTTGACCTTTTTAAACTAAGGTCTTTAAGGTCTCAGTTTGACTGAGGCAATACCCATTCAGTGATTAAGGCTAGGTAAGAAATGAGACAGACAATGGCCTCTTTACCTAGTTAAAAAAATAAAACAATCTGGGAGGGGAGGCCCCTCAGCATTTCTAGCCAAAACAGAAACAATCATAATTTACTTTCACTCTGAGTCAATCGGGAACCAAACAATGACCAAGTAGGGCTTAGTCTGGGATCAATTGTTGGCCAATCAATGTGAACCGGAGTGATTTGGGTTCAAATCATACTGCTTAAGAAAAAATTCTAGCTGGTAAACCCCAAGATACCTTTAAAGGTTTCAGTGACCAAAATTTACATTCCTTTGAGAGAGACGAGAGAGAGAGAGAGAGAGAGAGAGAGAGAGAGAGAGAGAGAGAGAGAGAGAGAGAAACAGCGACAGAGTCAGAGAGAGACAGTAAGAGATAGAGAGAGGGAAAGAGACAGAGACAAAGAGAAAGAGACAAAGAGACAGAGAAAGAGAGAGACAGAGACAGAGGGACAGAGAAAGAGAGAGAGACACAGAGAGACAGAGACAGAGACAGAGAGACAGACATAAAGACAGAGACAGAGAGAGAGAGAGGATCTGTGTTGCCCAACTGGACAGTTCCAGTTAGGCCTCCAGTGGTGCAGCTCTTAGGCTAGGATTTGAGCCAAGGTTCTTGGGCCTCCAATCCAGTGCTTGTTTCACTGTACCCAGCAACCTCTCCAGTGCTGTCTGTTCCCATTCAAGTGGCCTATCTTCAAAGCTCAGATTATATCTCAACCTCTCCATGAAATCTTCCCCCAATGTCAATGTGCCGTACCTTTAAATTCCTGTGGCACCTGTAGACTGAACCACTCATGCATCTCTTAATCATATAGATTAAGTTTTTATTTAATGAACCTAGGCTATATTACTTCAAAAAGAATCAAAGGTTATTAAGAGCAGCCTACTGCTCTTTATACCGCCCCCCCATTGGAAAATAAGCTTCTTGAAGGGAGTGTCTGTGTGTCTTTTAACTTCTATCTGTAGTCCAGGGCTTAGCACAGTGTTTGGCACATAGTAACTGTTGAATAAATTTTGACTTTACTTGACTTTGTATCCTCTGCATACAAATCTGGTGTCTTTTCTCTGCTGATTCTATCCAATTTATCCTGAGTAGACCTTATTTTACATCATTGTTTGCATATCACTTCCTCTCGATTATACCATGAGCTCCTTGAGAGTACTGATTGTCTTTTGCCTTTATTTATATCCACAGCACTTAACACCATACCCAGCACATATTAGGTGCTTAATAAATGTATATGAACATTTTGTTGGTTGACTCTGGAACACTGGAATAGTTTTTAGAATGAAGAATTCATAATAAATATGTTATTGATTGTTTCTGGAAGAGTGGGTGACCTATTCATGGTGATTAACAGGAAGTTTATCCTGAAATGTTTACCCCATGAAAAGAACAGTTAATAACATGATAGGTAAAGGAGATTTCAATTCCAAGCAAATGAAAATACATTTTCCTGTATTTAGATGCTTGGTTGCTATTTCCAAATCTGTTTCCTGTGACTATGATTTTTCTCTTAACTGAGGTCCGTAGTCTATTTCATTCCTCCTAGTCATTTTCAGTATCACCATCAGACTTTCTTTATCAGATATTCAATAATATGTTGGCACCAGAGATCTATGTTTTCTTTCATTAGCTATTGACTCCATAATGATTGAGGGAATTTCATTTTTGTTAGATCTTTGGACTGAGAATGTGTCCCAGAGTCTGTGTAGTCTAACGCCTTCATTTTACAGAAGAAGATGCTGAGATATTATCAGATTAAGTGATTTATTTCCAGGTCATGTAGATGGCAAAAGTTAAATTTGAACCTTTGCCCCGTGATTCCAGTCTGTCATTCTTCCAATGTAGTAGAGGTGAATAAAAGGGATTTGATGATGAAGATGATGATAAATAACTATATAGCATTCATTATGTGAAAGAGACTGTGCTAAGTAATTTACTATCAGTATATCATTTGATCTTCACAAAAACCCTGGGAGGTTGGTGCTATTATTATTCCCATTTTGAAGATGAGGAAACTGAGCTAAACAGACATAAAGTGACTTGCCTAGGGTCTCACAGCTAGTAAATGTTTAAGGCCAGATTTTAATTCAGATCTTTCACACTCCAAGCTTGGCATTCTATCTGTTGTAACAGTAGAAAATACTACAGTGCAGCAGTGCACACTGTCCAGAGAAAGATGGAAGTGGGGAAGCTCCCATTTCTTTAGTAGGTCCTTATTGAATTACCAGAAAACTATCCACCAAACCATTCCCCTGGTTCTCTAAGACAGTCATAGGTTTATTTGTTGGGGAGAAGATGGGGGTGAAAGCAGCAACTGTCCCACACAGGGAGAGGTAGGGCTTGAGCGCAGGTGAGTGGGAATTCCCTGTTGTCTCTCATTCATTTGAAACATCTTGACTCCTCAAGAACCTTTTTGTTCACACTGATTTATAATTCTGTGACATTCCCTAAAATCTGTAATCCTCTCTCCGCCCCCCCTCCCCCACCGAAGACCCTTGCAGAATAAACTCTGATGTTGACCTGTTAAAGAAAACTAAATTGAGAGTCTCTCTCCCTTCTTAGGAGGCTCTTGAGTAGTGACTCAGATACATAGAGAAATGAAAGTAGGATCCCCAGAGAATAAAAGTTAAAATCCCTCTACATTACATCCTCTCAGTTCATCTCCATGGTTCATCCTCTGTTAAATAAGCTTCAAAGACCACCTTCCCCTTTCTCCTTTGCTTACAACACAACATGCAAGGTAGGGCTCCTGTTTTTCAATTTTGCATTCTCCTTATAAGATGAAAATCCTTCATAATTTAGCCCTTCCTGGTTACAATTAATATTCTTTCCTCACACTTTCCTTTCCCCTCCTCTTCTCCTCTCTATCTAAATTCGCAGGCTCAGCAGCAGCACCTGCTTAGGAGAAACAAGGCGGCTGCTGTTCGGATTCCTCCAGTGTGCCTTTAAAAACAAAAAATGCGAGCAAGATCCTAGTCCCCTCCCACCCCGCCCCCATCGCATAAATACTAAGGAAACTAACAAAGTGGAAACATTTCCTCATTCAAAGCAAGAGGTGTTTGGGGATGAGTGGGGGTGTGTGTGTGTGTGTGTGTGTGTGTGTGTGTGTGTGTGTGTGTGTGTGTGTGTGTGTGTGTGTGTGTGTGTGTGTGTGTGTGTGTGTGTGCGCGCGCGCGCGCGCTCTCGCGCGCGTTCCCTTCCTAATCTGTCCCTGGGATGAAGATGAATAACACCGGCACTCTCAGATCCTTTTTCTTCACTTGCTTTTCCTTACTGATTTGAGAGCTGTCTTTGCCTTACTTTCTATCATCCAAATTTCTGAGTCTGCTTGCTAAGCTTTGTAACACCTTCATCTCCCTGAGCCCTTGATTCTCCCCATTTATTTCTCCCTGCTCATTGTAGTGTTGTGTTTTTTCCCCTTTTGGCCAGTGTTTTGAAATACATGTCTTTTATCTTTGGCCTTATTCCTACAGTAAATATGCTTAGATGTTTCAGTAGCAAGAGGAGAAAAAAGAGAGAAAATAGTTGTATGGCCCATCTCCACCCTCTAAGTCAGAACTGGACCTCTGTCTTCTGGAGTTCAAATGAACAACAGAAGTGTGACCAAGGCTTTACTGTAACTCTAAGAAGATTAGGGCTCTTTGAATTGCTGCTTTTTTAGACTCCACCTCTTTTGCCCCAGGCTCATAAGCAACCCCAACCCCAGTCAAGTATCTGTCCATCACTTTTTCCACCACACTGGAAAGTCCCTGCTACAAATCTGGGAGGGTTAACCGAGTTCTTACCCCAGCCTACTAGCTACCCAAAGGAGACAGCCGGTAAAATCCAGAGCCCTCCCTCCTGCAAAGCTGTCTAACCAATAGGCACCTGGAGGGAGTATGACCACGGATCTCATTGGCTGCCAACCTCCGTGCATAAGGAAGAGAGGGAGGCAGGCAAGGCAGCATTGTTATCTTAAGACACTCATCTGGTCCCTGAGTCTGCAGGTGACACTGCTTAGGTAGGAAGTACCGACTCAGAGCTTGGGAACAGAGGGCTACCTACGGGCAGCCTTGGGATCAAATCTCCGAGAAGAACCGGCTCCTTACTTAGTGGTGTCTCAAGCCCTGGGGGACCTCTCTACTAGTTACCCACCTATGTGGGCGCACCTGCTGTGTGTTGGAGAAGGCAGGGACAAATCAGCTAGCAGCATGATCTCGGCTGAAGGCTGTGGACTTGCCTTTTCCCAAGTGAAAAGCACCGATTGGGAGGAGAGGGAGTGTGAGTCTTTTTAGAGTTGGAGAAGGCAAGGTCCTGGATTTCTCCTCTGCAGAGGGACCAGGGACTCCCCAAGGGGCTGGCTCTGTGCTGTGCTCGCCTCTTTCTTCTGGTCTTTACCCTCCCGATCCAGTCCACTCCTTAACCATGCTTTGGGTTCCCGGAGTTCTCGGTGTTCGGCTGGAAGAGAGCCTAGAGGTATAGCAGCACCAGCAGCAAAGGGAAGACAGAATTTGGAAGGGGTATCCGTGCTCTCTCACATTCTGAAACGAAGGCATTCGCATTCCCCCAGCTATGGGGAGGGGGGGGGGAAGCACGTGAAATCATGAAATAAAAACTTTGGAAAGCTGCCACCGGAGATGTGGTCGGTGCTGAAAAAACCCTGGAATCTGTTAGGAATCTCCTCTCAGACGCTCTGGGCTTTGGGAGCAGCTGATACAGCAAGGAGGATTGTTACAAGGATTCAAGGTAACTAAGCGGGTATTGTATTTGATGGTTTTCGGCTCTTGTTTTGCTGGGGCAGGTTGGTTGCATGTGAATGGGAAGCCTGAGAAAGGGGCAAATTGCTCCCTGGAAGCAAGCTGCTTTGGGCATTTGCAAGCTGTAGCAGCCGGAGAGGATTATTCCACGCTTCTTGGCATCTTAGCTTTCTCCTGTCCTGTTCTGAGCCCGGCTGAAGGCTGCCTGGTTTGAACTAGATCTAATCCTTTAACCGCTGCTGCTCCATGGCAGCCAGATCCCTGGGCATTCTTCCTGACCTGTGTTATTATTGCCTGGGGTAAGTCTTCAAAGTTAGAACAACTCTCATTAGCCTCAGCGAATCCCATCTTACTGAGTTATCGTGGGGGATGACTAGGTCTATTTGCCTGTTCTTGGTCCATGGCATACTCTGCATGGGATAAATAGAACATAGGTTGGACATATGCGATCTCCATTCCTACGGTTCATATAGCTACCTAGTAAGTCTGTAGCGTCTGTCTATGCCTTCCTCCCTCTGCCTCCCTTGCTCTCCTCCACGCTCATACGCTAGAGAAAACAATCTGAAGAGGGGGACCTTATTAGAGAGCAATTCTTCTCCCTAGGGGTAGTGGTGGAAGTCCCACTGATTGAGTTAAACCAGGCAAAGCACCGGAAACCATAGGCAGGCAGCTCTGCTGTTTGGAGAGAAATACGATATTCATTCTAGGATCTAGCAGTTCTCTCCGTTCTTGTAATGATCTGCATATATTTATTTGCATGTTACTTTCATGCATGGTCGCCTGAGCACATAGCTGCATGCATACAGACACAAAGTGCTGTGTATGGAAAGAGCATGCTGGCTCTAGAATATGCTTGGGCAATACACACGGCTAGCCAGAGATGACTGAATTGTTCAGTGAGAACATCAACTTGTGAGCCCAGAGGAGTTCTCCTCTCCAGTCAGCCCTCTGTGTGGTATATATTTATCCAGAGTATATAGACTTAAGCCAAATATTAACTAACAATCAAGCTAATGCACTATTAACATGCTTGAACAGACCCCTCTGTAAAGAACTCTGTGTGTGTTAGCCCTAGCCCAGGGAGTCAGATGCCCTGGAAATTAACAAATGATTTTTTTAAAGGTAGTAATTATCAAAGGCTGCCCTTGTAGCTGTGTACTCAGGGCCTTCTGTATCAGGGACAGTGTTATGTCAGCATAAACCAATAAGAGAGGGAAGGTGTATTGGGGAGTCAAATGCTTCTGCAGCTGTCTTTCTCCACACATGTGCACATCCAAGTGTGTCCACTCCTTGAACATACTGCCCGAGGGCATACAATGCCTATGGTGACCAAACCAGCATCTGGGTAGTAGTTTGTACAATTTTCTTGAAAGGGGGAAGAGAAATTGGGGAAGGGGTTTCAGTGTGATGACATCAGAAACTGGGAGAGTAATGCATAAGTACATTCTCTTGAATCAGAAGCTGGAGATGGCCCTTCTTGAGGGGTTGCCATTGCATTTTTGTTATTTATTTAAACCAGGAGCTTTTTGACTTCTCTCTCAAACTGAATAAGTTGTCTTGTAGCATCAGGTGCAGACCTGGGCAATTCTACCAGGATAGTCCTGAAATCCTATCAATACCCATAATTGCTTTCTGCTGTGCAGCAGAACACACGCTTTGCTGCCTTACAGAGTGGCAATGGAGAGAGAGGGCAAGGGGGCAGGGAATGGCTTCTGTGAAATGTTGGGGAGGAGAGAAGCAGATTCGGAAACATGGATTTTTCCCAGTGAAGTTCAGCTTGCTCCAGAATATCTGATGAGTTGGTACCCAACAGCTGTAGTAGCAGTGGGGAAGTCTCAATAGTCCCTGAATGTTCTCCCCTCCAGAATTAAGAAGGGGTGTTTTGAAGAATGAAGTGATGGGTGCTGCAAATGTGGCCAGCAAAGACAGGCAGGCAGGCATGGAGTCATGGTGGGGGAGGAGAAGAGAGGCTACAGAGGGGATAGTCCTGAACCTTCACTCACAGGGTTTCTGACTGTCTGACTGGGGCACTAGTGACCCTCTGGTACCCTGCCCTGGAGACCCCTGCAGGAGGTCCCCATCTGGCTTCCCAACAGGTTGTTTACAGAGTATGGCCAGAGGGTAAAGAATATATGTTGCCAGAGCCAGTCCTGCGTCATCTACCTCTTCCTGATAACCTCTCCCCAGGCACAGGCAATCCCTTTGGGACTAGCACATAAAGAAGAGCCCCTCTGAGGAACTGCTCCAAAATCACTTCCCATCACACAAACAAGAGAGAATCTTGAGGGAGTTGAGACACCTGCATGGGCACTTTCCACTGACTTGAGATGCTTAGGATGGAGGTTCCTAGGTTGATGCCCTGTCTTGTCCTCAGCACATCCATTTCTGTCCTGATCCAGTCCCCCCTACACACACACACACACACACACACACACACACACACACACACACACACACACACACACACACAGAGTCTGCTCTTTGCTTTTGGTGATTCAACTATTTCTCTTAAATAATACCGGCCCTGTATAAATTCTATGATGGCATCTTTCTCAAAGACCTGGTAGTACTTCACAGAGCTCCTCTCATTAATCCTCGAACAAGCTTATTGTCTCATTTATCTTTGATTGTCCTGTGAGGTAGAGTTAGAGCTGATATTAAGTCTCCTCACAGTTTGGGAGGGGAGATGGCAAAGAGAGCCACAGAATGGTTAAATGATTTTTCCCAGTTGTACACAGAGTCAGTCTTTGGCAAAAGGGGAAGCTCCAGTCCAGGTCTCATAACTCCCTCACTCATGCCAGACCATGCTGCCTTTTTATGATCATTTCTTTTAATGCATAGCTCATTTTCATGATTTGATTTTACTTCAGCTACTCTGTTTTCAAATGGAATTGGAGGTATCAACTGAACACAAGGTTGTGTTAGAGGGCTAAAGAAACCAACAAATACTTGCTTGGCACTATGGAGCTTACAAAGATGGCATCCCTTGCTTGCCCTCTAGGAGCTTACAGTTGGGAAAAATGTAAACAAAGAAGTTAAGTAATGATAACAGTGTAAACTCAAAGCCACACAAAAGTTGATACTGGACTATACAGGAGTGGCAAAAAATGTGACTGGAGAAAAGATAGCCATCACTTTCAGTTGATGGAATGGGAAAGAGATCCAGGGAAGCTATGAAGAAGAGGCAGGAACTGATTGATACTTTGGAGAATGGTTAGGATTTGGATTGAGAAGAATAAAATAAGGGGGAGAGTAGTTGCAATTTGTAATAAAGAGGAGGAGGTCACATGTCTCCAAAATAGTTCTGTCCCTTCCAACCCACCTCCTACCCTTGGGATCCTAACAATAAAACAGCAACTGAATTTCAAAAATAATCAACCTGGAAGAAGTAGTCCTAAGGCCCAAATAAAATAATTTAGAGCAGGGGATCCTTTAAAATTTTTAAAAACTATATTTCATTATAATTGCCTCAGTTTCCTTATCTGCAAAATGAGAATAATGATAGCAGCTACCTCCTGGAGTCAGTGTGAGCATTAGGTGAGTTAATGTTTGTAGCACACTTTGTAAACTATAAAGTATTCTATAAATGCTAACTATTATTAATAGTAGGATTATAACTGGTTTCCTTTGTAACCCTATATATTTTATATTATACGTTTAAAAATAGTCATTCTAAGAAGAGGTACATTGACTTCTCTATACTGCCAAAGGGACACACACAAAAAATATTTAGAATGTCCCCTTGCTCCAGAGGCTGTACTATTCACTGGAATACTGAACTTTGGTCTTTTCCACCTTTTCTAGTCAGTGGTCTGTGTGTAATGGCAAACAAACAAGCAAAAATCCTGATGAAATTCAGGTGATTCATCATTTCACATTAGGAAATGGCATGGGAATTGTTATCAGCTGATAAGGGACCACCTAGATTTTAAGGACACCATTATAAGCCATCCTATCTAATTGAAATTGTGGACTTCTTGGAGTGGATCTCAATTTCCACCAAATATTTCCTTCCCAGTGTGCCTTTAAACCCAATAGAATTCCAAAACTCTGAGTTATTTAGCACAGAGGAGTTTTCAGTCTTAAAATTCTTGAGCGTGTCTGTGTGCATAACCTTTTACCTCCCCTCCTCCTTTTCCTTTTTAATAAAACATTTGCTGCTGAAATCACACTGGAGTAGAGGGAGGATGGAGTGGGGGTTGGGGAGGTGGGAAAGATTGTGCTGTATTGCTGGCAGCCTTACTACTAGGTACTGTGATTCAGGCCTTTCCCAAGCTAATCTGGAAAGGATAAAAACATTTCTAGTATCAGGGACAGCTCTGAGGACAGCCAAGGGCCATGGACACATGCAGTGGAGGTAACATCTGGCCTTCTCCTTATCTGGTCAACTGCAGACCTATGACAAATAGACCTTATCTGTCGAAGGAAAGGTCATGCTTTGAGAGGGCTGATAAAGCCATCACACTCTTGACATTACTCCTCATTTGATTTCTGGCATTGAATATTCCCTTTGCATGTGTCTCTGATTCCTTGGGTGGCCCCTTCCACTATGGAATGGGGGGCTTGTACCCAGTATGAATATTAATGCGATTTATAACTGGTCCAAAGTCACATAGGTTTTAAGTTTTTTCATGTGGAGAAAAACACGGTGTCCACAAAGTTCCATTCCATTTTCTCATCCCAACTCACTTTCTTGGAGGCAGGTACTCATGGGTTACTTAACATGTTACTGAAAAGCCTTGCTAGATACAACTGTCTTCTAATCCCCCTTCCCTGCCAGGGCTGGGAAGCCCCTTACTTTATATTTAGCCACAGAGGTGAGAGGCTCCATCTTTCTGTTTGTTCGGTTAGCTTCTTGAAGACTAAGCCCTTCTCCTCAGCTCCCTTACTTAGTAGTTGAAGGAAGGTATTGACAGAGGTGACCAGGTTTTACATTGGTAGTTGGGGTAGCTGCTGACCTTTGAGCTCTAGTCCTAGCATAGGAGTCAGTGGACTAGGAGTCAGTGGACTAGATTTGAAACGGTAGCTCAGTCAATTCTTACCTGTATGACCTTGAACAAGTGGAGTCACTTGTCTGTGCCTCAGTTTCCTTGTTTATAAAATTAAAGTGGCTTGATTAAATGACCTTTAAGAACCCTTCCATAATCCATGATCCCATAAACCTACCATGATAAAGGCACTGTCAGAGACACTGGGGATTCAAAGAAAATAAATAGTACCTACCCTTGTTTTTCAGTCATTTTCAGTCATGTCAAATCTTCATCACACTAATTGGGAATTTCCTGGCAAAGATACTGGAGTGGTTTGCCATTTCCTTCTCCAGCTTATTTTACAGATGAGGAAACTGAGGCAAGGAGGGTGAAGTGACTTGTCCAGGGTCACACAGTTAGTATGTGCCTAAGGTCAGATTTGAATTCAGGTCTTCCTGATTCCAGACCTGGTGCTTTATCCACTGTGCCATCTAGCTGCCCTACTTGCCTTAGAGGGGCTTTCATTCTATATGGAGGGGAGAAAGGAGGAGGAGAGGATATGACATATACACAGTAAGTGTAATTCAATGTGAAGTGTGGTTATGGGTACAAAGGAACAGATTGCTTTAGGAAGTTTGAGGAAAGAATACCATAATATCAATGGGGAGATTGGGAAGGGCTCTGGATATTTTTCTAATATATTTTAATAATCACTTTCCTATATTTGAGGTTGAGTCTTACAATGTTATGACTTAGAATTTTCAATCCTTGCATTTCCCTTTAATGTTTCCTCTACCATTAAAGGATGTATGGACAGTTGTCAGTGAACAAGCATTTATTAAGGAGTTCCTATGTGCCAGACACTGGGGATATGAAGTCAGGTAAAAGAAAGACAGTCCCTCCCCCCTAAGGAGCTAATAATTTAATGGGAGAAGACAATATTCAGGAGAACTCCAGAGTAGGGGCTGGTTTCTACGTAGGATCATGGTGGTAAATTCCAGAGACTCAGAAGAAGAGCAGAGGGAAGAATGCAGGATGGCTGCTCAGGGCCCTTTCTCCACATGGAGATATGGGAAGGAACTTACCAATGGAAGAAGGAGAACTTGAGGTGGAGGGATGTTCCAGGACTGGTAGGATGAGAAAGCAGCTGAGGCATGGTGGTGAAGTCCAGAGAGTCATAAGTAGAACCAAGAGAGGGATTAAGACTGGTGTGCTTGCCTGCTTGTGTGACGGGATCAATGAACCCATACGTTGTGTGGGAGAAGATGGGTGCTCTGCTGTCTTTAGTTTCAAGCTCTAGTTGCTACAAAATGGTGATTATGTAAAAGGCAAACGATACTGAACAATGGAATCTAGAAAGCTTAGAAAACTGTGTTGTATGGAAACTTAGGCAATTTCATCCCTCCTGACGCTACTGATATACTTTAGAAGACTAACCTCTCTGGCCTGCCTTGAAGCTAGAATTGAAAATTGTTCCTTTGACAGGGTCACTTGAAGTCTCCAAAAGCATTAATGGGTGTTGGAGAATAAACGTATTTGATTATAGATTTGGAGTTAGAAACCCTAAGAGCTATCTAACCTGATTCTCAACATTTGACTGATGAGAGAACTGAGGCCTAAGATTTAAATGACTGACCCAGTCACTAAAGTGGCAAATCCAGTATTCTGTTCAACTCAACCCTATTTCTTGTTCCTCACTAGAAGCATTGGTTAAGTTTCCATTATGTGTCAGGATCTATAATGGGTACCCAAGATACAAAAATTTAAAAAAAAAATTTTTAATCCCCTGGGATTCCTCAGAGAGAGAGAGAGAGAGAGAGAGAGAGAGAGAGAGAGTGTGTGTGTGTGTGTGTGTGTGTGTGTGTGTGTGTGTGTGTATCACCCCTGCCTTCATAGTGTATGTGTGATGGAATCTCTCTTTCTGCCTCCCTCCCTTTCTCTCTCATTGTATAATATATATTCTGTTATAGAACATGTATGTACAGAGACATTCTAACCCACACATATTTAAGGTAAACATTCTAAACACAGGGTGTAACCAAAAGTGTTAGTGTAGTTTAAGCTATTAAAGAGTAAAACTACAAAAACACTTTTGGCACATCCTCTAAATGCAAAAGCTGTTTCTATAGGGGTGGGGAGGGAAGTTTTGACCTTCAGGATTAACTAGGAAAGGGCTAAGGAAGCCTAGCTTCTTCCTTGTGATCTTTGTGACCTTATGTTTGAGAATAAAAATTACCAAGAGAATTCTTTTGGGGTATTCACACTTCAAAGTATGACAATTCTTTTTTTTAAATTTATTTTATTTTACTTTATTTTTTTTAAAGCAATTGGGGTTAAGTAACTTGCTCAAGGTTACACGGCTAGTCATTATTTATGTGTGGGTGCTCATTTTCTGAGGCCGGATTTGATCTCGGGTCATCCCAACTCCGAGGCTGGCACTCTTACTCACTGCGCCACCTAGCCGCCCCAAAGTATGACAATTCTTGAAGCCAGGAGTGAACTTTTTACCTAGAACGTTCCTTCCTTTTTCCCTTGAACATTTGTCTTCTAGAGTATACAAGAAGTGTATAAAATGTGAATCACTAAGGAAAAGCATTGCCTACTGGCAAAGAATATTTTTGGTAACATTGGAGATAAGGCACAATCAGAACTGAGCTGTGGTGCTAAAGAATGAAGGTTCTCACTTTTTAACTTGCGTTCTAAAAAGAGTAGAGCTCACCAGGGTGAGCCACAGCTGCTGAATGCTACACACTGAGATCTGATCGATACTGCATATCACTTTGAGGAAGAGCAAACAATTCATTAAATGCTAGAGCCAGAAGCCAATTTCTCTCTTCTGTGAGAACAATAGCTAGGGGTTCAAGGGTGCAGAAGCCAAGAAAGACCCTTTGGCAAGTGGCTAAAGTGACTATGAGTAGAATTTTCTGTTATAACCTACACAGGCACAATTTGAATGTAGGCACACAAATGCATGCATCATATGTACAGACTGCATGTTGGGAATGACCTTGAATAAGGTGACCAGACTACTTAGTTTATACAAGTTAATACTAATAACTGTAATAATCATAGTGACAGACATATTGATAGCATTTGGAAATTGACAAGGAATTTTACACGTATTATCTCATATGACCATTCAAACAGTCTATAGCACCTAGGGTACTATGGGTATTAATATCACCCCCATTTAACAAATGAAGAAATTTAGACTCAAGTAGACTGAGTGACTATATAATTTGCTAACAGTTTCAAAGCTGATAAATGTCCAGGGTAGGGGATATGAACTCATTTCTTCCTTACTTTAGGGGCTTTAAGTCTATTGGCTACAACCCTATGTTTCCCAGTGTGGGTCACTGAGATATCACAAGAAAAATAATCTCAGGTCCAACTCTGTAGTAGAATAATTTTTGTAGCAGTACATAAACTATACCGTACAATTGACTTCATTTTGAATAATCAGAACCACAATTAGGGTACTCTTATGAATTAACATAGAATGAATTTAAGCTAAGTTTGTTGAATGATAATTCATCAAATATGATGCATTATTTTTAAGTTTGTCCACATCTTAGAATCTGAGAGTCCTTTTTTTTCTTTTTGGAGGGGGGAGGGCAGGGCAATTGGGGTTAAGTGACTTGCTCAAGGTCACATGGCTAGTAAATGTGTCAAGTGTCTAAGGCCAGATTTGAACTCAGGTCCTTCTGACTCCAAAGCCAGTGATCTGTTCACTGAACCACCTAGCCGACCCAAGGAGTCCTTTTTTTATAGAAACATAAGGCAACTGAATCCAAAGTTTGGGTTTTTTTGTTTGTTTGTTTGTTTTTTGTTAAGAAGGACACCTGAAGGTAAAGAAAATCCTTGGGGACCTCAAAGAAAGGAATATGTTGCTCACTCTTGTCGAGACCCTTATTATAATTGATCCTATTCTTTGATATGAGGCTTTAGTATCCTTTAATTTGAGGGATGCCAAGAAATCTACCCAACAAAAATCCACCCTACCTCAGTATTGACTTTGGAAGGACCCTGATAAAATGCAAATATGAGGGTAAGCGTGGAAGGGTAGGGAATGAATTAACATTAGTCACAATTATTAGTTCCCTAATAGAGAGCAGTGTGTTTATACATTAAGGGAAGCGATACGCAAGACAAGTTAGTAAGTACTCATGGAGGAAGGGGTCGTGGAGAAAATGAGCATAGATTACTGCCCTGGAGCATAGACCAAGCCTATGTTGTCACCATAAGAACCAGAGGCAGTGGATAATACAATATGGGTACACAGCACAAGTTGTCTGTTGGAAAATACAGGTGGGGGTATCTGCAAAATGGGAGGCAGTCATAGAAAGATCATTTTGTTGGAAACTAACATTGCATCACCCTCTCCCTTAATCTGTCTCTATCTTTCTCATATACCTGTCACATTGTGGGTGTTGCATAAAAGTTTAATAATATTAAAACTGAGTGCCCTCAAGGGCCTCTTTGGAACCTGATCCATCTTCATCTGGCCAATTCCCACAAGGCTGTAAGCCCAACATCTACATTCCTGCTTTGCCATCCATCCCACTTTAAACTCTTTCCTACAAACAGCGTGATGCTGAGATACTTGAGAAAAGTAAAGCATCCTAAATATAGCCAGAAGGCTACCAAGCATAAGCATAAAATCACAGAATTTTAGATTTGGAATGTAACAAGCAGAGGGATGGCCTGATCTAATTCCATGGATTATGGGAGTATAGACAGAGAGCTGGAAAGAATCTTAGAGGTCATTTACCCAACTTTGTCATTTTACAGATGAGGAAACAAACCCAGAAACCCTTAAGTACCTGCCCTAGGTCACAGGTTGGTAAATGATGGAGTCAGGACTGAAATCAGGTCTCCTGATTCCAAATCCTGTGGTTTTGTTTTGTTTTGTTTTCCCTATAGGAGACTCTCACCTCTGCAAGAAGTAAAGTGCACATAAATGGGTTGAGAGGGATGGTTTTAAATGAAATCAGGAATTGCATTTATACAGGCTGTTTGTTTCCTGTGTCTGGAATGGATTCTCCAACCTCCTATGATGCTTTACAGCCTTGCTGTTACCACCATGGGGATTTTCCTAATTTGCTCCCCTCATCAAACATTTTCACTTTTTCCCCAGCCTCTTAACTTTCTCAATTTCACCACTGTAATGTATTTTTTAGATTCTAATCTGGGTTGCATACAATCTTGATGCCCTGCTAGATTATAAGGCCCTTGAAGATAGAGATTATGTCATTTTTCATTTCTTTCTCTTTTTTTTTTTTGCTTTTTGGAGGGGGCAAAACAGGGCAGTTGGGGTTAAGTGACTTGCCCAAGGTCATACAACCAGTAAGTGTTAAGTGTCTGAGGCCAGATTTGAACTCAGGTTCTCCTGACTGCAGGGCTAGTGCTCTACTCACTGTACCACCTAGACCCTCTATTTTTCATTTCTTAATAATGGTTAGAAAGGCAGTCTGGTATAGTGGGTGGAGAACAGGTCCTAGAGACAGGGGAACCTGGGTTCAGGTTTCATTTTTGTCACTTGATGGCTTTGTGATTCTGGAATAGTCACTGAACCTCTTAGTAGACCAGGCTAAGAAATTTAGGCCATTGTCATACCTAGACTGCTCTTTGTCTCTCTGTCTCCTCTGTCCCTCTTTCTCCCTCCTTCCCCCCACCCCATCTGCTTTTGTATAAGTTAAATCCCATGACTGGATGTACTCCCTCTCTCCTCCCCTCGAGCTCTTCTGAACCCTGGTTCCAGTTAAAGCTTACCTCATGTGTTACCTGCTACCTCCTATGTGAGGCCTTTTTCAATTCCTCTTGGTAGCCAACCCACTCAAATTTTATTGACTTTGAATATATTTTATATTTAGTTGTATGTGTGCAATGGAATGTAAGTTTCTTGAGGCCAGGCTCTGTTTCATTTTATCTTTCTATACCCCAGCTGTCTACCATACAATACCCAGCACATGGCTTAATAAATTATTTATTGAATAAATGAATGAATGAATGAAAAGTGGGTTCATGTTTAATTTATAAAGCAAATTGCATCTTAAAGGTACCAAGAGATCTTACTTTTAAGAATTTAAACATCTAAGACTTTAATCTGCTGAGTAGATGCTGATCTGTGTTGGTTTCCTCATGGAAATTTCCCTACATGAATGAGATTTCAGATGTGATGCTGCCATTTATAGGCTATTTTAAGGGTTACAAAAGCATTTTGATATACATTATCTAATTTGCTGCACACTATAGTCCCTTTACTGTGGGCATTGTTCTTCCCATTTTACAGATAAACCAAGAATTAAAGAGGTTATATGACTTGCCCATGGTCACACAACTAAGTTGGATCAGAGGCATAATTTTAAACTAGCTCTCTCCTGACTCCATGTTGAATAGTATAGTGTCTAATATACTGCACTGTGCTTTACAAATCCTAGGTGCTTTAGCAAAATGTAGAGACAGTCTTTAACTTGTCGCCTACTTGAAAGTCAACTGGGCTTTGTCCAGTGGTTCTTTGGATGAGAGTTTGATAGGTCGTTGTCATCGGCATATGTTGAAAATTATATGTTGAAAAATAAAAACTTCCTATGGCTCTGGAAAGCTTCAAGTAGGGAGTTGAAATAACAGGGAGAAAACTAATATGGGAGGCCAAATATGAATGCCTCAGGAGTGAAGTAGAATGGAGGAAAAACAATGGGAAACACTGGAGTCACTGACCACAAAGTCCACCCAGGTAGACAGACTCATCTGAACAATGAAAAAGAAGGGTACAAAAGTGCCTTGCTCTTAGGAGACTTGCCTAATAGAGCAGGTAATAGACCTATAACTAGAAGGGACCTCTGAGGTCAGTCACCTTGTCTAAATCCTTTCATTTTGTACATAAAATAACATATAATTAGAGTCAAAGGAATTTTTGTTTTGTTTTGTTAACATAAGAATTCACAACAGGATTTCTTTCAAACTTGTACCTTTAAATACAATTTGACATATAAACTAAACATGGACCCATTTTCCATTCATTCATTCAGTAAATAATTTATTAAGCTATGTTTCAGGTACTATGGAAGGCACTTGGGGTAAAGAAACAAAATAAAACAGTCCCTGGCCTTAAGAAACTTACATTCTATTGGGGCATACACATTAACTAAATATAAAATATGCTTGAAGTTAATAAAAGGTAAGTGGGGTGGCTGCCGACAAGGAGAATTGGCAAAGGCCTCACATAGAAGGTGGCATGTGAGGTGAGCTTTGACCAGAATCAGGCATCAGAAGACCTTGAGGGGAGGGGGCAGTCTGCAGCATGGGATGCAGGTTATGTAAAAGCCCAGAGATGGGGATGAAACTCACTGTAGGATGAGGATAGCTTAAATCGCTTTTTTCTTTCCCTCATCATCATAGCTGCTCCTTTTGGGCTGCCCTACTCAGCAGTGATGCAATGGAAAAGACTGTGTTTGGACACATTGGCCCTCAGCAAAAATTGTCCTCATCCAGCATTTGTCTCCAAAAAAAAAAAAAACCTTCCTCCCAGGTGTTTGAGCCACTTGCTGACAGAACTACATACAGATGCTGCTTTCTCCAAAATCCTAACTCCTTCCTCCTTTCCTCTCCTCCTAGATCCTCAACTTCAGGACCTTGCCACCAGTGGTAATAGGAGCCAGCAGTGGGAATGGGGAATCATGAAATCTGAAGTGCTAGGCTAGAAAGACATCAGTTATCGGCTCAATTAGCTAGCCTTTAGGAAATGAGGAGAGGAGCCCACTGACCCTTCTAGGTAGCCTCCATGAGCCCTGCACCTCTCCTTCCCTGCTCTAGTCTGACAGTCTTAAGATGGGGTTGAATGGAGAGGGGAGAGGGAAGTCCTTGGAATCCCCTTGAGGAATAGAAATGCTGAAGCACATCAGTTAGGATTGCGAGGGTGGTTAATGGCTCCCTCTCTTCACTCTTTTATTCAGCCATTTAACATACTATAAATAAGATGTCAGTCTCAGAGCAGGTGGATGAACAGGATTTGGGGAGGTGATAGGGCCATTTTAGGCTCCCTGCCTTCTCCCTCTCCTCCTTCTCTCTCTCTCCCTCTCTTTCCCCCTCTCTCTCTTCCTCTTTCCCTCTCCCCCTCTCACTCTCCCTCTCTCCTCCCTTTTTACCTCTCTCCCTCTTTGCCCCTCCCTCTCCTTTTCCCTTTTTGCCTCTCCCTCTTTCCCCTCTTCCTCTCCCTCTCTCTTTGGGGTCTGAGTTACAAAGCTGATAAAGCAGCTGCAGTGTCTTTGTTAGGGAGGCCAGAGAAACCTCTATACACTAGAGACCCCTAGAGGCAGATGACTTTGTTACAGCACACCTGTCTATGGACCAGAAGGCCAAATTCCAGAGAGGATGATGCTTGGGGGTTGGAGTGAGCACCTTTGTGAGAATGTCCCTCTCGGGCCTAGCTTGGGCCCCTGAAGTTCTTTGCTGCAGCATCTGTAACCTCAAGCTCGGAGGTCCTCTTTATGTATGAGTGTGTGGTGGTAATGGGCACCTTCATTTGTCTTTCATCAAAATCATCTCTCACCTCATGCTATGGATTTTCCAGAATCTCTGAGTGTGATTGTTGGGGACTGGACGGAGGCAGAAAGGGAGAGGAAAGGGAGAGATGAAGGCTAGTGGTGAGGCTTAAAGGGAGGCTAGGTAACATTATGTTATAGTCTCAACTAAATGCTTTCTTGTGCAAGATGGTCAATTTTCCTTCTCAACTCTACCCTTCCTTGTTTCTCACTTTTTCCTCATTTTGCCTAGGAATCAAGACTGTGTAGCCTCAAAGATACCCACCCTTATGGGAAAAAACGCCCATCCTTTCTTCTTTTCCCTTTTACAATTTAGATTTTCTCTTTTTATTTCCTTAGACCTTTGATCTCTGCTAACTAATGTGTAGCTGAGGTATTGTTAGATGAGAATGAGTGTATGATGCCCTTCCCAGAAGACTCTAGAATCAGGGGCTTTGACTTAGAAGCCCATTCCTTATAGACCTTCTATCAGTCTACCATCTGTGTGGCTGTGGGCAAGTCATTTAACCTTTCTTGGTCTCACTTTCTCATCTCTAAACTGATTAGACTAGACTTGATTGGGTTCATTTCACTTTAACAAGAATTGATCTGGAAGGTCCTTTCGTGCTTTCCGATGATCCTTTCATGCTTAAACTAAATGAATTAATTTTTTCCTGGACATTCCAGCTACTGTTACTAGCCAGTGGAGAGATGAGTTTAAGTGAATGTATTAAGGGAAGGAACAAGAGGAAGGAAAGAAGGGACATAACTCTCTTCCTTTGAGACCCTCAAGTCAAAGTGTTTATTCCATCTAACATGTGAGCACATGATTTTTAGGGACAGAGGTAATAGAGTATGAGTGTAAATACCCAAGCACAGTATCAGAAGGCCTCCCCTTTACAATTTAAAGTCCCAGAATTATCGATGGTATGTGTCACTGGGGCATTCTTTCTCCCACAAGCATTATGGTTGTTTGAGGGAGGAGGATTTGGAATACAATTTGAGACACTGCCCAGCTGGTACTTTGTCACTAATGATACTCTCACCCAGGTGCTAGGACTTAGAGTCTCACATCAGTTCTGGGTGTCTGCACTCTACTTCTTTCAACCTTCTAATTCTTCCATCTGTGACATCTCTGCCTTGCCCCAACCCAAGCTTTTTTCTGTGCTAAGTTTCCTGTGGCCACCAGAAACGACAGCATTTGAAAGTATGTGTGAGTAATCGGTCTAGAATTGGTTGTTTCAGTAAAGACAGTGGACTTCTTGCCAGGTGATAGGCATTAGATGAGATATTATATTTGGTTGGCTTCTTGAAATGCATTTCACAAATACTGTGTGTGAAATGGGGCTGGCAGTGACTTACAGAGATTTAATTTGGGGAAAGGGGGAAAAATACGAGAAAACTGCCTGTTCGCGCTATGTAGCACATGGATTATGATTTTTAAAAATCCATCTTTATATGAAGGAAAATGGGCTAATTTTGAAAGAATTGACACAGGCCATATGCACATATGGTAATGAGAGGTTTTGCTTATGCAAACATAACAGAATGATTCAGAGTAGCAGGGACCATGTAGGCCTTCAGGTAGGTGGGACTTTCCTCCCAAGATTTCAGATAATACTTTTGATTATATGACATGGATCACGAGAAAAGACTCTTGAATTTTGGAGTCCAAGGACCTGGATTCAAGTCTCTGGGCCTCAGGTATACATATATATATATATATATATATATATGTATATATTTAATGGACTAGATGACGTGGGAGGTCAATTCCAGCTTAATGTCTATCATCCTATATGGGAAACACAAGGTTGGAAACATGCACCCTAGGTGGGTGTAATGATTTGGAAGCTTATAAGAAGAAAGAATTTAAAGCCCTTTACAATGTGTCTCTGGCCTCCCTTCCCAGGTGTATTGGACATTTACTCCCTTTCATGCCTTCATAATTCCAGCCAATGCAGCCTGTTTGTTATCCCTAAACGTGGCATTCCATTTCCTGCCAATGTGATTTTGCACAGGCTAATCCCCAAGGCTGATATGCATTCCTTCTTGCTCTCCCTAGATTCCTTCCAGGCTCCCTTCCTTTTGCCATCTCCAATTGGAAGCCTTTCTCTCCTTCCCTATAGGCATTAATACTCTCTCTCTGGTCCTCTACAAATTTGTAATTGTTCCATTGTTTCTTCAAGATCCTATTTAAGGTTTTCTTGTCGAAGATTCTGGAGTGGTTTGCCATTTCCTTTTACAGTGTGTCCCCATTTCCCCAGGAAACTGAGGCAAATGGAGTTAAGTGACTTGCCAAGGGTCACACAACCAGTGTGACTAGGGCCAGATTCAAACTCAAGAAGATGTGTTCCTGGCTTCAGGTCTGGCACTCTATCCACTGTGCTACCTAGCTGCCCCTCTGGAAATTTACATATATATATATTTACATAAATAGGCAGTTTTAAAAGGAAGTTATCTAAACTATCACTAGCCTATGGAAACTTCTCCAAATTATTAATAGAGAAATGCCAATTAAAACAGTTATGAAGTTCTATCTACCTCACACTCATCAGATTAACAAAGAAGACAGACCAAGACAATGACAGATTGGATGGACTATGGGAAGACAAACCTAAGGCTTTGCTGGTAGAGCTAGGAATTCATGCTATCATTTTGTAAATCAGTTTGGAACTATATCCCAAGGGTAACTAAATTATAAGACCCAATAGGACCACTACTAGGTCTGTACCCCAAAAAGATCAAAGAAAGAAGAAAAGGACCAACATGTACAAAAAATATTTATAGTGGCTCTTTATGTAGCAACCAAAACCTGGAAACTAAGAGTGTGCCCACCTATTGGTTAATGACTAAATGAATTTTGGTATATGAAA